>JARGYO010000094.1:27153585-27271085 GCA_029206835.1 Rana muscosa | reverse complement strand
AGCACAGAGTAGGGCTTTACTTGATTGAGCACCTTGGTACTATAAAGCAGTGTTTCTCAACTCCAGTCCTCAAGGCGCCCCAACAGGTCATGTTTTCAGGATTTCCCTCAGATGAAACAGCTGTGGGAATTACTAAAGCAGTTAAACTGATCAAATAACCTGTGCAAAACAATGAAGAGCCTGAAAACATGACCTGTTGGGGCGCCTTGAGGACTGGAGTTGAGAAACACTGCTATAAAAAAAAAAGAGACATACTGGAAAACATGGTCCGTATGAAATCTCTTTATTAACTCAAATGAGGGGAGGACGTTTATGGAAGTAGAGTAGAATAGAGGAATAATATACCGCCTGGGGAGGAAGGGGAGGGCACAGTGGGGAGGGAGGAGGGGGGGACTTGCGGACCCCCTGTAAATGGGAATTTTTTATGTTTGTTTGTTTGTTTTGTGTCTGTTTGCTGGATTGCATTGTGGTTGGGCAGTTGCCAATGGGATATGTATGTACTATGTTGATTTGACTTGTTACGTGACCGACGGTAGGGGTAACTTAGGAGGAGGGATAGAGACAGATATAGTACTAAGAAAAATGGAATAGACCGAGTCTGTAGATGCATGACCAAAGGGGGAGGAACACTGGGAGAAATAAATAAGGGATTTATGGTAAATATGAATAAAAGGAGGTGAATATGAAGGAAATCCTGGAAAATAAATACTAGTCAGATGGAGGAATAGGTTAATTATGTGAATATGAATATGGTTATGTTATCATAACGATGTATGGAAGATGTCTTGAGACTTGCCTTCCTTTTTTTTGTTACCTTTTTTGTCTTGTTGAAATAAAGAAAAGTTTAAAAATAAATAAAAGTAGAATTTTGCATTATTTCTGGAAGTGGCAAAACACATTGAGAATGCATCTAAAAAACACTCATGCAGAAACACATTTGGAACGCAGAAATTGTGGTGATCTGGCCATCAGGCTTGCACAGAATCTATACAGTGACAGATTTTGTCTGCCATACAGCAATAGAGTTAACTTTGATATATAAACTTTAGAAATGGCATTACATTCAACACTGGAAACTACAAGATTTGGCATAGTTTCTGGAAAGCGTGGAACCTGGCAACTGACTTTTGGTTGATGCTTTTGATAGACCTAGTACAAGCACTGGCGCACTCAGTCACTACTATGAGAACATTGTGGTTACGTCACTGGAGGGCAGGCAGAACTTCTACACAAGCATTGGACATTTCCTATAATGGGAGGTTATTGTTTGGCCAAACGCTGAACAACACAATTAAGTGAATGGAAAATAGAATAAAAAAGTCTGGACTGTGGCCACAGACTAGTAAGAGGAAGCCGCCATCCTTCACTTGGCCTTCCCTTACCTTGAGTATCCAAGTCTAACTGAGGATTGGTTGTGAACAACTGGGTCCATCGGCTCTTTTCGTGGTAATCTCAATCCAGATTCCTGCAAGAAGTACTCCAAGTTTGTTTGGATCCCTTGGATATCCGGTTCACCTACCGATTGGGAGCACCCATGTCTAATCGATCCGTTGTCGCTGACAGTCGGGTCCAACGGTTCCACACACACCATTTGTTTGAAGGCACATTTCCAGTGATGGTTTACACATTTCCAGTGATAACTTCACCGTGAGATTCCTCATCCATTTGTGATGGACACTGTCATCATATCAGCCTTTTTGTGTGAACTTGTTTCCTTTATTCCATTATTCATTTGTTTATTTTTCACGGTCCGCTCTACCCTGATGGGTTCATATTGTTAGTGATTAACACATTTCACTTTTTTGTCACTTTAGTGCTACATATTCACTCCCATCCTTCACTCAAGCCTACTGAACTTCAGAGGGTGAAGGAGGCCAAATCTTATAGGATAGTCTGTAGATTTTATAGATCACAGTGGAGGTGTCTCAAAGTTCCGTTTGACATGAAATCAAGTCCATAACAAGCTGCTAAGATGGCTGAAAAGTCTTTTTTGAGGCTGGGTTCACACCTATGTACAGCAGGAGAATGTGACCGGCTTTCTATGTAGCCGGTTCACATATCTCTAGGGCGGCTGCAGAGCGCACTGCACAGAAGCGCTGTGCATCTTTAGCTCTGTTTCAGGGCCAAATTTAGTCAAAGATTCGGCCCTGATTCATTCCTGAACCGGATAATGGGGATGCGCAGCATTCCTGTGCGATCCACGGCCGGTTCTAGTGTGAACCGAGCCTGAAGGTACATCCAACCAGTCTCTTACAGTTGGAGCCAGGGGGCCTGAGTGAATTTGATGATTGTAGCCTCCTTCTGGAGGGTTTGGACGACAAAGACCAGGGGGTCCAGAAGACAGGTGGGCGTACAATCGAGAATTCCAAAGCTGACAACTGAATCCATTTAATTTATGTCCAACAGATCTCAGAAGAGAAAATACTTGCAAGATTTTTATACTGCTACAAGGCCATCAGTGCAAAGCCATTGGAGCACGGTGAAGTGCAGACTCCCCAAGTATCTTGAAAGGAAGGAAGCCTTTTTTTAGCATTGCAAGCCTTTCAGGATGTTCAAGGGGGCTTAGGTAAGGTTGACAACAAGACAGTAGTAGCCTACATTGCCTGAAAATGGGACACCAAGTCTTTTCTTGTTACATCTTGCAAATAAACTTTTTGTGGAGCAGAGAACCACTTAAGCCTCGTACACACGGCCGATAATCTCGTCAGGAAAAAACACGTTGTTTTTCCTGACAAGATTCTTGAACAAGAATCTTGTCCTGGCCGAGTGTACACACGTACGATTCAAAAGAACCGCCGTTCTTTTGAATGTCACGAACGCGGTGACGTCATCGACTACAATGAGCGTGCGCTCGTCACATTCGATGCCGTCGCCGCTATCTTGCTACACCCTACCTATGCCTAAGAAGCTACCGCGCATGCGTCAAAGTCATTTCGAGCATGCGCGGGTTTCCACGGCGACAGGTAAGTGTACACACTCTCGGGTTTCTCGTCAGGAAACAGGCCGACGAGAATCCCGACGAGAAAATAGAGAGCAGGTTCTCAGTTTTCCTGACGAGAAACCTGAAAGCCTTGTACACACGCACTGTTTTCTCGGCAAGAAAGCTCTCCCGGCAGTTTTCTTGTCGTTTCTTGATGAGAAAACCGGCCGTGTGTACGAGGCTTAACAGTCAGTTAAGGTTGGTCTTCTTGCCAGGGAAGCAAATCCAATTATTGGTTCAGTTAGGCAGAATATTTTTTTAACAAGTGCCTGATACCAACATTGGCTCTATTGGGCGTTCCAGCAGTAGTTCTCAGGAAGACTTCACTGAACATACAGCTTCTGATATTTGCAACAAGATACCAATGCAAAGACCCCGCCATTCAAGATAGGTTCACAGTGCCATGGAATTTTCTGTCTGATCTTTGTTTCTGGTCAAATGAAATATTTTATGGCAAGGTCAGTAACAGCACCTCAATCCAAGGAGACTACTTTTAATAGCCTGGCTATGGAATAGGCTACACTAGAGGTGCAGGGATTCTCATCTGAAGTTATTCAGACCTTGGTGACCAGAAGATCATCCATGAACGCTACATAGGAGAAGATATGAAAGAAGTTTGTTTTGTTTGCTCAGCAAAAGCTTTCTCTGCTGTGTTCCCTGCTCTAGCCAATATCCTTGACATTTTACAGTCAGTGCTAGAGGTTGGTCTGGCATACAACTTAATTTAAGGTACAGATCTTTACTTTATCTTTTCACAAGCTGCAGATGGATGCAAAAGCCAGTGACCAGATGCTTCTTCCAGATGACAATCTATACATGACCTTGAGGGAAATCCTTGTTCCCTCTGTGGGACTTAGGCTTAGATCTGAGAGTACCCTTTGCTCCAATAGGTTTAATTTCCATTGAAGAACATCACGGTAAATCTAGTTCTCCTGACAGCAACTACTTCAGACAGAAGGATGTTGAAGATTGCAACACTTTCCTGCAAGGGCCCTTTGGTGTCTTTTTCTTTTCTTTTTTTTAACAGAGATGGGGATCTCCAAAGTTCAATTTTAAAGTAATATCCAGTTTCCAGAAAAACTGGGAAGTAGTACCTCTGAGTTTCACACGAGAGGCACTGAGTGCACAGCAGGAAGACTTCAGTTTTATTACACATGGTCAAGTTACTAACCGTGTACTTGGTCAAAAGAGGAATATGTGCAGTCTTTTGATTTAGTGTAACATTGCCAGTCACCCCTGGCAAATCTTGGTTGCTGCGCACCCTAGTGATTCTTTTAAAATTGCCATACCGTCATTTGTTCAACTCATATGCATTTCTCACATTACTCTGTTTCTGTTATGTCTCTTTCTTTTAACGACTACACCTACTCTCAACTTTCTCTAACGCATACCTTTTTCGTAGCTGGTTCAAAACCGGGCTTCTCACAGCAACAAGCCTGCTACTGCCCCTTCCTATATCTACCAGGGGTTCGGAGCACAGCAGCACTCAAAACCTAATAAGCTTGTCCATTCTAAAGCTTATGGCAGAGCTACAGTGTAGAGGCATTCTCTACCGGGCCACAGCTCGGGAAGCAGAGCTGCTTAAATTGTTGTTTCTGTCCCTATCAGTAGCCGGACCTAACTCGAACCCAGTTTCTCTACTGTCCATATCCACAGCACTCACTCACACGTGAGGATCAATACCTTATCCACATCTATCCATGATATCCAAGCTAGAGTGGAGGTCTTAGAATCCCAACCTGCAGCCACCACACCAGAGGTAGTAGCAGTTCCAGCATCAGCAGTCCCAATTGCAGGTACAACGGTTCTAAACCCCGCCTTTTTTCCAGCACACTTCATCCCATCCAACATCAAAAAGATATTCTAGAGGGCAGGGACATGAACTTGGTCTCACTCCTCATTGCCGCAAACGATTTTTCCAATAACAAGTTTCATGACTGCAGGGACATTACAGTCATGGGTGAGCCCAAAGACCCTAGGCTCAACATAAGTTACATAGTTACATAGTTAGTCAGGTTGAAAAAAGACACAAGTCCATCTAGTTCAACCAAAAAAAATAAAAATAATACAATTCCATATACACAATCCTTTACCCACAGTTGATCCAGAGGAAGGCGGAAAACCCCAGCAAAGCATGCTCCAGTCTGCTACAGCAGAGGAAAAAATCCTTCCTGATCCCCCGAGAGGCAATCAGATTTTCCCTGGATCAACTCAACCTATAAATATTAGTACCCAGTTACATTATGTACATTTAGGAAAGAATCCAGGCCTTTTTTAAGGCAATCTACTGAGCTGGCCAGAACCACCTCTGGAGGGAGTCTATTCCACATTTTCACAGTTCTTACTGTGAAGAAACCTTTCCTAATTTGGAGATAATATTTTTTCATCTAGACGTAAAGAGTGCCCCCTTGTCCTCTGTGATGACCTTAAAGTTGTCCATCCCGGGATTTGTTCTGGCCTTTGGCATCTTCCGAGAGGTTCTTTGTTCAGTTAGTCCCAACAGGAGGGAAGACTTGGATTTATATCTTCATTCTGTTGTCAATTTAGTTTACAAACATGGGGCTACATTTTTTTACGACTATCATCGTTCATTTGCTGTAAGCAGCAGCCAAGCTCACGCAGTTCAGGGTCATTAACAACTTGAGCAACATAGACATGGAGCTTTTCTGCTATTATTTTGCCAGCTTACATTCTCCGCTCTGCTCGGTCTGCCAGTCTTCCACTCACACGGCTAATTGGTGTCCCAGCGCAGATTCTGGGGAATCCCGGTTCTCCCTTCTACCTCCAGGCCTTCACAAAGCATTTTTTCTGACTCCCGTATAGTATACCCAAGTGGATAAGTTAGGTCGGCCTATTCAGTTGCTCGGTAAGGCAGTTATGCAATAATTTCAATTACGCCACCTGCACTTACAGGCAAATGTTACTTGTTACACATTTGTGCTATTTGCATAGAGCTTACCCCAAATCCGAGTGCACTCTCAAACCTCTTAATATCACCTGACTATGCTGAGTGTGCGTGCTATGGTTGGTTAACTATCTCTCCTCACACCCGTCTTCTCTTAGCACATGATTTCGTTTGGGTTTCACACTAGTCTCATCACCCTACCACAGGCTACCCACGAGTCCAAAAATGTGCTGTTTGCCACCACAGACCCAGGGGCTATTGACACTCTGTTACAAACGGGGCTAGACAGAGGTTTTACCATTGGACCTTTCTCTGTACCCCCCATTTAGTACTTGGAGAGTTAGCCCCATTAGGCCTGTTAAAGCAATTGTCCAATAAACTTTGACTAATTTACGATTTGTCCACTCCTCATTCTACTCGCATCCTTAGTCTAAATTCCCTGATTCCCTCTGAGGAATGTTCACTCAAATACGCATCTGTCAATCAAGCTATACAAGGGCATTGGTTGAATGGGAGCGGTTGCTTGGCTTGCCAAAGCAAATATTCCAGATGCCGTCAAGCTATTACTGATAGATCCATCCTTGTGGCAGTGGCATGGCATTAGGCGGAAGGAATTATATTATTTTGCCATCACACTTACCTTCGAATCCAGAAGTAGTCCATGGCTATTCGATATATTCGCTCAGTCACTCACTTGGATTTTATCCCAAAGAGCTCATTGTCAGAAGGTCATCCTTTATTTTGGACTCTTTTCTTTTGATCGAGAGGCCTGACAAATCCCCCACAGATTTGCACAGATTAAAAGAAGTCTTGGTAATCTCAGGATGCCCATCACAGAACACAAGTAGCAGGTCCTTCACAGTCCATCACCTTTTTGAGGCATTTCACTTCACTCGTTCCATGCAGGCCAGCCTTCCACTTGTCAAGTTGACTTGCATTAGGTCCATTATACACACGTTTACCCGTTCGCTGGTTGGTACAAAAGGAGTTACAGTCCTTATTGGGCATGCTTATTTTTGCTATGAGGATCATTCCTCAGGGTCGATCTATAATTTCACGGCTTCTGGCTTTTTACCTCAGGATCCGGCTACCACTGATCTGGCCAGGTGGGATGAGTTCCTGAATGACTGGAATGGTGTGTCGAAGTTTATTCTGGCAGATTTGGCCTTTTCTCATGTAATTATGGATGCTGCAGCTTCCACCAGGTTCGCAGACATTTTTGGCCCTCACTTGTTTGCAGGTCCACGGTCTCAAGAGATTTTGCCAGTCCCTAGGTTAGCCAGGTGTCCTCCTTGTTGGAGTTGTTTCTGACAATCTGGCCATGGCTGAGATTTTCGATAAACGTAGGTCTGTCTCATGTCCAGTGGCGGCTGGTGCTCAAAATTTTTGGCGGGGCGCAAACAAACTGAAAAAAAAAAATCATCAATTGCCGCCACTGTGCCCATTAAACGCAGCCACTGTGCCTAAACGCCACCAGTTTGCCCCCTCAAATGCAGCCAGTTTCCCCCCAAATACAGCCAGTTTCCCCCCAAATACAGCCAGTTTCCCCCCAAATGCAGCCAGTTTGTCTCCAAATGCAGCCAGTTTGTCCCCAAATACAAACAGTTTTCCCCCAAATGCAGCCAGTTTGTCCCCAAATACAGCCAGTTTGTCCCCAAATGCAGCCAGGTTCCCCCCAAATACAGCCAGTTTGTCCCCAAATACAGCCAGTTTGTCCTCAAACACAGCCAGTTTCCCCCCAAATACAGCCAGTTTGTCCCCAGCCCTGCACTTACCTTCCTCGGGTCAGCGCCGTCCTTCTTCCGCCCTCGATGTCGCTTTAGCCAATCAGGTTACCGGTAACCAGACCCAGTGAACCTGATTGGCTGAGACGCCTGTCAGTGTTAACCAAGGAACGCACCCCCCGTGCGTCCCCTGGTTAACTATTTGGAAGCCGATTACAGCCCTCAGGCTGTAATCGGGAAGCCTATCAGAGCCGCTGTTAAAAAACCAACCAGCCGCTGTTATTCAGATGACCGGCGCTCAACAGGGGGCCGGCCATCTGAATAGTGGGCGGCGACAATACATAGGTTCATGCAATGCATGAACCTATGTATTGTTGTTGTGAGTGACAGGCGCAGGAGAGAGAGGGGGCGGCGCTCCTGCGCCCAATATGGACGCACCGCCACTGCTCATGTCATCAGGAGGGCCCTAACTCCTTGGGTGCCCGTGTCTGAGTTCGTGAGAGCTGGTGTGCGGAACTTCTCTGAAGAGTCCGGTGCAGCATTGCTGGTGACAGAGAGGCCTCCGGTTTCTCCCTTGGACGGATTTCCTTCCCCTGACAGGGGCCGTGCTAGCGAAGGTAATTCACATTCTACTCAATATAGTCAGTGGCAGTGACTACCCGCCACTGGTGATACCACAGTGGTTAGCATCAGAAGGGAAGGGATTGTGCCTCGATCTATTCCCCATTATTACTCAGTAGAAGAAACTGTTTGTACGCCAAGAAGAATAAAACTGAGTTGGACCTATTCACTGTGTGGAACTCTGGTTACTAGGAGCAAAGGAGTCAGGGACGAAGTACTGGACTTGACTCTAGGACACCTACACAAAACCCAATCTTCTGGCCTTCACCTCTCAGCTATGGAGGACATGGGCCCTGGTGTATCTCATCTCTCTCTCTCCCAGGTACCCCTAGACAACAGGCACATAACCGATAAAACTAGAGAGAGGGGTGAGGCCGCTACATATATATATATTAAATATGGATGAGTCATGCCAGCAGGGGACTCAGCGGAAGATTGCTAAGTGGTAAGGAGACTGTTGTGGCCCTAGAGGTGAACCCCTGCCAGGGAGCTGGGACTGGCTTGGGAGGATCCTGACGTCAGTGCAGTTTGAAAGGAATCTTACCTAAGAAGCAGCGGGAGCAAGGACGACAGTGTGAGTACATCAGCACGGTCAGGGATTTACAAGGGGAAAGACTGCCACATGTAGCAAGGCTTTCTGGAAGACAGCATTGAGCTTAATCTTTCCTTTCCCTTGCCCTGGGAGATATTCAGTAGCAGCCAGGTGGGCTAGTGAAGAAGCAGTCAGGTGGGCTGATAGTTCCTGCAGTCAGTAGAACTGGGATCAGTGTCTACAGTGGAGTTGGAGGTACTCCTGTATATAACTTACAACACAATGCACTACTTTCCAAAGGGACTGAGTTCCTAGTCCTTAAGGGGCTTTTGCATCTTTAATTATCAGAGACTGTCAGTGGTCAGGAGGAGGACAGTTCTGGAGCGTGTACATAGGGAGGAAGTTGACCCTGGTTTTGTTGCTATCAAGTTGGGCATCCTATAATTCCTATTCCCCATCCAAGTTATCATCCCTAATAAACAACAAAAACCAAGCTCAAAGACTGTTCCTTGTGTGTGGAGAATACTTATTACCTGGATGTACAGGAGTGGGGAACCCAGTCATCTGCAAGCCTTGAGGGGGTAGTGCTACATATACTGCGTAAAGTAAGCCTTATAGATGAGAATCCTTCGTGTGGTAGGCTCAAATATGGTCCGAGACCTAGAAAACAATATTAACTTTTTTTTGTTAATGTATGCGTGAGAAAGATATAAGTCTTGAAACATTGCTTATTATTTAATAATTGCTTATTGACATTATTTGGATTAGGTTGGATAATCCATGCATTTCATTCCCCCAAAGGATATTTAAGGGGCAAATATGTTAAAAAAAATATTCAAAATATACCCTAAGCAGTGTTGCCAACCAGGGCCAATCCTAGGGTAATTTCTGCCCCCCCCATGTGTGTGATCATCTTACTAACTCCTCCCCTTTACAAATGTTTCTATGGCAACTCTAAAAGAGGCCCTCCTAATGTCCATTAGAGAGTCTGTTAGAGCCCCCACCAGGCTTCATTAGAGGCTACAATGGGGTCTAATGGATCTTTGAGGGGGGTCTCTCTAACAGAGGTCCTCTCTGTGTCCAGTTGAGAGTCTATGTTAGGGCACTGACGGACACTGATAAGGTGGCACCAATGAGGTGGCACTGACGGGCACTGACGATGGGCACTGTTAGGCGGCACTGATGGGCACTGTTAGGCAGCACTGATGGGTGGCACTGATATGCACCACTGATGGGCATTGATAGGCGGCACTCATGGGTGGAACTGGTAGGTGACACTGATGGGCACTAAAAGGCTGCACTGATGAGTACTTATGAGTGGCACTGCTGGGCACTGATAGATTGCACTTATAGGCATCACGGATGGCACTGGCAGGCATTGGGGACACAGATTGGCATTCCCTGGTGGTCTAGGTGGCATACCTGGTGGTCCAGTGTTAATGGCCATCCCTGGTGGTCCATTGTGGCATGCTGGTGGTCCTTTGCGGGCATCCGAGGGGGGGCTGCGCTCATAAACAATCGGCACAGACTCCCCCCTGCCAGAAGAGCAGGCGATCGGCTCTCCTCTACTCGCGTCTGTCAGACGCGAGTGGGGAAAAGCCGATCTATGTCTCTTCTTGTTTACATCATGATCAGCCATGATTGGACACGGCTGATCACATGGTAAAGAGTCTCCGTCGAAGACTGTTTACCGAGATCGGTGTAGCGGTGTGTCAGACTGACACACTGCACCACCGATCGCCGCGATGCGCGCCCCCACGGGCGTGCGGTGGCTGTTATCCTGCTGGACGTCATATGATGTCCAGTCAGGATAACTGAACCACCGCCCGGCCGTCATTCTGCTATAGGCCGGGCGGGAAGTGGTTAAAGCCGAACATATATTAAAGTATTACTAAACCCACAACAGTAAAATCGGTCTGTATATGCAGCATAGCATGCTTGTTAGGCCCCGGTCACTATATGTCTTGGCGGATCGGATGAGATCTGATGAAAACGGACATGCTGTCCATTTTTGTCAGATCTCCCTATAGCGATCAGGGGGGCTCTGACAGGTCCCTCCCCGCTCAGTTAGCAGAGACAAACTTTTCATCCGCCGGCTCAGCGGACATCAACGGATCGATCTCCCGCTGAGCGGATCCGCCCCGTGTGAAAGGGGCATTATACTCACTGTTGAACTTAAGTGGTTAATCCTCTGCATTGTGTAAAACTGCAGTTTTTTCCTGTATGCACAGATCCTTCCCTCCTGTACTGTCTATCTGGGGAAGGCCAGCTAACACAGGCAATAGCCAACCTGCACATGCTCAGTTGTTCTTTTATGCTGGTGTAGCGGGTATTTGAATCTGTAAGGACTCTGGTGGTGTAAAGTTCCCTGGGGTCTCTGGGTGGCGCTGTTGCCTCGGGCCCGAGTTGAACATACACAGCGAACTGTGCCTTTTTGTCCTCCCCTGGAGCTGGTACAGCGGGGCAGGGAACCCACTGTGATGCAAAGGGAGAGGTCATAAAAGGGGCGGAGGCCCTGATTTTGGGGAGAGAGTCGGAGGACGTGGCCGCACCCAGGCACCTTCAGCTTGGGTGCTGGCGTCCCGGTGTTTCAGGCCTAGGCGCCCTTGGCCTAGCTGGAGCAGAGATGGAGTCCATTCCAGGCACCTTTAGCCTGGGGTGAGGTACTATGGCGGATGCCTGGGGCTCAGTACCTTCGACTGAGTTCCGCGAGGGTGAGGATTCCGAGGGGGCCCTAACTCCTTGGGTGCCTGTGTCTGAGTTTGTGAGGACTGGTGCGCAGTAACTTCTCCGAAGAGTCCGGCGCAGCATCGCTGGTGACGGAGAGGCCTCCATTTCTCCCTTGGATGGATTTCTCCCCCTGACAGGGGCAAAGTGAGCGAAGGTAATTCACGTTCTATTACCTAGTCAGTGGCAGTAACTATTCACCACTGGAGACAGCACAGTGGGCAGCATCAAGAAGGGAAAGGATTGTGCCTCGATCTGTTTCCCCATTATTCAGAAGAAAGATTGTTTTATTGCTTGGCAAGAAGAATAAAACTGAGTTGTACCTATTCACTGTGTGGAACTTGGGTTACTAAGCAAAGGAGCCAGGGACGAAGGACTGGACTTGGCTCTAGGACACCTACACAAAAGCCCAATCTCTGGCCTTCACCTCCTAGTACACGGGAGGACATGGGCCGTGGTGTGTATCATCTCTCTCTCCTAGGTACCCCTAGACAACAGCCATATAACCGATAGAGAAAGGGAGAGGGGTGAGGCCGCTACACTGGACACACAGGTGGGCGTGTATACAGGCTGAAGAGGAAATCTCCTCCCACCTGAACTCTCAGCATTGGAGAAACTGTGCAGTTTATCATGTAATCATGGTATACAGATCAGCGCAAAAGGGTATATAGTGGCAATATTTTGATGTAAAAAGAAGGGGGGGGCAGGCAAAACTATTTTCATATTACTGGGTTTAGTAACACTTTAATTACACAGGTTCTTAGGCTGATTAAGTTGGCAATTAAATTCACTTAGTGCCTTATCTGCATTAAATTAGCCTTAGAACATGTGTGTTGGGGTTTAACGGGATTGTCATGGATATGCATTAATGTCTGTCTGCCATCTTACCTTTCCTCCTCATGTGTTCATCTTAGAGACCAGACCCCCTTCACCTGGCTTCCTTTATAATCTCCTCCCAGCCAGACTCCACCCCAGGCCCTATCACAGAACACTATATTAACCTGTGCACTGCAAGCCTGCTTTGCTGATCAACGTGTTTGTTAGGCATTGTGTGTTTGGGTTCCTGCCTGCCGTGTGCTACGTCTGTCTCTCTGTTACATATTTGGCTTGTCCCCGACTATCCCTGTCTGCTCGTGACCCTTGACCTTCGGCTTGTCCTTCGTTATCCTTGTCTGCTTGTGGCCCTTGACCTTCAGCCTGTTATTCGTTACTCCTTATCTTGTGCTGCTGCTTCCCCTCTTTTCCCCTTATCCTACGGGGCGTGAGCTAGGAGACTCTAGGGGCCGCGACCTGGACCCAGCCTGCAGCATAACATCCTCACCACTAGAGGCTCTGGAGAAGACCTGCTGGGTCTTAGACTCCGCGCCCTGGGGAATCTTGGCTCTAGCCTCCTATAGGATCCCGGTTGTGCTCCTCTGGTCCCGCTTTCCACAACCACCCAGATTCCTATCCGCAGCAGTCAGCCATAGGGTTCACTACCTTGCGGTGCACTCCTGCCCCCCTATGGTGTGCATCTGTCACCTGGCCATAGGTGACCTGACAGTTTGATCAGCCATGAACCCGGCTGACAGGCCGCTGCCCGCGGATGATCCATTACAGGGCATAGTTCGTAGACTTGAGACCCAGGAATCAGATCAGACTCAGGTGATGCGATTCCTCCAGGATCTGGCTTCTCGCTTCGAGCAGCTTCAGACCTCCTTGGGAACCCAAAATCTGCAACCTCAAGTACAACCAGCGGCTGCGCCTTTCGCATCAGTCACAGCCACACACTCACTAGAACTGCCAGCTCCGTTCCGTTTCTCTGGGGACTCCAAGGCCTGCAGGGGGTTTCTCAGCCAATGTATGATTCATTTTGAGCTTCAGCCTCAAAACTTCCTGTCTGATCGGGCTAAGGTAGCCTATATCATCTCCCTCCTCTCCGGTGAAGCTTTAGCCTGGGCTGCCCCCCTGTGGGAAAGGAATGATTCGGTGGTTTCCATCCTGTCCGACTTCTTGGAGCTCTTTCGGAACATCTTTGAGGAGCCAGCTCGGGCTTCTTCAGCGGCTAGTGCTGTCTTACGTCTTCGCCAAGAATCTAGTTCAGTGGGACAGTACGCTCTTCAGTTCCGTATCCACACAGCTGAATTGAGCTGGAATAATGAGGCCCTGGTCGCTACCTTTTTACATGGCCTCTCTGACCGAGTGAAAGACGAATTAGCGGGAAGAGCCATTCCCGTCGGTCTGGACGATGTAATTTCTTTGTGCAACCAGATCGACATTCGTTTTCAGGAGAGGTCGCTAGAAAAAAGACGCCAGCACTCTCTGGGTCCTAGCCAGTCTGAGCTCTCCTCCCTTCGTCCCGTGGAGCATCTTCTGCCTGCTGAGGGACCTATGCAGTTGGGCCGGACCAGACTAACCCCCGAAGAACGTGCTAGGCGCAGAACTCTGGGCTTGTGCCTCTATTGTGGGGGCAAGGGTCATTTTCGTGACTTTTGCTCGCTTCTGTCCGGGGAACGCTCGGGCTTAATACATTTGGAAGGTGGAGTATTGGACCCTGAAAGATCACCTTCTCGCCTTCTCCTGCCGGTGTTCCTTCATGTAGGCACTTCTCCTCAATCAACCCTTGCATATCTGGATTCAGGGGCAGCCGGCAATTTTATGGATTGGGGA
Source organism: Rana muscosa (assembly GCA_029206835.1). NCBI lineage: Eukaryota > Metazoa > Chordata > Amphibia > Anura > Ranidae > Rana > Rana muscosa. The sequence goes on along the minus strand of JARGYO010000094.1, from coordinate 27,256,947 downwards.
ACTGCTTCTTCTATGAAGCTTACCCTTTCACCTCTTGCTACCCCATTGGTAGTCTCGGCAATTGATGGCACTGTTCTCCCAGGGGGCCCTATTCGCTTCCAGACGCTACCCATTAGGATGTCGGTAGGGATTCTCCACCAGGAGTGGATATCCTTTCTCATTCTACCCAAGGCCTCTACCCCCATTGTATTGGGCCTTCCTTGGCTGCAGCTCCACTCTCCACATGTGGACTGGGCCTCTGGGCAGGTCCTGGCTTGGGACCCCTCATGTTTCTCGTCATGTCTTCTCAAGGTGGCCCCCAAAGAGAGACTTCCGGTTGCTACCACTTCTGTTTCTTCTGATCTTCCCGCTGCATACAGCGATTACCAGGATGTGTTCTGTAAGAAATCAGCTGAGGTGCTTCCTCCCCACAGGTCTTTTGACTGTGCTATTGATCTTGTCCCCGGAGCAACTCTGCCCAGGGGTCGTACCTACCCTCTGTCCATCCCAGAGACCCAGGCCATGTCTGAGTATGTTGCAGAGAATCTGGAGAGAGGTTTCATCCGGAAATCCGCATCACCTGCAGGGGCAGGGTTCTTTTTCGTTGCCAAAAAGGATGGTACCCTAAGACCCTGTATCGACTATCGAGGTTTAAACGCGGTTACTATTAAAAATCGATACCCCTTACTCTTAATATCTGAACTATTCGATAGGTTGAAGGGTGCCTCCATTTTCACCAAGTTGGATCTCAGAGGCGCGTACAATCTCATTCGAATACGGGAGGGTGACGAATGGAAGACTGCATTCAACACTAGAGACGGGCATTACGAATACCTGGTGATGCCTTTTGGTTTGTGTAATGCCCCAGCTGTGTTTCAAAACTTCGTCAATGAAATCTTCAGAGATCTGCTGTACCAGTTTGTTGTCATCTATCTGGATGACATTCTGATCTTTTCTGAAAATCTGCTCGTAGACAGAAACCATGTCCGCACTGTACTTCAGCGTCTTAGAGAGAACAATCTCTATGCCAAGCTGGAGAAATGTTCCTTTGAATGTTCTGAGGTCCTGTTTTTGGGGTGCTTTGTCTCATGTTCGGGTCTTCGTATGGATCCTGCGAAGGTCTTGGCTATTACCAACTGGCCTCTTCCTGCTAGCCTCAAGGCCACACAGCGCTTTCTTGGCTTCACAAATTATTATAGGCAGTTCATAAGGAATTACTCTTCCATTGCCGCCTATTATCGCTTTAACCAAGAATGGTGCGAATGCCAAAGACTGGCCTCCCGAAGCTGTCTCTGCATTTCACGACCTGAAACAGGCCTTTGTTTCTGGACCTCTCTTGAGGAGACCAAATCCTGGGGATACATTTTTTATTGAAGTGGACGCTTCCTCAATGGGGGTGGGAGCTGTGCTTCTTCAATTCTTTGAGAAGAGACGTCAACCATGTGCGTTCTTCTCCAAAAAAAATTCTCAGGCAGAGAGGAATTATGCCATCAGTGATCGGGAACTTCTTGCGATTAAATTGGCGTTAGAGGAGTGGCGTCATCTCTTGGAGGGTTCCCCTCACTCCATAACGATCTTTACTGACCACAAGAATTTACAGTATCTACAGAATGCTAAACGTCTGAATCCTAGACAGGCCAGGTGGAGTCTCTTCTTTGCCCGTTTTAATTTCACGATTACTTACAAACCTGGTTCCTGCAACGGTCGGGCTGATGCGCTCTCTAGGTCATTTGACACTTTTGACGAGGAGTCCGCCCCTGAACCTGAGCCGATCATTCCAACCTCGTGCATTGCTGCCCACTCTACCACCCTGAAGTCAAAGATTCCGCCTGGTAAGACCTTTGTCCCCACTGAGCTAAGAGCTAAGATCCTTCATTGGGGACATGATTCCATGGTGGCAGGTCATTCTGGATTCCTCCGATCCTTCTTACTCATTAGTCGTCACTACTGGTGGCCTAATCTCCGCTCAGATGTCAAAGACTACGTTAAGGCTTGTCATGTCTGTGCTCAGTCTAAATCCTCCACACAAGCTCCTGCTGGTCTCCTCATGCCCTTGCCCATCCCTAAGGAGCCCTGGGCTCATATTGCCATTGATTTTATCACTGACCTCCCACTGTCTGAGAATAATACAGTCATTTGGGTGGTAATCGATCGGTTCTCCAAGATGGCTCATTTTGTTCCTCTTCCTGGTCTTCCTTCTGCTCCTGCCTTGGTTCCCATTTTTATTCGAGAAATTTTCCGCCTCCATAGGGTTCCTTCTCATATTGTTTCCGACAGGGGAGTCCAATTTACGTCTCGTTTTTGGAGAGCCTTTTGCAAATCCCTCAATATTGTCTTGGATTTTTCCTCTTCCTACCACCCTCAATCCAATGGACAGACTGAGAGGGTTAATCAGGAGCTAGAGGTCTTTCTTCGCACCTTTGTGTCTTCTCATCATGACGATTGGTCCTCTCTACTTCCGTGGGCAGAATTCTCCCATAACAATCATGTGAATACCAGCTCGCAGAAGACACCCTTTTTCACTGTTTATGGAAAACACCCTCAACTTCCTCTTCCCATGACCTGTTCTCCAGATATTCCAGCTTTGGCTTCGGTTCAGGAATCTCTCAATTCTGTTTGGGGTCACGTTCATGATTCTCTCCGGGCAGCTGCTGAAAAATTCAAAGGCTTTGCCGACCGCCGCAGGCGTAAACCGCCTTCTCTTCAACCAGGGGACAAAGTCTGGCTCTCCACCAGGAACATCAAGCTCCGAGTTCCTAAAAAAATAAAAATACCGGCGCTTTACCGCCACCGTACCTCCCGTCCCAGTGTGAAAGGGGCCTTAGAGATAGAGTAGATAGATAAAGTTAATTTCTCACATTTCGTCCTTGAGATAAAAAAAAAAGATACTTCTTGGAATGTTATAGCATGGTGACCAATGGGAAAAGGCCCTCCTTATATCAGAAATCAGTGTAGTGACCCCCTAGATTGGTGGGCAATGGGAGAAGGACCCCCTTATATCAGTGATCAGTGTAGGGGTCCCTTATATTGTTGACAAATGGCAAAAGGACCACTTATATCGAAGGACATTCTTGCATCGGCATCAGTGAGAAGACTTCCCCCCTTACAGATCATTGATGTCAGTTGTTAGTGAAAGACTGAAATTGTTAATTTCTCAAGCAGCCCCTAGAAACCTTTTGAGGAACCCTAGCTGAGAAAGGCTGGACTAGTCCGTAATATATTTTGATCCCCCTTGGTGGCAGTGGAGATGACCGACGCATCTATAAGAATATACAGTACATACAAACACAGCACAAGGCCGTGTTCACATATGAGATGTTTCTCAGGGCTGCAGTTCCTCCGAGATCCACAAGGTGGTGATCTCATGTCTATGCAGGAACACAGAAAAGGAAGTGATGACAGGAAGTGATGTTAGGTATAAATAAGAAGGTCCGGGTGAGAGGTGAGTCGGGAGGAAGTAGAGAGAAGACATTGCTGGAAGCGGCAGTAGAGGAGGTAATAAGATCTTATTTTCTATTTACGCCCAGTAACCCCGTCATGTCCGTCCTCTTCCTCCATAGTCACTGTGAGCTTTTATTGAAGAGGAGTATACTGTAGCTGCTGACTTTTAATATATGGACACTTACCTGTCCAGGGAGCCTGCGATGTCGGCACACCAGCCGATTTTCGGGTTTGACTCCCGGGTGCTGCCGCCGCCATTAATCGTAAGGGAAACCATCAGTGAAGCCTTTCTGTCTCACAGCCGGTTCCTTACTGGACATGCGCGAAGCATGCTGCACTTTCTAACTGGCCCAACGGTGAAGGAAGGAGGAGGGGGGCCGAACTTCCGAGAAATGGTGCCTTCTCCCAGAAGTGGGGAAGGGTACCTGTCAAAAACAGGTACCCGTCCCCCCCCTCCCCCCTGAAAGGTGCCAAATGTGGCACCGGAGGGAAGCAGATAAGCGAAAGTTCCACTTTGCTTGGAATGGATCATGTTGATTGTCAACGTGTTTTTTTTTTCGGTGGACATCGTTCATTATTAATGACATAGATCTACACCATTGGATGAGTGACAAGGAATTTACTTTGTGAAAATCTTTTATTAATAAAGGACTAGTCATATAGTGTGGGTGATTTACATTATTTCTTTCTGAATGAGTAACCCGGGGTGTATTTATCCCTTACACATTCACTTGAGGGCAGGTTTCCGAAAGCCCCCTTATTTTTAATGGTGGCTCCCAGACTCCAACAACCCTGCCACCAAGGACCCCCCCCCCCCGAGGCAAGGGTTGATGGGAAAGAGGCCCTTTGCATGATCCACATTCTATGTTGAGAGTATGTTGACTGGCATTGTTCAGAGCAGTGGGCACATGTTTCCCCCTCCCGTTCCTGGCCTACATGTTCACATAAGGGTCTGGTATGGAACATGGGTAGGACTCTATGCCATTTTCCTTTTATTGTGTGAATTTCCCCCTTGACATCCACACTTCACACCCATCAAGAATAAGGGTCTGGTATGTATTTTTTTGCAATGTAGATTTTTTTTTTCACTGGAGTTCCTTATTAGTAGCTATACCAGACCCTCATATTGGACAAGGGTCTGGTATAGATAAAAGAATCCCAGGCCGCTTTGCTTGCAAACTGGACTGAAGCCGGGTACATTTGGCTCATCAATACCTTTCACTATCTACAACTTCAATGTACTGACATCATGGCTGCTCTCAGACCCGCCACTGGCCATAGGGACACTTTGTAAAGTCTGCAGCTTCTGACTCTGCATTTAGGCCTGTTGGTGCTTCATACAAACATATGTGTCTCCAGTTAAAAATTAAAAAATTTATATAAAAAAATTAAAATTATTTTAGGGCTTCTACTTCTGTAAGTCAAAGCAGACCAAGTACAGGTTTTCCGGAAATACAACAAACACTGATTAACCTAATCTACATGTTCCAATTCCCACTGGGGGAAGCCCAACTATTAGCCACTTATATCCCCATTATAATATTGTACAACCAATACAGTCCAGATAATTCTCCACTATCCATCTACAGAGAAACCTACATAGATCACATGACCACATCAATGAGGGTGGAGGAGGACCGGAGTCACATGACTGAGAGGATACTAAACCTCACCCTGGAGATCATCTACCTGCTGACCGGAGAGGTGAGGAGGATTCTGGGAGGTCACATGACATCACTCTTATCTCTATTAATAAAACACAGACCGACCTGACTGGAGAGATAAGGAGGATTCTAGGATTCTAACATGAAATTCCTATGGGTTTCTTAATACAGAAATTTCCTCTTGTGAAGTCAGGAGATCATATGACCATCACAGTGCCTCCATGTGACTCCCTAAAACCTGAGAGACACAACATGCAGAAGATTCTAGAAGTCACCAAGAAGATGATGGAGCTGCTGACAGGAGAGGTGAGCGGTGCCGGGAATTCTGGGACATTATCCAGTAACAGACAAGGGATGTGTCTGGATGGTGACTGTATCATTGTGTGTGTCAGGTTCCTATAAGGTGTCAGGATGTCACTGTCTATTTCTCCATGGAGGAGTGGGAGTATTTAGAAGGACACAAGGATCTCTACAAGGACGTCATGATGGACAATCAGCCGCCCCTCACATCACCGGGTAAGAGGAGACTTTATTGTAAAGGAGAGAGCAGTACGGAGGCTCCACCTAGATCCCCCCCATTATCAGATAAACACATAGAAACAATGTATTCAGTCAGTGTGTGTGTTTCCTACAGATGGGTCCAGTAATGGGAACGCACCAGAGAGATGTCCCCGTCCTCTGTATTCCCGGGATTCCACACAGGAAGGTCACACCATCCCTCACTATCAGGTAGATGAGGAACAATCACTGATAGTATCATTAGGATATGTACATTATATGCATTGTTACCATTGATGTCATTTTTTATTATATATTCAGAGTGGAAACCTGAGAGATTCTAAAGTTGAGGCTAAAGAAGAGATAAAAGAGGAGGATGATGAGGATGGTTTGACAGAGGAATCTGTAATATTAAAAAGACACAAAGATCTGTACCAGCATATCATGGAGGAGTCATCCATCTACAGAAACCCACCAGAGAGATGTCCCCGTCCTCTGTATTCCCGGGATTCCACACCGGAAGGTCACACCATCCCTCACCATTACAAGGTTGGTGAGTGAGTGATAACTTATATAGCGCTGCAAATGCGAACTAAATCGCCTCAAGGCGCTTTGCATCCGGTGTCGTCCTGATCCTTCAGAAGAGGTGGGACTTAAGTTTTTTCCTGAAGGCTCGATGGTTTTCTTCCATACGGATGTCCGTGGGTAGAACATTCGATGGCCGTGGTCCTTGGACTGCAAATCTTCGTTCTCCTTTCCATTTGTAGCGGGACTTGGGGATGGTGGGAACGGAGCATCTAGAACATAGACTTGTGGAGACGATGTGTGGATTTTGTTTATGTGATATCACAAGATTAACACTTTTCTGTAATTTTCTTGGTTTAGAGTGAAGATCTGATAGATATAAAAGTTGAGATAAAAACAGAAGAAGAAGAGATGTATTTGAGGGATGATCAGCAGTCTATGGAGGAGGAAGGAATAAAGAGGACATTTATAGAGGAGGACACTCCTACAGAGATCAGCACAGGTGGGTCTTTAACACTAAATACATTTCTCCACCCATACTGCTCACTGATTGGTCCAGAGTAGGGCGGGGACTGGGTGATATCAGCCTGTAATACCCTGGTCACTTTCCTGAGCTGTGTTCCCCGTCCTGTATTCCTGTATTTCTGTATTTCTCTCGGATAATCTTCCTTCTCTGTGCTGCAGCCACAATTTATGTATCTAGACTGGATTTATGGAGATTCTGGGGTTCATCTGGCAGCAGAATGTTGCTTTTCATCATAGACATTGCTTGACCTAGACACCTGGGACAGAACAATTCTCCCAGGATTACTTGCTCTGTTATTTGCTAGCTGTGCCGGGTGGAGGGATATGTCTGTATAGTTTCAGACCCAAGTCACTGAGTGCAGTCTCAGGAGATGGGAGGCAGCGGTGTGGGACCTCTGCAGCTTGTCTCATGTAGACATTTAAGTTTCCAATGATTACCAATATTATGAGTCCTGACCATTACACTATATAATTTATATTGTACATTACATACTCCTGACCCCTGCATTATATATACTCTATACAGGGGGTCCCCGACTTATGAACGGGTTAGGGACTTTAGGTTTGTTCTTAAATGTTCATAAGTCGGGACCGCATGCGCAGAACGGCAATTACGTAATTTTCCGATGTTCCGTCGAATGGCCGCACATGCACAGAATGGCAGATACGGTCCCGTTCGTAAGTAGGAGTTGTTCGTAAGTCGGGGACCCCCTGTATTGTACATTACATTATTCTGATACTATATAGTCCTATCTGTTGTATCCTAAACTATATGTTGTACATTACATAGTCCTGACTTCTGCTCTACCCACTGCTATATATAAACATAATATGTATTCTGTTTTGTTACACCCATTTTCTACCAGCTGGACATTTTATATCTGATGATTTGATTGGAGCACAGACTTTTACATAGTGATAATGTGATAACATCCTCAAACTTTTTTCCCTCTGTTTTCATCTGCTGATCTGGCCTTTAACACGCCTACTGTATAAGGCCCCTTTTACAGAGGGCGCCCTCATCAGCAGATCCGCTTGCTCATCAGGGGATCTGTCCACTGAACCCCGCTGAGAAAGTTGATGATCGGTCTGTGTCTGCTCTGCTGGTGCAGAGCAGACACAGACACAGCCTGCTGATCTCAATCGGGCAGTTGGATGGAAATGGGCCGCCTGTCTGTTTCCATCTTGCAGTTATCTGATCCCCCAGACGGATGGGGAACAGATCCCCTGTCTGTTTTAGCGGACGGGATTGGATCAGATGCAGGCATGTGTATGGACACATGTCCGTTCACACCCACCACTCCATAGAGAGCAATAGAGCGTCCGATCAGGTCCGCATGAAAAAACAGACAGGTGGACTCGATTGGTCTGCCAGTGTGAAATGGGCTTTATGTAGCAGCAGCATTGTCAGTCTTGGGCAGTGTTAAATGTATTGGCTGATTTAAAACCACTAACAAGTTGAAGCCAAACTCCAGCTCACACCTTTATAATCAGTTACATTAACTGTGTTTTTCTTTCCTTTTGGGATAGAGGTTTTGCATGAATAAATGCTGATTATTGTAAGCACCTCTGCCAGTCTTAAGTGGTGTGTCTCATCTGTGTAAACTGATACATTCTGCTGGAGAGTTTGTGCTGTGAAAAACAGGCTTGCTGGCTTGATAATCAGGTGAAAATAGAAGAAACAAAGCCTAAAAATTGAAACGAATGCAGCCATCACATAATAAATGTTTGTTTTTTGGGTTTAATGCAGGCTTAAAACAGAAAGCGATAATGAGGGAGGAGTCAATAACCAAATGATGGTGGTCTTTAGGATAAGTCCAGTCTTCATCTTGGTTGTTCTCCCCCATCCTCACTCTCTGACCTCTGGTGGGGCTCAGCCCCGCTGTTATTTATGACTAAATAAGGAAGTGCAGGACTTCTTGTGTTGGGAAGATGGCAATGAGTGATAGAGGGGGTGGGGACACTCGTCCTATAATCCCCTCATCACTGTCACTCCTATAAAAGACAGTTCTCGTTGTTTCCTCACTCTCTGACTAAGGTCCATGAATAAAGAAATGATCTGGTAGGAGATCAGAGGAGCCATTTACTAGTTACCTTGAGGGTGGAATTGTAAGATCCTCAGAGACAAAGCTGCCTGATGTGGGCGGAGTCCTGGTTTAGGGGAACCAATCAGCTCATGTCTAGTAATAATCTTTTTATTTCTATTTTAGTAGATGGACGGGAGATGAGGAAAACCTCAGAGGATTGTCTCACTTTGTCTCCAGACTGTAAAGTAGAAGATGAGGACATCACACAGTATAGTCCAGGAGAAAACCCGACTACCTTAAATGTCCATCCGGCACCACACAGTGTAGATGGACCATCGTCTTCCTCTTATCCTGAGGAACCTCAGACTGTGCGGGACGGTGCCGGACCATCGTATTCCTCTTATCCTGAGGAACCTCAGACTGTGCGGGACGGTGCCGGACCATCGTATTCCTCTTATCCTGAGGAACCTCAGACTGTGCGGGACGGTGCCGGACCATCGTATTCCTCTTATCCTGAGGAACCTCAGACTGTGCGGGACGGTGCCGGACCATCGTATTCCTCTTATCCTGAGGAACCTCAGCCTGTGCGGGACGGTGCCGTCCTTCCAACACATAAGAGGTTTTCCTGCACTGCGTGCGGGAAGTGTTTCCCTTTTAAATGCAATGTTAATGTGCATAAATTATCTCACACAGCTGAGAAGCCGTTTTCCTGTCCTGAGTGTGGGAAATGTTTTTCACATAAGTCCAGTCTTAACAAGCATCAAAGATCTCACACCGGGGAGAAGCCGTATTCTTGTCCTGATTGCGGGAAATGTTTTTCAGATAATTCACATTTTTACAGACATCAAAGGTCTCACACGGGGGAAAAACCTTATTTCTGTTCTGAGTGCGGGAAATGTTTCTCACAAAAGTCAAAACTTTACATTCATCAGAGGTCTCACATAGGGGAAAAGCCGTACTGCTGTCCTGATTGCGGGAAATGTTTTTCACAGAAGTCCTGTCTTTCCAGACATCAGAGATCTCACACGGGGGAGAAGCCGTATTCCTGTCCTGAGTGCGGGAAATGTTTTTCACAGAAGTCCAATCTTTACACACATCAGAGATCTCACATGGAGAGGAAGCCATTTTCCTGTCCTGAGTGCGGGAAATGTTTTTCAGCGAAGTCCAGTCTTATCAGACATCAGAGATCTCACACGGGGGAGAAGGCACTTTCCTGTCCTGAGTGAGTGAACTGTCACTCATTGAAGTCCTGTCTTTACAGACATCTGAAATTGAACACACAAGACAATTAATTTTCTTGGTCCAAGTGAGGGAATTGTTCCTCACTGAAGTCCTGTCTTCCTGTACATCGGGGATCCCACACAACCGTCGAGGTGTATTAGTGCCTTGAATGCGGAAAATGTCTTCTATATGAATGTTGCTGGACATCAGAGCTCTCATGTGGGGAAGAAGCACACCCTGATATACACCTCAGATATACTCCATGGCTGATCTTCATCATGTAAGAAACACTTCATAAGGAGATCAGAGAAATATAAAAATTGAGTCATTACCTTTCATTGGCTGAGTACATTTTGTGGTGTCAAGCCCCGTACACACGATCGGTTTAACTGATGAAAACCGTCCGATGGATGGTTTTCATCAGACAAACCGATCGTGTATGGTACCCATCGGTCTTTTTTCCATCGGTTGGAAAAAATAGAACTTGTTTTAAAATTTTCCGATGGATAAAAAACCGATGGGAATTTCCGATCGTCTATGGGCAAGTCCATCGGTTCAAAAACCCACGCATGCTCAGACTGAATGAGGAGATGGGAGCGCTCGTTCTTGTAAAACTAGCGTTCCTAATGGAGAGAGCACATTCGTCATTCTGCAAGTTATTGCTTCGTTTAATGCATGTTTTGTTGCTTTAGAACGGTCTTTAAAATGTCATTTTGGCAGCAGAACTTTCTCATGAGTTCTGACAAATGTATGTCTTTCTTTTTTCTTGTGATTTGAGGAATAATTATTAAAATTCTTCAAGGCCGACCTCACAAATTCCCCCTTTTTTTTCCTTGGTCTTTAATTTTGTTGTGCATTTTTGGGTCAATTTCTCAGAACAACATAATATTTTATTTTTCACAAATCATGGAGGTTGGTGTCCCTTGTTATTAATTACACATTGTATTTATGCAATCTTATTGCTACTTCTCAAAAAAAACACATCAGGCATGTAGGTTGGCTGTAATCAAATTTCCCTTTATTTCGGAAATAAACAAAACAAAAACCGAAGGGCAACTATTCCCAAATTAGCAGAGAATATAAAGTCATTAGATCCCAAATGCAGACCTGACTATGATCAATAATAAAATCAACAACAGCATGAAATCAGGAGCAGCAGCCAAAGACATACATCATCCCAAGCTGTGGTACTCCATCAACCTGCAACTTCTGGATGAGCAGCTCGAGGCCAGGGAATCACCTCCTGCTCTTCCTTGTAGCCTTCCTTCCACGTCTCTCTGCAGCGTTCTCTCCACGGCCCCGTCCACACACCCTTGCAGGCTGGGCCACTGTGGGTGGTGATGTGGCAGGAGGAGGAGTAGAAGGAGGAGAGGGATTGGGCTGATGTGAGATATGGGTGGCCTCAGTCAGCTGTCCCCTCGCCCCCATGTGTACGGCCATATAGATGAGATGCTCACAGAGGGCCCGTTGTCCCGCCTCCATTCTGAGCAGCTTATCTGCCAGATAGGTGCTAAACCCCTCAGTAGGGTTGAGGGGGGCCCTCATAATGGCAGCAGCCTCCTGAATCATCTTTAGTGACTCCTCCTCCACTTGTGTCATCCGCCGCCGTTTTGGCGGTCTGATGTGGAGGGGAGCCACTTGGGAGACGGTGCTGCCACTAGGCCTGGGGACCTGCTGAGTACCACTGGGCCCTGCCTCCTCCTGCCTGTCACACTCCTGACCCTCTTCCTCCTGGCTTGCCTCATCCTGTTTATAAACTAAAATGAAAAATTCTATTATTTGAGGAATCGATCACACACAATTTTGAACTCAGTACTGTTTTTTTTTTTTGAGGGGGGGGGGGTGGGATCCTTTATGGCTAATCAAAACAGTTCAACTCAATATTACTTAGTGGACAATAATTATGATCAAAAATACTATACTGGGCTGAAGATGTGAAGATCTGGCTCTTCTAGCTCGGGAGGCTCCTCCTCCGCCTCTGCAGGGGTGGAGGGAAGGGTGGAAGCAACGCTGGAGGGAAGGGTGGAAGGAAGGGTTGAGGGAAGGCTGGAAATAGATTCCCTGGCCTCGATCTGGTCATCCAGAAATTGAAGATGTCTAAAGTACCACAGCTTGGGCTTTACGACATCGTCGGCTGCTGCTCCTGATCTCTTGGACTGGCGCACTTCCTTGTATTTTTTTTATAAGAATTGCGCAGGTTGTTGATTTTATTATTGATCATTGTGTAGTCTGCATCTGGGATCCATGGCTTCATATCCTCTGCTAATTTGGTAATAGTTGCCCGTCGTACATCACTTTTGTGATACGCAGGGTGTTTGAGCTCCCACAGGTTGCGCTGTTCCTTATACTTTTCGATTAAAATCAGCATCACCTCCGGCTCTCTTAGTTTATGCATCTATTTGGATCAGCAAGTACAAAAAAAAAAAAAAGGATCAGAATTGTTTCTCCTCAACTTATCACAATATTGCCCTTTACAATCATGACCCATTAATATGCCACTGCAGGCCCGAGTTCCCTTCTTACCTTAGTTCACTTTGTTGGTTCACTTCCGGTCGTCCTTACTCCGCGCATCCCTAATAACTTCTTTCCCCTTTTTATACCCTGCGCATGCGTGTAACTCCGCCCTTGTCGCCCGCCCATGACGGACTTTTTCTGCATTTCCCCGCCCCTTAACGATCGGCGCACAGTGTGAGACGGCGACATGTCGCAGACACAGGTGGCTTCTTTAGTAGAAATTACCGACGAGGAAAGCCCGGAGGTGGAAACGTCCTTTTAAAAAGCATAGAAAAAAGTACGTTTATTTTACTGTGTTCTTTCACATTGTAATATGTATTCTTCCATGTTTTGCAACTGGGTTCACATTTTTAAATCTCATCTTTTATGTTAAGTGGAGAGTCCACTTATTTGCAAAATGTGTTGACCAAAAACTTGCTGCTCTTCCCCCAAACATGTTTGGCACATATGCACGTAAACTACATGTGGGCATGCCTCATTTTACTTCAACAATGTTTATCTACACATTGTTGGCTAGATGATGTGTTGTAAGGAAAACTAGAATGTGAATGAAAGGATAATCTGTATTCTGGGTAAAGGAGATGACACTCCAGCAGTTGTGTACTCTTTTTTGTTCTTCATCAAGATACTATAATCTGGGCCACATGACCAAATTTCTTAACGGTGTCACACACAGGTGGTCCAGTGGATACCTTGGTGGTTATCCAAGTGTATTTGTGAGTGTCCTCAAAAATAACATGTTGCTTTGTTGAGTTTTCAAGATCACATATGTCCATGTTGGAACTCAGGGCCAAATATCAATTGTACCCCACTTCAAAACATTGAGAATCCCTTTGCAGGCCTTTAAAAAGTCTGTGTGCTAAAGTATACATTCTTTTTTAAATTCCCATAGGGAGAGGAGACTGGGTTTGCGCCCACGATAGCATGCTGGAGAGGTTAGTGAAGGGAAATAGGCATGTAGGGCCCAAAAAGGGCTTTACAGGTAAAAAAAGGCATGGGGAAAATGGGGACATTACCAGGATATTACAAACAGGCATATTTGTGTTAGGAGGAAAAAAAAAGAGAAGATTCAAAAAGAATAAAAACATATAATGTGAGGTTAAAGGAGCAAAATTACCTTCATATAGTCCTTCTGCAGGACCTGAATGATGGCCAAACACGTCTCAGGGATAATGATCCCGAGAGCCTGGGGGGAGATGCCTGTCATGAACTTGAGGTCCTGCAAGCTTCTCCCAGTCGCCAGGTATCTCAACGTGGCAATAAGCCTCTGCTCGGCAGTGATGGCCTGGCGCATCACAGTGTCCTGCCTCGTGATATAGGGGGACAGCAAATCCAACAGACGGTGAAATACGGGGTCCGTCATCCTGAGATAATTCCTGATCAGGGTTATTCTCATGGATTTCCCGCAGCAGAGGCATATGAGAGAATTGGTCCCGCTGGAGTAACCAATTCTTAGTCCATGAACTCCTCCTCACCCTGTTCACAGACTGAACTCGGGTTACAGTGTTAACTGCAACACCAAGCCCAAAGCCAGCAGGAGCTCGAGAACGAGAACGCACTTCAAACATGGTTTTAAACCGGTCGGCTGGTCAGAACGCACTCAAACAGAACGCACCGTGGAACAGCAAGGCCTGAAAAGAACGATCTGAAAAACAGTAAACGAACGGCCAAGAAGGCACTGCAAGGCAGTAACGACCTGACTGCACGCACTGAATCACAAATACAAACCCACAAGCACAAACTGAACACCAGGAAACGATCTGCAAAGTATGGAGACTGAAAAGCGCGAATCGGCTCTCACCAAACTTTTACTAACCCGCGGTAACACGAAATCAGCAAAAGCAGCCCAAGGGGTGGCGCCATTAGATTTGTTCGGCCCTTTTATAGCGCGTCGTACGTTTTGAACGTGCCGTCGTTTTCTTGCCGTCGGTTTTTTGACTGATGGTGTGTGGCCAAGACTGATGAAAAACAGTTTCATCGGATTTCCGATGGTCAAATCCATCGGACGAAAATCCATAGGTTATCCGATCGTGTGTACAGGGCTTAAGAGTTCACAAACACTTAGAAGTCTATTGTAGGAAAAAAAATTGTTGAATGAATGTGACCAGACATGACTTCCTCCCTTCCATGTACCATAGTGATCTTCCTTCCTTTCATGCTTTCATGTACCATAGTGATTTTTCCTGCCTTCCATGTGCCATAGTGATCCTTCCCTGTGCCATTGTGAACCTTCCTGCCTTCCATGTACCATAGTGTTCCTTTCTTCCATATACCATAGTGATCCTTCCCTCACTTAAATCTCTCTCCCTAAGGGTTTCCTTGGTTCACACTGGAACACTGTGCAGGAAAGGGGGGAGGGGTTCCGTGTGCATTTCCTGCACTGCATGCAACCATGCTGCCCTTATAAAACACATGCAGGTGCCATTCATTGTCAATAGCAGTGTGCTTGTGGCCACCAAATCACATGGTACTGCACTATTATGCGGTTTGGTGTGGTGCGATTTGAAAAAGTAGTGCTTTACAGAGCACCCCTATTCACTTGATTGGGTCACGATTGGTGAGCAGTAGTGCCCACCAACGCATCAGGCAATATAATTTGTGCTGCAGCCGCATGTACACCCCCCGACTGCTGCCTCTGCAGCTAAAAGGGGAGCACTTTGTGAGGTGGTAACCCCTGTGGTTGAGCCACGGTTTTGCGACCCCCACAACCACTAGTGTGAATGAGCTCTAAATTTTATGTTGCATAATTATGGCATTTATGAATTACATTAGGACCTTTTCCATAGAGCTCCAGGGGTGCCAGAAATTTGAGGCTTAGATGCCAGAGGTTGCTACAAGGACTGCTTATACAGAGTCACAAACTAGAGGGCTGTTCCTTCTACTGCTGTCCCTTCTACTTCCAGCATTACTTAAGGCTGCTACTGAAGGACTTTGCTTGAGAGTTTGTCCTCCGAGACATGAATCAGACCGAGACAGAAGTACAGTTAAATCACACTTGTTTATTAATAATAATAATAATAAAAAGATAAATAGAGTAAGCGTAGTCAAATCATAGCCAGAGTTCAGGAATTGGATAGTCAGCCAGGCCAAATGTAAGAGAGCCAGAGCTAAACGTAGTAGAACAGGCAGAGATCATCTGAGCTAGGCGGCTTAAGTAGGCAGGACTGACAAGCGGGATATCATCAACAAGTGAGTCACTGTGGAGAGATAGGAGCTGGCAATTAGCCAACAGCTGAGCGGCCAGCTCAGAAAAGGAAGGGCTGAGCCCAGCCCTGACAGTACCCCCTCCTCAATGACCTTTCCCCCTCGGAGGACCACCGGGCTTGAGAGGAAAACGTCTATGGAAATCACGGAGGAGGACGGGCATGCACATCCGAGGATGAGACCCAAGAGCGTCCCTCTGGACCGTACCCTTTCCAATGTACCAGGTACTGTATGTGCCCACGGAACCTATGGGAGTCAACAATGGACTGTACTTCATACTCCTCATGGTTCTCAACCTGTATAGGGTGAGGAAATAACTTGGAATTGGATTATCTCATGGTGAAGAGCCACTACGGCCATGGACAACAGAACAGTCTCATGAGTCACATGGGCAGGCTGTAGAGGTCTCCCGTAAAAAGCCTCAATGGCAAGTGGAGTGTCACGCAGCTGCAGTGGAATAGAGTGCTTCTATACAAAGGCAGCATCAATAAACAGGCCTGCAGCCCCAGAGTCGATTAGAGCCTGTATCTCGACGGATGACTCAGCCCAAGAAAGGTTAACTGAAACCAGGGGCTTATCCTTCTGGATAACTGGAGACGAAACAACACCACCTAAGGTCTGTCCGTTACAGGACCTCAAGGTTCAGGCGTTCCCTGGACGGGTAGGACAAGACTTCAAAAAGTGACCTGCCTGGCCACAATAAAGGCACAATCTCTGTCTCCTCCTAAGGGCTCTCTCATCCACAGAGAGACGCTTGAAGCCCAGGTGCATGGGTTCACCTTCACTGACCAACTCGGTACCAGGAGGCATGAGAGGCAAGGGTGGGACTGCAAAGCTCAGAGACAAATGTATAAAAGGCTTCCGTAAGCGCTCCTTTAAAAGAGTCTTTCTCTGAGTCTGGAGTCAATGAGGATGGCAAATGAGATCAACTACTCCAGCTCAGTGGGTATATCTCAGGCTGCTATCTCATCTTTGATGGTATCCGAGAGACCATGAGAAAAAGCAGCCACTAGGGCCTCATTGTTCCAAGCAACCTCTGCTGCCAGAGTACGGAATTCAATGGCGTACTCTGTTTGATGGACATGAGGCACTTGGCAGCAGAAGCGGAGCGTGCAGGAACATCAAATATCGTTTTAAAAGAAGCCACAAACTCTGGGTAACTTAAGACATCAGGTTTTTGTGTCTCCCATAGAGGGTTTGCCCATGCCAAGGCTCTCTCAGAAAGCAAAGGTATCACGAAACCTACTTTGCTTCTGTCTGTGGGAAACGCATGGGGCAGCATCTCAAAATATATCTCAACCTGGTTGAGAAACCCTCTGCATTGGGCTGGATCGCTGGGGAAGCGGAGCGGAACCAGACATACCTCTTATAGAGGTAATACTCTAGGCGGGTGCCTGGACACAGACTGGGGCAACACAGGTTCTACCGGAGCAGCCACAGTGGGAGATTCCCGACGAGCCGTGCAACTAAGAAGCATCTGTAACGCCATTGCAAACTGATCCATGCGGTGATCCAGGTCATCCAATCTGGAAAAAATATTACCAACAAGTGGATTGACTGCATCTTCTGAATTCATGGCCTTCGCCTACTGTCAGAAACCATGAATCAGACCGAGACAGAAGTACAGTTAAATCAAACTTGTTTATTAATAATAATAAAAAGATAAACAGAGTAAGCGTAGTCAAATCATAGCCAGAGTTCAGGAACCGGATCGGATAGTCAGCCAAGCCAAATGTCAGAGAGCCAGAGCTAAACGTAGTAGAACAGCAAGCAGGATCTGGAGCCAGAAGGAACGTCAGCCAAGCAAGTCTTCAACAGGAACGCAGGAAACAGTCTCTGTGATGTTGACCAAGACGAAGACATAGATCATCTGAGCTAGATGGCTTAAGTAGGCAAGACTGACGAGCAGGATATCATCAACAGGTGAGTCACTGTGGAGAGGAGCTGGCAATTAGCCAACAGCTGAGCGGCCAGCTCAGAGAAGGAAAGGCTGAGCCCAGCCCTGACACACCCTCATCCCTCTATCCACGTGTGTTCAAGTATTGCAATAAAACATCAAAAGACACCCCTAGACAGAGCCTGAGCTTTATCTGAGTGTTCTTGAGCATGTACCTGGGCTGGCAGCCTCTGGTCAGGTTATTTTCAGCGATCCCTTCAGGGGTAAACGCTGTCTAATAAAAACCAGTTCAGAAACAAAACAAACCCAACAGAGAAAAGAGAATTTCTGATCTGGCAGGCCAAGAGAGTTCCAGATTCATGAAAATGTAACTAAATGTGTTCCCATGGGGCAGTTGTCCTATATACAACAACCCTCCTATTACCTCCTCACATCCACATCCTATTATTGTGTGACCAATACCATCCAAATAATTCTTACTTTCATTTACCAAAGTTATCTGTTATCAAGGAGACCTGTATAGATCAATCAACGGCACCAATGAGGATGGACGAGGACCAGAGTCACATGACTGCGAAGATACTAAACCTCACCCAGGAGATTATCTACCTGCTGACTGGAGAGGTGAGGAGGATTCTGAGAGGTTACAAGACATCACTCTTATCTCTATTAATAAAACACAGACCTGACCAGAGAGGTGAGGAGGATTCAAGGATTCTAACATGACCTAACAACCTATTAGTTCCTCAATACAGAGATTTCCTCTTCTGAAGTCAGGTGATATATGACCATCACAGTGCCTCCATGTGACTCCCTAAAACCTAAGAGACACAACATGCAGAAGACTCTAGAAGTCACCAAGAAGATGATGGAGCTGCTGACAAGAGAGATGAGCGGTGCTGGGAATTCTGGGACATTATCCAGTAACAGACAAGGGATGTGTCTAGATACATTTGCCAGACAATGAGTAGGCATTGTAGCGCCTCCCCACCACCTGCGTTAACCCCTTGGACCTTGCACAAGCACTACACTTGAATGGGTCACTATTGGTGGGCATGCAGGTGGTACAATTCAGTTGCGAAGCTGAACCATGTGAACACCCCCAGCCACTGCCTCTGTAGCTAAAGGAGGTAGCAGTTGAGGGTATTTAAAGCCACAGCTCAATCACCAGAACCCTAGTGAATCTTTTTTGAAAATAAAATTTTTTGCCACTTTTTTGGAAATAACATTTTTTTAACCCAACGTTGTCAATAAATAAGATATTTCTAATACAAATCATAGACAGACTTGGAATTACACCCCAAAACACATTCTACTACTCCTTCTGAGTACGGTGATACCACATGTGTGAGACTTTTTTATAGCCTAGCCATATAGAGGGGTCCAAAGTCCAAGGAATACCTTCAGGCTTTCTATGAGCATAAACTACACATCTAATTTCCTGACTACCTATCACAATTTTTAATGTCCTGGAGCACCAAGACAGTGGAAAAACCCACAAAACCACCAGATTTTGGAAAGCAACCATCCCAAGGTATTTTTTAAGACTTCATTTTTTTTGCCACACGTTTTTTGGAAAAAATGAAAATGATTTTTTATTTTATTTTTTACACAAAGTTGATATACAGCAACGACGTACTTAGAATAGAACCCCAAAACACATTCTGCTACCCCTCCCGACTATTGGTGATACCACGGGTGAGACTTTTTCAATGTTTAGACTGATTATGTATCACAAATAAACCAATTGTATTAACAACAGTGTACTGTAATGGTCACCTCTGTACAAGTGGTTATGGAATATAAATAATTAAAAATATCTCTGCGCTAGTCTGGTATGCAGCAACTCAAATCTTGGAAGGGATAAAGTAATAGAAATGGCCAATGGCGCACTGTTCCTTTTAAACAGTGAACTGATGCGATAATGAAAAAAATAAAGTGAATAAACAAGATATGCATCTAAGTGTTCGGACATAAAATATATGTGTGTGTGTGAAAAATATGATAACAACTTAATGATTCAAATAACATGTCATAACAAATGCATTATTCAAAAAGTCAATGTGCAAAAAATTCCAGTGTGTAAAAAAATGTGGTTAAATTTAAAAAGTTCAAGTCCATAAGAAAATCCATACACTTAATAAAGGGTGTGACAAATGAAAATGGTATTAAACTCCGTGGCTACCAGTGTTCAAGACAAATGGCAAAGTGTTCCATCCACAAGAAAGGAGAGAGCGGCCTCTTACCAGATCTGATGGATCCCTATTACAGAGATCAAGGAAGATTATGCCGGGATGATCACACGTGTGGAGATTTCAAACAGCGTGTCTTGATACACTTGCAGGGATGAGCTTCATGTGTTCAAAGATCATATATGAAAATGGAGAAGCCTCATAGTGTAAATCAGCAAATTTTATTTTAACCACCTCCGGCCCGCCCGCCGTCGTTTTACGTCGCTACTTTGAAGAGGAATACCGTTGTTATGGTAGCAGCTAGCTACCATAACCCTGGTATCCTCTTAAAGAGCGGGCGGTCCGCTTCAAGATAAAAGTGGTCTCTGTGGCGGATTCGCCACAAGATCACTTTTATCAGCAGCGGGAGAGGGCCCCCCTCCAGCCACTCTCCGGTGCTCTCCGCCGCTTACCGGAGCCGTTGGTAGCGGTGGAGGCGATCGGATCCTCTTCCTAGGCTGACATGGAGACGAGTGAGGGGAAGATGGCCCCCACCCATCTCCATATCATTGCAGGGCAGAAGCGACGTCCCTTCCGCCCAATGCTCCTAAAGGGACATTTTTTTTTTTAAATGACATTAAATGTATTTATTTTTTTATTGCATTTTAGTGTAAATATGAGATGTGAGGTCTTTTTGCCCCCAGATCTCATATTTGAGAGGTCCTGTCATGCTTTTTTTCCTTGTATTAAGAATAAAAGTGACCGATTTTTTTTTTTTAAAAGAACAGTGTAAAAATGTTAAATAAAAGGAAAAATACATAAGAACATTTTTTTTTTAAATGCGCCCCATCCCGCGGAACTCACGTGCAGAAGCGACCGCATACGTGAGTAGCGCCCGCATATGAAAACGGTGTTCAAACCACACATGTGAGGTATTGGCGCGATCGTTAGAGCAAGAGCAATAATTCTAGCCCTGGACCACCTCTGTAACTCAAAACATGCAACCTGTAGAATTTTTTTAAACGTCGTCTATGGAGATTTTTAAGGGTAAAAGTTTGTCGCCGTTCCACGAGCGGGCGCAACTTTGAAGCGTGACATGTTGGATATCAATTTACTCAGCGTAACATTATCTTTCACAATATAAAAAAAATTGGGCTAACTTTACCGTTGTCTTATTTTTTAATTAAAAAAAGTGAATTTTTTCCCAAAAAAGTGTGCTTGTAAGACTTGTAAATGCACAAATACGGTGTGACAAAAAGTATTGCAACGACTTGTCAGAACATTTGGGGTTAAAAGAATTACATATAGGCCTTTATATTATGCATATTAATATTTTTCATATGGTTCATATTCATGTATATTATGAGCGAGAGGACAGCCATTTTGTCTCGAAAGTTAAGCTCATAGTTCGTGATGTGCTGTGAACAATACTACAACACTTTGGTTTCTACTTTCTCTTTAAGAGATTAAACCCAAATTCACTATCTTTAAAAGTTTAAATTAGATTCATAGGCATGAATAGGCATTGTTCTTGTGTCTCACTGAGGAGTCTGACTGTACCAGTCTCCCCAGGTTGTAACTCAAATGTTTGGACACTTAGTAAAATAAACAAGATAAGGGGCTCTTGTTTCAAGGGAACCTGAAAACGTAAATTAGTATTTCAGAATAAGTTACGAAACTGTAGGGCTTATTCAAAATTCCTGTTGTATTGTATATCTTTAATGTTTCTTTTATAGTATATCTATGTATTGGTTTTATATTCATATATGTTTAAACCCATATCTACATATATATACAGGTCCTTCTCAAAAAATTAGCATATTGTGATAAAGTTCATTATTTTCTGTAATGTACTGATAAACATTAGACTTTCATATATTTTAGATTCATTACACACAACTGAAGTAGTTCAAGCCGTTTCTTGTTTTAATATTGATGATTTTGGCATACAGCTCATGACAACCCAAAATTCCTATCTCAAAAAATTAGCATATCATGAAAAGGTTCTCTAAACGAGCTATTAACCTAATCATCTGAATCAACTAATTAACTCTAAACACCTGCAAAAGATTCCTGAGGCTTTTAAAAACTCCCAGCCTGGTTCATTACTCAAAACCGCAATCATGGGTAAGACTGCCGACCTGACTGCTGTCCAGAAGGCCATCATTGACACCCTCAAGCAAGAGGGTAAGACACAGAATGAAATTTCTGAACGAATAGGCTGTTCCCAGAGTGCTGTATCAAGGCACCTCAGTGGGAAGTCTGTGGGAAGGAAAAAGTGTGGCAGAAAACGCTGCACAACGAGAAGAGGTGACCGGACCCTGAAGAAGATTGTGGAGAAGGACCGATTCCAGACCTTGGAGGACCTGCGGAAGCAGTGGACTGAGTCTGGAGTAGAAACATCCAGAGCCACCGTGAACAGGCGTGTGCAGGAAATGGGCTACAGGTGCCGCATTCCCCAGGTCAAGCCACTTTTGAACCAGAAACAGTGGCAGAAGCGCCTGACCTGGGCTACAGAGAAGCAGCACTGGACTGTTGCTCAGTGGTCCAAAGTACTTTTTTCAGATGAAAGCAAATTTTGCATGTCATTCGGAAATCAAGGTGCCAGAGTCTGGAGGAAGACTGGGGAGAGGGAAATGCCAAAATGCCTGAAGTCCAGTGTCAAGTACCCACAGTCAGTGATGGTCTGGGGTGCCATGTCAGCTGCTGGTGTTGGTCCACTGTGTTTTATCAAGGGCAGGGTCAATGCAGCTAGCTATCAGGAGATTTTGGAGCACTTCATGCTTCCATCTGCTGAAAAGCTTTATGGAGATGAAGATTTCATTTTTCAGCATGACCTGGCACCTGCTCACAGTGCCAAAACCACTGGTAAATGGTTTACTGACCATGGTATTACTGTGCTCAATTGGCCTGCCAACTCTCCTGACCTGAACCCCATAGAGAATCTGTGGGGTATTGGGAAGAGAAAGTTGAGAGACGCAAGACCCAACACTCTGGATGAGCTTAAGGCCGCTATCGAAGCATCCTGGGCCTCCATAACACCTCAGCAGTGCCACAGGCTGGTTGCCTCCATGCCACGCCGCATTGAAGCAGTCATTTCTGCAAAAGGATTCCCGACCAAGTATTGAGTGCATAACTGAACATAATTATTTGAAGGTTGACTTTTTTTGTATTAAAAACACTTTTCTTTTATTGGTCGGATGAAATATGCTAATTTTTTGAGATAGGAATTTTGGGTTGTCATGAGCTGTATGCCAAAATCATCAATATTAAAACAAGAAAAGGCTTGAACTACTTCAGTTGTGTGTAATGAATCTAAAATATATGAAAGTCTAATGTTTATCAGTACATTACAGAAAATAATGAACTTTATCACAATATGCTAATTTTTTGAGAAGGACCTGTATTATTACAAAATGTAAGATCCTAGCTGTATTGATATTAGGAGCTGTAATTGTCAAAAGTAAGTTAAAAGTTATTCCAAATTACTTCAGCTTCGAGGAATGATAACAACCCATTAGCCGAGAGGTGGGTACATTTTCCCAAGACATTACTCTAAGCCATTCGCCGAAATGTCTGGTATATTTGACATGTGTTTGACACCGTTGGACAATCAATGGTGTTCTACTAAGCTAGGTCAAAGGGTAGTCGTAAATTATCTTTGGCCTACATGAAAATAACATTAGAAATTATTTCTAATACGCTACTGCCCTCTGGTGGTAAAAATACTTAATTGTTCAAGATAATGTGATGTTTGATTGCTATGACAACCTGCCCGATCACATTGTCATTTGACGTCTCAGTTACGTAGTAATGTAACATACACACCCATTTTTGGGGTGGAATAAAAAGGAGGAGAGAAGGGAAGGAAAGAGCTCTTGAAGGAAGACTCGCTGAGGAGATCTCTGAGGGAACAGGTCGCTCTACAGCTGGAGATCTCTCACTCGAGCTCTGGGGAACTCTATCTCTGAAAGGATCTCTTGAAGGAGGATGTTCGCTGGAGGGAGATCTTGAACACAAACATGTAGCAATATTGGAAGGAGTCCTATAGGACTCATCATTGCCTCATAATGGAAGCTTCTCAAACAGACAGAACTTTAACCTGGTAACGTATTTATTTTGTTTATTTACCTGCTTTGGTAATGGAGTTGTTTTTACATGCACATAACTAAAACCATTTAAATATATATGGCAAAGCAATTTGGAATTATCTATATTTTTAACTGCAGTATAAAATAATGATAATCCAAATATTAAGACACATACCCAAATTTGGTTGTCTTTAAAAAGCTAGAGCTGAGTTGGTACAATGGTTTAATGGTGAAGTATGTGTAAAAATAAATTCTTTCTAAATTTAATAAGCCTTGATTGTTTTTTTTCAAGCCGTGTCTCTAATATGACACTTGATCTGGACACGTTTAACCACTTAACGACCGCTCACTGTATATATACGTCGGCAGAATGGCACCGACAGGCACAATCACGTAGAGTGTACGTGATTGCCTTTGTACAGTTGGGGGGTCCAATCGGACCCCCCTTCTGTACAGTGAGCGGTGGCTAAGTGTCCGGGAGCGTTCCGGGATGAGGGGGCAGCCATTCGTTTCTGGCCACCCCCTCGCGATCGCTCCCGGCGAATGGAAATGCCCCCTCTGTCTGTGTCAGACAGAGGGAGCAGGAGGAAGTGATGTCATCTCTGGTGCGGCGCTCACATATACCGAGCGCCGTACAAGAGAAGATATCAGGTCAGTGCACACAACACTACACTGACACCAGGACACATAGGGACATAAATCGCCCCCCCAGGCCCCCCCAGATCACCCCCCCAGCCCCCAGTCACAGTGTCACTGATTGCAGTGACCATTTATTTAGTGATCACTGCAATCAGTGACATTTGTGACTGTAAAAGTGTCACCAAAGTTTAGTCTTAGGTCCAGTGTAGCCCCCTAACCCCCCCTAATAAAGGTTTAACCCCCTGATCACCCCCCAGATAACCCTTTCACCCCCTATCACCACTGTCGCTTAGCGATCATTTTTCTGATCGCTGTCTTAGCGTCAGTGATGCCGATCGGCAGCCAGTAATTTTTTTAGGTTCGCCGCAGGTTTTTATAGCGTCAGGTACCCCAATATATTATCTAATAAAGGTTTAACCCCCTTGATCGCCCCCCAGGTAACCCTTTCACCCCCTATCACCACTATCACTAAGCGATCGTTTTTCTAAACGCTGTCTTAGTGTCTGTGATGCAGATCGGTAGCCGGTAATTTTTTTTAGGTTCGCCGCAGGTTTTTATAGCGTCAGGTACCCCAATATATTATCTAATAAAGGTTTAACCCCCTTGATCGCCCCCCAGGTAACCCTTTCACCCCCTATCACCACTGTCGCTAAGCAATTGTTTTTCTAAACGCTGTCTTAGTGTCGGTGATGCAGATCGTAGCCAGTAATTTTTTTTAGGTTCGCCGCATGTTTTTATAGCGTCAGGTACCCCAATATATTATCTAATAAAGGTTTAACCCCCTTGATCGCCCCCCAGGTAACCCTTTCACCCCCTATCACCACTGTCACTAAGCGATCGTTTTTCTAAACGCTGTCTTAGTGTCTGTGATGCAGATCGGTAGCCGGTAATTTTTTTTAAGTTCGCCGCAGATTTTTATAGCGTCAGGTACCCCAATATATTATCTAATAAAGGTTTAACCCCCTTGATCGCCCCCCAGGTAACCCTTTCACCCCCTATCACCACTGTCGCTAAGCAATTGTTTTTCTAAACGCTGTCTTAGTGTCGGTGATGCAGATCGTAGCCAGTATTTTTTTTTAGGTTCGCCGCATGTTTTTATAGCGTCAGGTACCCCAATATATTATCTAATAAAGGTTTAACCCCCTTGATCGCCCCCCCAGGTAACCCTTTCACCCCCATCACCACTGTCGCTAAGCAATCGTTTTTCTAAACGCTGTCTTAGTGTCGGTGATGCAGATCGGTAGCTGGTAATTTTTTTTAGGTTCGCCGCAGGTTTTTATAGCGTCAGGTACCCCCATATATTATCTAATAAAGGTTTTAACCCCCTGATTGCCCCTAGTTAACCCTTTCACCAGTGATCACCATATAAGTGTTACGGGTGACGCTGGTTAGTTAGTTTGCTTTTTATAGTGTCAGGGCACCCGCCATGTATATAACCCAATAAAGGTTTAACCCCCTGATCGCCCGGCGGGTGATATCAATTAGGTTTTAGCGTCAGAGAGGGTCTGAGTCACACCCCAGGCAGCGTCAGGTTAGTGCCAGTAACGCTAACACCCACGCGTGAAGCATACACCCCCCTTAGTGGTATAGTATCTGAACAGATCAATATCTGATCTGATCAGATCTATACTAGCGTCCCCAGCAGTTTAGGGTTCCCAAAAACGCAGTGTTAGCGGGATCAGCCCAGATACCTGCTGGCACCTGCGTTTTGCCCCTCCGTCCAGCCCAGGCCACCCAAGTGCAGTATCGATCGATCACTGTCACTTACAAAACAAAAACACACATAACTGCAGCGTTCGCAGAGACAGGCCTGATCCCTGCGACTCCAGTGCTGTAGGAGGTGATTTCACCACCACAGTTAAAAAAAAAAAGCAAATATGCCGAAGCATTGGGGCAGCAGGGGCGGAGGAGCGATTTTGCTCCTAATGCCGCGTACATACGGTCGAAATTCCGACGGAGGCTTGCCCGTGGAAAAGTCCGACCATGTGTGTGCGGCATAACTTTTTTGCGGGAGGATGCCCCCATGCTTCGGCATATATAAATGGTGCGTGTATGCCCATCATTGGAAGTGGGTGGATGAAGGGCGGTATTCTAATGGTGGGCATACCCACCGATCAATCTCTTTTTTCGTTCAGCCAACTGGCTGCATGAAATAAAAAGATTACAATACATGTCCAACAAGGACCAGCAACGTACTGGTATGTTGCTGGACTTTGAATGTTTATACCAGAATGATGCCTGCGGGTTTAGGTATCATCTTGGTATCATTCTTTTCAGCCTGCGGCCGGCTTTCATGTAAAAGCAATCCTAGCGGCTAATTAGCCTCTGGACTGCTTTTACAAGCAGTGGGAGGGAATGCCCCCCCCGGATATAAAAAGCGCCATTGGGAAATTGGGAAAGCATTTTATCACACCGATCTTGGTGTGGTCAGATGCTTTGAGGGCAGAGGAAAAATCTAGGGTCTAGAAGACCCCAGTTTTTTCAAAAAAAGAGTACCTGTCACTACCTATTGCTATCATAGGGGATATTTACATTCCCTGAGATAACAATAAAAATGATAAAAAAAAAAATACTTGGAAGGAACAATTTAAAAATAAAATAAAAAAGCAAAATTAATAATAAAAAAAAATAAATAAATAAAAAAAGCACCCCTGTCCTGCCCTGCTCTAGCCCAATGGCGAACGCAAGCGTCGGTCTGGCGTCATATGTAAACAGCAATTGCACCATGCATGTGAGGTATCACCGCGAAGGTCAGATCGAGGGCAATCATTTTAGCAGTAGACCTCCTCTGTAAATCTACTGGGGTAACCTGTAAAGGCTTTTAAAGGCTTTTAAAAATGTATGTAGTTTGTCGCCAATGCGCGTTTGTGCGAAATTTTAAAGCATGTCGTGTTTGGTATCTATGTACTCGGCCTAAGATCATCTTTTTTATTTCATCAAACATTTGGGCAATATAGTGTGTTTTAGTGCATTAAAATTAAAAAAAGTGTATTTTTTAACCCAAAAAATGCGTTTGAAAAATCGCTGCGCAAATACTGTGTAGAAAAAAAAAATGCAACACCCACCATTTTAATCTGTAGGGCCTTTGCTTTAAAAATATATATAATGTTTGGGGGTTCAACATAATTTTCTTACAAAAAAAAAAATGTTTTCATGTAAACAAAAAGTGTCAAAAAGGGCTTTGTCTTCAAGTGGTTAGAAGAGTGGATGTAAGCTTCCTAATGTTGTGTATAAAATGCCAGAACAGTTCAAAACCCCCCCAAATGACCCCATTTCGGGAAGTAGACACCCCAAGCTATATACTGAGAGGCATGTCGAGTCCATGGAATATTTTATATGTTGACACAAGTTGAGGAAAAACGACAATTTTTTATTTATTTTTTGCACAAAGTTGTCACTAAATTATATATTGCTCAAACATGCCATGGGCATATGTGGAATTACACCCCAAAATACATTCTGTTGCTTCTCCTGAGTACCTAGCCATGTACGGGACCCCAAAAACCAAGCACCGCCTTCAGGCTTTCTAAGGGTGTAAATTTTTGATTTCACTTCTCACTGCCTATCACAGTTTCGGAGGCCATGGAATGCCCAGATAGCACAAAACCCCCCCAAATGACCCCATTTTGGAAAGTAGACACCCCAAGCTATTTACTGAGAGGTATTGTGAGTATTTTGCAGATCTCGCTTTTTGTCACAAAGTTTTGAAAATTGAAAAAAAAAATATATATATATATATATTTTCTTTCTTCATTTTCAAAAACAAATGAGAGCTGTAAAATACTCGCCATTCCTCTCAGCAAATAGCTTGGGGTGTCTATATTCCAAACTGGGGTCATTTGGGGGGGGGTTTTGTGCAATTTTGGCATTTTATGGCCTTCGAAACTGTGATAGGTAGTGAGGAGTGAAATCAAAAATTTGTGCCTAGAAATCCTGAAGGCGGTGCTTGTTTTTCGGGGTCCCGTACGCGGCTAGGCTCCTAAAAAGTCCCACACATGTGGTATCCCCGTACTCAGGAGAAGCAGAAAAATGTATTTTGGGGTGTAATTCCACATATAACCATGGCATGTGTGAGCAATATATCATTTAGTGACAACTTTTTGTAATTCTTTTTTTTTTTGTCATTATTCAATCACTTGGGACAAAAAAAATTATATTCAATGGGCTCAACAGGCCTCTCAGCAATTTCCTTGGGGTGTCTACTTTCTAAAATGGGGTCATTTGGGGGGGTTTTGTGCTATTTTGGCATTTTATGGCCTTCGAAACTGTGATAGGTAGTGAGGAGTGAAATCAAAAATTTGCGCCCTTAGAAATCCTGAAGGCGGTGCTTGGATTCCGGGGTCCCGTACGCGGCTAGGCTCCCTAAAAGTCCCACACA
This sequence comes from Rana muscosa, assembly GCA_029206835.1. Lineage (NCBI taxonomy): Eukaryota > Metazoa > Chordata > Amphibia > Anura > Ranidae > Rana > Rana muscosa. The sequence continues at coordinate 27,228,173 of JARGYO010000094.1, read as the reverse complement.
TGTGGTATCCCCGTACTCAGGAGAAGCAGCAAAATGTATTTTGGGGTGAAATTCCACATATAACCATGGCATGTGTGAGCAATATATCATTTAGTGCCAACTTTTTGTAATTTTTTTTTTTTTTTTAGTCATTATTCAATCACTTGGGACAAAAAATAAAAAATTCAATGGGCTCAACATGCCTCTCAGCAATTTCCTTGGGGTGTCTACTTTCCAAAATGGGGTCATTTGGGGGGGTTTTGTACTGCCCTGTCATTTTAGCACCTCAAGAAATGAGATAGGCAGTCATAAATTTAAAGCTGTGTAAATTTCAGAAAATGTACCCTAGTTTGTAAACTCTATAACTTTTGCGCAAACCAATAAATATACGCTTATTGACATTTTTTTTACTAAAAACATGTGGCTGAATACATTTTGGCCTAAATGTATGACTACAATTGAGTTTATTCGATTTTTCTTAGAACAAAAAGTAGAAAATATCATTTTTTTCCAAAATTTTCGGTCTTTTTCCGTTTATATCGCAAAAAATAAAAATCGCAGAGGCAATCAAATACCATTAAAAGAAAGATCTATTTGTGGGAAGAAAAGTACGCAAATTTCGTTTGGGTACAACATTGCATGTCCGCACAATTTACAGTTAAAGCAGCGCAGTGCAAAATTCTGAATTCACCTCTGGTCCTCTAGCTACCAAATGGTCCGGGGCTTAAGTGGTTAAGAAGTGTAATCAGGAGATCTGTTTGTTTTGAGAAAGAAATAGTGTTAAAGTGAACAAAAGAGTGTTTACACCTTCCGTGAAGTTACGGAAAGACATTTCACAAGAGTTACCAAGTTTTAAATGTACAAGTATCATTTAAGTATTGAACTGTGAATATACTTTGTCATATAGAGCTTGCATAGAAATGTATGTAAATATTATCTGGACATAATCCATCATTTATCTCTGATTGTAGAAGTATATCCAGTCATTTGTTTGATCACGACTTATACCTGATTTTAATTTGCACTGTACTTTAGTTAATAAATATATATAATATTTTAAGCAATATTCATTTGTGTTACTTGTCTTCAAACTAGCATAGATATAAAGAACTTAGAATTTCTTGATATTGTAGGAAATTGGGAATCTCCGAAAATTAAGATTTGCCTATTTCCATAAATACAATAATTATTTTTATATTTCAGTATAAACATTCTGACATATTTGTAGGCACTATGCTGAGATGCGTCAATGTTTCTGACAGACTGCCATTTTATTCTCTAGGGTGTTAGAAAAAAAATATATAATGTTTGGGGGTTCTAAGTAATTTTCTAGCAAAAAAACAAACTGTTTTTAACTTGAAAACACCAAATCTCAGAAAGAGGCTCGGTCCTTAAGTGGTTAAAAATATATAGATGAACTTACATAAAGGTTAAAAAAATTCCAGCATAAATGATTTCTCTAGTGGCGGTGTCAGTCTGCCAACTAGATGGATAGCGTTGCAAGTACTCTGACACAACTTTCGTCTACTGGGAAATACTAAGAAAAAGGATATGGTTGGTAGTACCCTCTGGAGCGCCTCCATCCCCATTACCATACAAATACAGAGTTTAGCCCATTGGGACTTTAGATGAAGCGCCACACAGTCAGTAATAAAAACATAGCATAGATTTATTGGATATGCCAGCAATAGGACTGGGAAAAATGTCAAAATGCCAAACAGTTGGCCCAAATGTACATATCCATTACGTCGTTACATGCAGTCTTAAAGTAATCCATAGTAGGTGTGTCATAGCATCTATGGTGACCCAACATGTTTCGTCACTCTTCAGGGGTTGATGCATAGACATGATCTATAAAATAAAATAGTAACAATAAATAACATAGTAAAGAACATGGAAATATTTCAAATAAATTGAGTTGTGGGAATCAAACTGAGGCATCCATACTCACAAAGATGCAGGGTGCTGCGTGCCAAAGTCGCACCGGTGGGCGTCGGAGACGTCTCATCCGGGAGCTGTGAGTAAAGGATCCAATGACGGGCCAGCAGAGCAAAAACAGGCAGATGGAAAACAAAACCGTCCAGCATGGCCTGCGAAGATGGTGGCTAGAAAAAATTATGTGCACTACTGAACTGAATTTTTTTTTAAATCATGGGGAGATAAAAATTGGTGAAAAAATATTAAAGTATGATAGAATGGCCAGAAGCAGCCACATGATACAATTGAGAATAGTAAAAATTACCCGCATAGCTGAGTTGGATCAGAATTCACATGTGAGATTAAGTATAAATGTTATATAGTACCGTATATACTCGAGTATAAGCCGAGTTTTTCAGCACATTTTTTTTGTGCTGAAAATGCCCCCCTCGGCTTATACTCAAGTCTGTGTCCATCTTCAAATATGTGTGCCTGATCCCGGCCAAACTTGTTTGTTGTCCAGGGGACCTACGGCTGGGGAGCACCGATTTTTCAAAACCGGGCACCCCTTCCATTGACTCCCATGTTAAACGGTCATTTCGCCAGTGATTTGGGGGACCCGGTACTGGCTAGCCCTAGGTTCTCTGGACCCCAAACTTGGCACACATGTAGCCCCACTCTTCATCCACAAGTGTGCAAAGTTTGTTGTTCAGGGGACCTACGGCCGGGGATCACCAATTTTTCAAAGCCAGGCACCCCTTCCATAGACTCACATGTTAAACGTCAGTCTAGTCGCACAGCGCCGGAGATCAGGTAGGGAGATTGGGCACAGTGAGGCATGGGCACAGTGAGGCATGGGCACAGTGAGGCATGCACATGGACACAGTGAGGCATGCAGATGGACATCCTAGGCTTATACTCGAGTCAATACGTTTTCCCAGTTTTTTGTGGTAAAATTAGGTGCCTCGGCTTATATTCAGGTCGGCTTATACTCAAGTATATACGGTATATAGTGTGACTTGGTGAAGCAGTGACACCAGTGTCTGGGAATACCCCAATATGCAAGGTCAAAAACCGGTTAAAAAAAAAATGCTAACCAAAAATTGTGTGTCCAACCACCTGGGAGGCATTGCATAGACTGGTATTTGAGCCTTCATATTTATAGCTCCCTAGACCCATCAAAGGATCCCTCCCAACGCCAGGTGGTCGACACCCATAGAGAGGGTGGGACAGAAGGTTAACCCCACCAGCCCTGGTCGCCATAAGGGAAAAGACAATGCAGAGATGCGAGCCCCTCCACAGCATCATGTGACGGATGTCACATGATCCGACACGTCGGCTAAGCCGGTGCCATGTGTCAGACGTTGTACCCGACTTTGATGCATTCACTGGCGCTACCCATCCAATTTGAGATGAGCGGGGACAGTGGATGATGGATGAGCATCGCAGCTCCCGGGAAAGAAAAACCTGCACAGCCACCGGAGGGAGCAAGACATGCAGCACACCTGCAAGCGAGCAATAACACATAATACAAAGCAGACATGAATATAATGATGTGCTAATAAAGGACTGAGATAACGGGTATAACAAAACCAAAAATGGGCAGCAGGTGTCTTCCACCTAATAATCGGTAAGAACCCATGGAGAGCAGCGTTTTTCTTTTGCATGCACAAAGTGTACAGACCTAATAAAGGCACATTTTTGCTGTAATCTAAATTTTGATAAATCGAGGACTTTTGAGATGTATCCTAGGTATTAACAGCTGTTGACACCTAGTCAGTGTTTTTTTTTGTTTGTTTTTTTCTTCACATTTCACATGCAAAAAGCTGTATCGCTTCTTGAAGATTGACTGACAGTTGGGTCTCAATCTTCAGCTCATGCATTTGTGGCAGGGCAGAGAGGGCGACCTTATCGAGTTTTGGCGATCTGATTCTATGAAGAGCTTAATCGGTGGGCGGATTCTTTTTTTGGTTAGTTTTTGGAGGGTTTGTTTGGCGATCCGGTTGCTTTTTGGAGGGTTTGTTTGGCAATCCGGTTGCTTTTAGAGGGTTTGGTTGGTGCTCCAGTTGCTTAATTGGTGAGCTGCAATTCCCCTTTGGCTGGTTTTGGAGGGTTCAGGGATTTTTAATTTGTCGGCTCTCTAACATGAAACCCATTTCTGAATATTGCAGATTTTGGAAGCCGCAGCTTGTAGCTGTTGAGGAAAGTCTGCAGCTGGTTGGTACCTGTTATCGTGATCGAGGTTGTAATTCTGATTGAATTACAGTCACTCTTCAGGGGTTGATGCGCAGACATGATCTATAAAGTAAAATAGTAACAAGAAATAACATAGAAAAGAACATGGAATATGTCATATAAATTGAGTTGTGGGAATCAAACTGAGGGATCAATACTCACAAAAGATGCAGGGTACTGAGTGCCAAAGTCGCTCTGGTGGGCGCCTGAAGAGTGAGACTGAACTAACGAAACATGTTGGGTCACCATAGAAGCTATGACACACCTACTATGGATTACTTTATGACTGCATGTAACGATGTAATGGATATGTACATTTGGGCCAACTGTTTGGCATTTTGACATTTTTCCCAGTTCTATTGCTGGCATATTCAATAAATCTCGTTTTTATTACTGACTGTGTGGCGCTTCATCTAAAGTCCCAATGGGCTAAACTCTGTATTTCTAATGGGAAATTGAGACCACTCTGGTTATGGAATATAGCTTAGTGCAGGGGTATTGAATTAAAATTTTCATCCAGCAGGAGGTCCAAATCTCATATTTGTGCCATGACTCGGTTTCTTCACATCAACGCCCCTCACCCTTGTATTACAGTTCCCCCTTTTATATTAGTGTCATCAGTCCCTCCCTTTACATCACAGCCCCCCTTTTACATTGCAAAACCCCTTCTTTACAATACACCCCCCATTTACATTACAGTACCCCCCTTTACAATGCAGCACCCCATTTACAAAATAGCCCCTCTACATTACAGTGCCTGTTTTACATCACAGCCCCTTTCCATCTAAGTCCCCCCATTTTACATCACAGCTCCCCTTTACTTAAATGTCCTCTGTCCCCTTCACATCACCCCCACTTTACATCAGAGACCTCCACCCTTTACATCAGCACCCCTTTCTTGCATCCCAGTCCCCTTCATAGCCCCACTGTTCTTTGCACCTCAGCCTCCTTTGCATCCCCCCTTACCTGCATCTCAGTCCCCTTCACAGCCCCCTCCTTCCACCCCAGTCCCCTTTACAGCCACTCTTTACTTGCATTCCAGTCCTTTCACAGCCCCCCTTACTTGAATCCTAGCCCCCTTCACAGCCCCCCTTCCTTGAACCTCAGTCACCTTTTCAGTCCCCCCTTACTTGCAGCACAGTCCCCTTTACAGACACTCTTTACTTGCACCCCAGTCATTTCACAGCCCACCTTACTTGAATCCTAGCCCCCTTCACAGCCCCCCTTCCTTGCACCTCAGTCACCTTTTCAGTCCCCCTTACTTGCAGCACAGTCCCCTTCACAGCCCCCCTTCCTTGCACCTCAGTCACCTTTTCAGTCCCCCCTTACTTGCAATGCAGTCCCCTTCACAGCCCCCTTCTTGCACCCCAGTCCCCTTTACAGACACTCTTTACTTGCATCCCAGTCCTTTCACAGCCCCCCTTACTTGAATCCTAGCCCCCTTCACAGCCCCCTTTCCTTGCACCTCAGTCACCTTTTCAGTCCCCCCTTACTTGCAGCGTAGTTCCTTCACAGCCCCCCTCCTTGTACCCCAGTCCCCTTCACAGCGCCCCTTTATTTGTACCCCAGTCCACTTCACAGCCAGCCTTCCTTGCACCCCAGTCCACATCACAGCCCCCCTTCCTTGCACCCCAGTCCCGTATACAGCCCCACCTTACTTGCATTGCAGTCCCCTTCACAGTTTCTCCCTCTTACTTGCCCCCAGTCCCCTTAACAGCACCCCTTTACTTGCACCCAAGTCCACTTCACAGCCAGCCTTCCTTGCACCCCAGTCCACATCACAGCCCCCTTTCCTTGCTCCCCAGTCCCGTATACAGCCTCACCTTACTTGCCCCCAGTCCCCTTCACAGCCCCTCCTCCTTGTTTCCCAGTACCCCTCCTTTACTTGCATCTCAGTTACCTTTACAGCCCTCCGCCTCCTTGTATCCCAGGCCCATTCACATTCCCCCTTCCTAGCACTCGATTCGCCTTTACAACCCCCCTTTACTTGCATCTTAGCCCCCCTTACTTGCACCTAAGTCCCCCTCACAACCCCCCTTTTCTGGCACCCCAGTTCACTTCACAGCCCTGCTTCCTTGCACCCTAGTCCCCTTTACAGTCCCTTACTTTCATCTCAGTCCCATTCACCCCCCCTTCCCTTGTATCCCAGTCCCTTTACAGCCCCCCTATTTTGTATACTGTTCCCATTTACAGCCCCCCTTCCTTCCTTTCAATCCTCCTCCAACCATTCCGATCCTACCTTACACAGAAGGTAGAAGGCGTGGCATGTCCGGACTGAGGGCGGGATACAATTTTCATGTGAACAGGCAGGTTATTTGCTAGGACCACCCTGCATCTCAACAATAAATCACTGGCTTGTTCCTGCCCTTTGTCCAAGCATGCCACACCTTCTACCTGCTATGGATGAATGCTGTGGTGGAGGTGGGAGATGGAAGCTGTCAGCTGGTATAGGATACAGAGGCTGCTAAGTGGCGGGGCCGTGGTCCAGACAGGATTCCCTTGCAGGTCTGTTTTTGGGCCGCGGTCAGCCATTTAGTAATGCCTGGCTTAGTGTATCAAAAATAGTGGCAGTGTACTGTGGAGAGCCTATCTATCACACTCTATAATAAAAAAGACAAATTTAGGGACACCTGGCTGCCATGGATGGCTTATACCTGCACTTCACAGTACCTAGACTTTAGCCAGGAACCCTGGGCTCTAGGCGAATTACCTATATTGATCTGTTGGGACCTACTTTTTGCTGTAACTATCCCTATACTTTACATAGCTGGACAATGTGCTCGATGATGGATTAACAGCATGGGACATTTTTTTCATGGGACTAATGGATTTTTTTGATGTGTGTTTTCTTCCAGTAGAGGACTTTCTCACAATGTCAGTGTGATTATTTGATTATTTTTTTTGTGAATAATCAACCAAGAGTACTATGTAACCCCTTATTTATCATTATTTAATAACTTAGGGAGGAAGTCTGTATACTCCTTATTTTTAAGTTGGACATTCAGATTTTGTTTCCCCTGCAGACCCCACATCCTCAAGGCCTGGGCTGTGGGGAAAAAAAAACCACTTGCTTCAAAAAGGGTCTGGTATGGAATTGGGGGGAGACTCCACACTGTTTTGTTTTCTCTTAAAATCCAACTAAGGTCCTTATCAAGGATAAGGTTCTGGTATTATTTCTGCAGGGAGGAATGCTTTTTGTTTGTTTGTTTTATTTTTCAAAAAAGTAATTGGTTGCTACGGTACAATAAAACAACCAATGAGCATATGGCTACCAGTTGCTAAGATGTGGGTGACCATCCTGCACAGTGTCCTTGGTTGCTAGGATACAGGCGACTTTTTTTTTTTTTTTTTACAGGGTCCTGATTATAATCCATATCTGACCCTCATCTAGGATAAAGACACAATCTGAAAATCAGACGCAAAATACAGCTTTTGATGCAATTGTATAATAATTGGATCGTTAGTACACAGTTTTTGAGAGCCGATCACGACTGTTCATCCAATATTATCTGATTGGACAAGCACGAAAAATGTTCTCGTACGATACCAGATCATACAATTTTCGTTTAATCAGTACAGTTGTCATTTGAAATTACAATACAAATACACTACAACACGACATCACTTCCAATTTTTTTTATTCTGTCGTACAAGAGTTTTGGTAACTTTTGTAAACTCTTCATTTTTGATATGCAACTAGCATGCAAAAAAACAGACATTCTGTCATCCGATATTTGGATTGTGTGTATGGGGCTTAAGTATCTGCTATGGGTGAGGGGAATCCCCTTTGTTTACAAACATGGGGAAGCTGGCCAGAAATGTCATTTAGCAGCCAGCAATTTAAACTTTAAACATTAAAAGAACTGAATTCAGATTAACATTGAGAGCTTTGAAACAAGTTCAGATAATCTCCCGTAAACTGAACCCAGGTACATTCAAGCTCACCCCTCTGTGGGATCTCTGATGTATAACAAGTTTGAATTTTTGTGAAAAACATTTCCACACTCAGGGGAAGGAATAGGGTTTTTTTCCTGTGTGAGACCTTTGATGTAAAACAAGGTGTGATTTCCGTGAAAAACATTTCCCGCACTCAGGGCAGGAATACGGCTTCTCCCCCGTGTGAGATCTTTGATGTGAAACAAGGTTTGATTTATGTGAAAAACATTTCCCACAATCAGGGCAGGAATACGGCTTCTCCCCTGTGTGACATCTCTGATGACTAACAAGTTCTGGTTTCCTTGCAAAACATTTCCCACACTCGGGACAGGAATTTGGCTTCTCCCCCATGTGCAATCTTTGATGTGAAACAAGGTTTGATTTATGTGAAAAACATTTCCCACACTCAGGGCAGGAATACGGCTTCTCTCCTGTGTGAGATCTCTGATGGCTAACAAGGTTTGATTTATCTGAAAAACATTTTCTGCAGTCAGGGCAAGAATACGGCTTCTCCCCCGTGTGAGATCTCAGATGTTTAACTAGAATATGTTTCTGTGAATAACATTTCCTACACTTGGTGCAAGAATATGGCTTCTCCCCCGTGTGTGATCTCTGATGTATAATAAGATTTGATTTCCGTGAATAACATTTCCTACACTCGGGACAAGAATACGGCTTCTCCCCAGTGTGCGATCTCTGATGTATTTTAAGTTTTGATTTATCTGAAAAACATTTCTCAGAACAGGAATGAAGCTTCCCACCCATGTGAGATCTCTGATGTACAATAAGACTTAATTCAGAGCTAAAACTTTCTCCACATTCAGGACAGGAAAGATTCTCCTCCCGCTGAATTCCGGCACCATCCCTCACAGTACGAGGTTGCTCAAAGTCAGAGGGATTTGATGGCCTCTCCACACTGTGAAGTCCTCCATCCATAGCTGAGCTCATTGTCTTTTCTCCTGCACAATCTCTTGTGATGTCCTCATCTTCCATTTTACAATCTGGAGATAAAGTGAGATGATCCTTTGAGGAATTTTCCATGAAGTGTCCTGGAAAAATATAAAAATATGATCAATAGATACAAGAAGGTTTGTTCACTTTAAACAAGATTCCATCTGGCTCAGGTATATTTTGTTCACCCTCCCAGATCACTTTTACATTTACACAGCCTTGTCAGAAGAGCAGGAACCAATGGGGACTGGGAAGTTCATGCTCTTCACACAACCACAGATCTAGGCACTGGGTCATGTGATCTCTGATAAACAAAAGGTTCAAATTTCAGACTTGTAGAACCTTTATCATAAAACAAATGACGGTAGGCCTAGGCTTCTGGTGATATGCAGCACTGGAGGGAGCTTGAAGCAGTATTTACTTCTGTAAAGTGTTTTTGTTTTTATGTTACTACTTATGCTTCATCCCGGCAAGACTGTAAATAGAGTTTTATGATAACATTTAGCTATATAGTAAGTCTGCTCAAAAAAGAGGGACCAACCTATGAAAGGCTCAATCTGTATTATCACGTCTGTGCTACTGTAACTAGGAGTGAAATACAACCTAATACTGTCAGATGAAACACAAAATTTATATACAGTATATCATAAAATATAAAAATTGTGTTTGCGGTTTCAAGAAAGGGGTTTATCTGAGAGAAAAAAAAATCTAGTGGATGGGTATCAGTTATTATTATGAACCTATTATTGGCTGACATCATTCATTTCGCTCCCTACTCTGAGCCAATCATTGTGCAGTAACAGAGTAGAGAAGAACAGAATATATTATGGCTCACCTGTGCTGATCTCTGTAGGAATGACCTCCTCTTTGAATTTTCTTATTCCAGCCTCCTCCGTATATTGCCGATCATCCCTCATATATGTCTCTTCTACTTCACCCTCAACTTTCATGTTCATCAGATCTTCACCCTAAACCAACAGAATGGCAGAAAATATAATCTTGTAGAGTCCACACATCAGATTGTTCAATCACTTTATGTTCCAGACCCTCAACTCCACTGACCTGATGATGGTGAGAGATGGTGTGACCTTCCTGTGTGGAATCCCGGGTATACAGAGGACGGGGACATCTCTCTGGTGGGTTCCCATTACTGGATCCATCTGTAGGAAACACACACACTGACTGAATACATTGTTTCTATGTGTTTATCAGATGATGGGGGATCTAGGTGGACCCTCCGTACTGCTCTCTCCTTTACAATAAAGTCTCCTCTTACCCGGTGATGTGAGGGGCGGCTGATTCTCCATCATGACGTCCTTGTAGAGATCCTTGTGTCCTTCTAAATACTCCCACTCCTCCATGGAGAAATAGACAGTGACATCCTGACACCTTATAGGAACCTGACACACACAATGATACAGTCACCATCCAGACACATCCCTTGTCTGTTACTGGATAATGTCCCAGAATTCCCGGCACCGCTCACCTCTCCTGTCAGCAGCTCCATCATCTTCTTGGTGACTTCTAGAATCTTCTGCATGTTTTGTCTCTCAGATTTTAGGGAGTCACATGGAGGCACTGTGATGGTCATATGATCACCTGACTTCACAAGAGGAAATCTCTGTATTGAAGAACCAACAGGAATATCATGTTAGAATCCCAGAATCCTCCTCACCTCTCCAGTCAGGTCTGTGTTTTATTAATAGAGATAAAAGTGATGTCATGTGACCTCCCAGAATCCTCCTCACCTCTCCGGTCAGCAGGTAGATGATCTCCAGGGTGAAGTTTAGTATCTTCTCAGTCATGTGATTCCGGTCCTCCTCTATCCTCAATGGCACTGTCATTTGATCTATACAGGTCTCCTTGTAGACGGATAACTTTGGTAAATGAAAGTAAGAAATATTTGGATGGTATTGGTCACACAATAATAGGATGTGGATGTGAAGGGGGTAATAGGAGGGAATGATCTCTCTTACCTGTCCAGAGGCTTATAACTCACTTACAAGCTCCAGAACACTCTGACAAAACTCAGGCTAATTCTAGAGGTGTCTTTTAATGATTTATTGCAATACTGGTGGATAGAGGGATGAGGGTGCAGGTACTTCCAAGCTACACCTTCTGGGACATCCTCCCCAGGATTGGCTGAAGTAAGATAAATATTCATAACCTAGTGATTAACCCTCTTACTCTATTTCTGGAAGCTTATTCCAGAGGCAGGAGCAATCAACCACCCACCAGCTGAGTACAGCAGAACCAAAAACTAAATTTATCCAGGTTAGGACAGGGAACTAGAATTAGGCTCCATGCACACTAGATGCTCCAAAATCCCCCCCCCCAAAAAAAAATAACTCATTAAAAAAATGCTAACATTTAGCATTTTTTTGCCAGCATTTATGCAGTGTTTAGGAGCGTTTTAAAAAAAGTGTTTAGGAGCTGTAGAAGGGGGGTCCAGATCCCAGCCCCTCCCATGTGAATTAGTAGGGGTACATTGTACCCCTACTCATTCACCAAAAAAAGAGTCAAAAAGTAAATAAAAATGCACACAATTTTTGACAAGTCCTTTATTAAAAAAAAAACAATGCCCCTAGTGTAGATCCATCATCAATCACGATAAACGCCGGCCCCCAACCCAAAAAAAAGGATAAAGTCTGCACCGGACGAAGTCTTTCACTGTTTGACAGCTCCACCGCCTCCCACCGCTAAATAAACTAAGGGGCAGGGTCACCCAGTGACGTTACCCGGTGGCCCCGCCCCTTAGATTATTTAGTGAGCTGTCAAACAGCAAGAGCCTTCGTGGAGTGCAGACCTTTCTTTTTTTTTTTCCGGGTCAGTGGCCGGCGTTCATCGTGATTAACAATAGATCTACACCAGTTTTTTTCTCAATTTTTATTGCTGCCAATTGTTTTGTTTACATTCAGCTGTCAACTGATGAGTCATCTGTTGCTAAAGATGCGGTAGCCAGCTATACACACCACTGGCTAAGGGGAACAAAAGCTGGAAACCAGTGCTCAGCAGCAGTTAACAGTATTTAGAAGCTTCTAGGAGGGTCAGCTTTTTTTTTCGGCTGGCAAACTGCTCAGAAAAATACTGCTAGAAGCGGAAGCTTGAAAAATGCTTCTAGCCTAAAATAGTCCATGCACACTATTTGCTTCTAGGGGCAGAAAAAAAAATGCTCAAAGCAGCTGCTAGGAGCTTAAAAATAAGCTAGTGTGCATAGAGATTTCATTTTAGATCTGCATACAAGGAATGATAAATACGATCCTTTCTTTAACTTGTTTGCTCTGAGATTAATGTCGGGTCATCATGAAGTCCAGGAAGGGGAACTTGCTGACTTTTGGCTGGAGTTGCCGGCTAATCAGGATAATTGCCAGAACTCAGGCTGCAAGGCTCCAATCTCTGGCAGCCTGCCGACTGACAGGAGTGATGTCACTGTCACTCTCTGCAGTAAGAGAAAGGATTGGATAACAGGAGGATGCTGCTGATGGAGTAGAGAGCTGTGGGGGAGGAGTCTCTTCTCTTCCATCCAATGACAGCCCAGTGTGGGTAGGAGGAGAACAGCAAGGGGGAGGGGTTTGTTCTTTTGGCTAAAAAGTATACTGTAGTATCCAGGACATTGTACAGAGTGGGTTCATGATGATCTAAATAACAACAATTCCAATGGTGGCTTAATAAAGGACTAATGAGAATTGGGGACTTCCTTAGTGGAAACCGAATGCATACGATAACACACTTCAAAGACAACTTCTCAATACCTCCTATTGAGATATTTCGATATAACCAAATTTCCTCATTTATCAACTCCAAAATTAAACAGGTGGGGGGCCCCATAACACTAACCGTATTTGAACTAACTTGCCAAACCAGAGGCACACAGAGGGGCCGAATCTCTACCATATACTCTTCTATAACTGAACCAGATACTAAACTTGCCTATATGACTCAATGGGAGAGGGACTTGAACCTCACCCTTGAGCTGTCAGACTGGCAAGATATCGCCTACCAACTCTCAAAAATCTCTATTAACACTACCCTCATTGAAGCCCATTACAAAACGCTGTTACGTTGGTATTTAGTCCCCACGAGAATAGCTAAAATGCATCCTTCCTCCTCACCTCATTGTTTCCGACAATGCGGACAGATGGGCACCATGCATCATATTTGGTGGCAATGTCCACTAGTGATCAGGTTTTGGATAAGGATCTTTAATCTGATAAATTCAGTGACATGTATTAACATCCGTCGGTCCCCAGAGAGTGCGCTTTTTCATAAACTCCCCGACGGGATTCCCAGACAATCAATACGTCTCATAACTTATATGTTGTTAGCAGCGAGAATAACAATTGCAAGGAACTGGAAACGCTCAAGAATACCCCTAGAACAAGTTAAGGACAAACTCAATTGGATTATGATTAATGACAGGCTCACTTACACTCTTCATAATAAAGCAGAAATGTTCAACAAGATCTGGGATCCATGGATCGAATATATTTCTACTTAACAGGGAAATCCAGGTGACCCTCTCTCTCTTTCCCCTCTCTCTCTCCCCTCTCTCTCTCCCTTTTCTCCTTTCACTTTCTCTTCTCTGCTCCTTTCCTCTTTCCTTTGCTCTCTCTTTTTATTCTTGGTGATAGACTTTTCTGTTTACCTTGGTTACCGATATACCGTGCTATGACGTTACTAATAAGACAGGAAACCTTATCATGGTGGGGATCCACGGCTAACCCCGAATTTTTTTTTAATCGGGGTCTACCGAAGCCCTGGACCCCTACTATCCCTCTCCCTAGTACTGGTTTATTCTAATGTTGCTAGCCTGGGCACTTGCACACATACTATGCCCTACCTGAGGGCTTGAATGACCTGTACGACGATACTATGCATATGCCTCCTGCCTCTTGACAGGCTCGAGACGAGGCAAAAATATATTGTCAAAACGTTCAAATGTTTGGCCGAATGTAACCTGGCTATTTGTCCATTATTTTTTCTTCTTGTTTTTTTTTTTTTTTTTTTTCTTTCCTCTTCCTTATTGTATTCTTCTCCTCTCCTTTTTTGTATTTACTCCAATAAAAAATATTGCAATATAAATACCAGAACTGGGCACTAAATTCCACTTGGTTTTTCTATAGCATATAACTGGACCAGTGGGATGGTAAGAAGGTGAAGATTGCCATCCTTTACTGGCAGGCATTCTGTAAGGAGGAGGACTGAAAAGCAGGTGGGGGGACCATCATAGACCGAGAGCCCCCAGCCTACCTTAGAGTCCCCTTGAGCCCTGCAGTCTCCTCTTTCCTCAGAGCCCTGCTACTCGCCAGCCATATCAAGGACCCAAAGTCCTTCAGCTACACTACCCCCTCAGGGGCCCCGCAGCCTAGTACCCCTTTCAGAGACCCCTCAGCTCCTCTACTTCCCTCAGTATTTTCCTCCCTCAGACACCAATGATGGAACATATTTTTCATGGCAGGCTGGGAAATGTTTTCTTCCTACTGACCAGCAATGTAAGGGGCTCTATGCTCCATACTCCTGACCCCTGCACACCATTATTGTGTTGGTTGCATATTGTAATGATTTCCCATTTTCTTCCCGTGTAGTGTAATAATTGCCCTCTGTAGGCCATGTATGGTCATTGTCTTGTCTATTTATTGTCAGTGCTGTTTGTTTAGAACAGGGGTCTCCAAAGTATGACCAGTGGGCCACTTCTTCCGGCCCGCAGCTGGAGTACTCAGACTCAGTGCAGGGATTGTCTCTGTCGGTTGTGGAACCTGCGCTGCATATTCAACCCCGGCAATATGCAGCGCAGGTCCCGCAATCACTACCAGCGTCTCACTGTGCTGGCTGGTAGGACCGCCCGCATCCTAGGAACCCATGAGGTGCTTTAGTGCAGACCTGTTGCCACCTCCCGCCTCCCGCCTAGCTGTTAACCAGTATGCTTTCTTCAGCAATGTCTTTCACATACACTTGTGTAATACCAGTGGGGCAGGAGTCGGGGGGGGGGGGGTAGTGATATAATATAGTGGTTAGATAATTGATGTTTAAGTATTAAGTAGTTTTCCAGCAGCAACCCGATTCTTCCAGAGAGAGCACTTTATTTGACTTTCAACACAGAACAGAGTCCAATACTTGCAACATATGACAAAAATCCAACAGAGTAAATATAACTCAGAATAGTAACTTTTAGAGTCCCATGTTCTCTAGATCTGTGCCTTCATAATCAAGGAATATGACAAGACTGAACTCCAGATTATATTGCCTATACACTGAATGGCTGAGCAATTTGATTGGCCGTTTTTGATCTACACTCTGTCTTTCAGAGTGACAGATAATGACCCCCAGCCGGAAACAGCTGCAGTCATCAACTGCCCTAATTTGCATTCTTGCATATTAACATCAACAAGTCCCCTCTGACATGTACAATTATATTAAGCACTTGCCGACCGCTCACGGCATATATACGTCGGCAGAATGGCTAGTACAGGCACAATCACGTACCTGTACGTGGCCCTTTCACTGCCGACGTCGGGGTCGCGCGCGCTGCCGGCGGCGCGCTCGCGACCCCCCTACCTTCCCTGTGGGTGGGACCGCGGGTCCCGCGGACTCGATCGCCGCGATCGTCTCACGGAGGCCCGGAGCGGGGAGATGTGTGTGTAAACACAGCATCTCCCCGCTCCTCTACTGACACTGTCAGCGATCTCCGCTCTGTGTAATCAGAGCGGAGATCGGTGATGTGTCAGTCGTAGCCACGCCCCCCTCAGTTAGTAACACGCCCCTAGGCACACTTAACCCCTTCAGCGCCCCTAGTGGTTAACCCCTTCACTGCCAGTGTCATTTTCACAGTAACCAGTGCATTTTTATTGCACTGATCGCTGTGAAAATGACAATGGTACCAAAAATGTTTAAAAAGTGTCCGATGTGTCCGCCATAATGTTGCAGTCATGAAAAAAATCGCTGATCGCCGCCATTACTAGTAAAAAAAAAAAAAAATTATAAAAATGCCTTAAAACTATACCCTATTTTGTAAACGCTATAATTTTTGCGCAAACTAATCAATAAATGCCGATTGCGATTTTATTTGACCAAAAATATGTAGAAGAACACGTATCGGCCTAAACTGAGGAAAAAAAATGTTTTTTTATATATTTTTGGGGGATATTTATTATAGAAAAAAGTAAAAAATATGTCATTTTTTTCTAAATTTTCACTCTATTTTTGTTTATAGCGCAAAAAATAAAAACCGCAGAGGTGATGAAATACCACCAAAAGAAAGCTCTATTTGTGGGAAAAAAATGACGCCAATTTTGTTTGGGAGCCACGTCGCACGACCGCGCAATTGTCAGTTAAAGCGTTGCAGTGCCGAATCGCAAAAAGGGGCCTGGTCATAATGGCCCGTATTGGTCCGGAGCTTAAGTGGTTAACAGGTACCAATGTGACCTGTACAACCTTTAAGACCCTTTTTATGTGTAAAATGGACTTGTCCTGGAATGCCTACATCCCTAATTTGTATTCTTGCATATTAACACCAACAAGTCCCCTTTGATATGTGTAATTATATTATGTGGCCTGTACAATAGACTTGTCCTAGAATGCCTACATATAACACCATATATAAAATACATACACATATATATTAATATTACAACAGGTGGGTTTAATGGCTCTGATGGGGACACAAACATGTGGGTGGCTGTTGGCTCTGATGGGGACACAAACATCTGGAGGGGCTGATGGGGACACAAACATGTGGGGGGTGATGCTTTAATGGGGAGACAAACATGTGGGGGGCCGATGGCTCTGATGGGAACAAAAATATGCAGATAGTCCTGATGGGGACACAAAGGTGGGGGGGGGGTGATGGTTCTGATGGGGACACAAGCATGTGGGGAGGGCTGATGGCTAGGGTTGCCACCTCATCCCTTTAAACCCGAACACCTTTAAATTACTCAGGTTCTGGGGCTAATTAAATGCAGGTAAGGCACCAAGTGAGTTTAATTACCACCTTAATCAGCCTCAGAACCTGTGTAATTAATATGTGTTCGGGTTTAAAGGGATGAGGTGGCAACCCTACTGATGGCTCTGATGGGGACACAAAAATGCAGGGGGAGGGGTGATGGCTCTGATGGGGACACCAATTTGTGGGGATACTCTGCTGAGTTATGGGGACACAAATGTATGGGAAGACTGATCATGACACAGATGAATGGGGAGACTGATATAAGGCCTCATGCACAATGGAAGTTTATTCCCGCAAAGGATACAGGAGCACCATCAAGCCTTGTTGTCAGCAGTCTGTCAAATTCTGTTCTTCTGCTGTGGATTTATTTATAAATTATTTTTCTGGCCCGCGAATATACAAATATACAATGTGGCCCTCAAAGTAAAACGTTTGGAGACCCCTGGTTTAGAGGAGCATATTACTAGAATTTATCTCCAAAATGAAGGGAATGTTCCGGGCCCGTGGGTGGAGGAATGTTCTGACCCTGAAGGGGATAATCTAGGTCTCCACACTATATATGTGTGTATCATCATCTGCTGGAGATAAAAGACGTCACAGTGACTATGGAGGAAGAGGACGGACATGACGGGGTTACTGGGTGTAAATAGAAAATAAGATCTTATTACCTCCTCTGCTGCCACTTCCAGCAACGTCTCTTCTTTACTTCCTACCGACTCACCTCTCACCCGGAACTTCCTGTCTGTGCCTGACATCATTTCCTGTCTTCCATAGAGTTTTCCTATCTGGGTAGAAGTGAGATCACCACCTTGTGGAGCTCAGAGGAACTGCAGCCCTGAGAAACATCTCATAGTCAGTGTTGCCAACCGTACGTAGATTTACGTACGGTACGTGAATTTAACCCCTTTTTTGGGGTGTACGTTAATGTCCGCTATGGGCACCGGCGCCCATAAAAAAGATGGCCACGAGCCGGCCATACAACTGCGCATGCGCCGTTCCGAAGCCGGCCGAGCGCAGGAAAACGTATTCACGCTCGGCCGGGCGGCGCACGCGCAGTAATGTGATGGCGCCGCTGGCGCCATTTTTGAATACACCGGCGTGACCACAGCGACTGGTGCGAGCCGCGCGACTCGAGTCCTCAGTCCTGCAGTAGCACTCATCATCATAGGTGCCGGTGGAGGAGCGAGCGGAGCACTGACAGGGTGGAGGACAGAGACAGACTCGAGGTGAGTGAAACTGGGGGGGTCAGTGAGTGAGCCTGGAGCATGAAGCCGTGCCAATGGTGCCATGCAGGGGACACAGAGACTGATGTGCTCTCTGTCTACCGGCACCATATTACTTCTAGAAATCATCAGTGTGCTGTGTCCTCCTCTGGCTCCTGTGCACCTTTCCACAGGTCAGGGCAGCACAGTGCTGCCCTGACCTGTGGAGAGGTGAAAGGGGCACAGGAGGAGGACACAGCACACTGATGATGTGGAGAAATAATATGGTGGTGGACAGAGGAGGAGGCTACTGTGAGGGGGTGAGGAGGACACCATCATGTCCGCAGTGTCTCCGGCACCTCCAATAGTATGTCCGCAGTCTCTGTCCACCTCCTGTAGTATGTTCACAGTCTCTCCAGTGTCCACCTCCCTGTAGTATGTCCGCAGTCTCTCCAGTGTCCACCTCCCTGTAGTATGTCCGCAGTCTCTGTCCACCTCCTGTAGTATGTCCGCAGTCTCTCCAGTGTCCACCTCCCTGTAGTATGTCCGCAGTCTCTGTCCACCTCCTGTAGTATGTCCGCAGTCTCTGTCCACCTCCTGTAGTATGTCCGCAGTCTCTCCAGTGTCCACCTCCCTGTAGTATGTCCGCAGTCTCTCCAGTGTCCACCTCCCTGTAGTATGTCCGCAGTCTCTGTCCACCTCCTGTAGTATGTCCGCAGTCTCTCTCCAGTGTCCACCTCCCTGTAGTATGTCCGCAGTCTCTCCAGTGTCCACCTCCCTGTAGTATGTCCGCAGTCTCTGTCCACCTCCTGTAGTATGTCCGCAGTCTCTGTCCAGTGTCCACCTCCCTGTAGTATGTCCGCAGTCTCTCCAGTGTCCACCTCCCTGTAGTATGTCCGCAGTCTCTGTCCACCTCCTGTAGTATGTCCGCAGTCTCTGTCCAGTGTCCACCTCCCTGTAGTATGTCCGCAGTCTCTCCAGTGTCCACCTCCCTGTAGTATGTCCGCAGTCTCTGTCCAACTCCTGTAGTATGTCCGCAGTCTCTGTCCAGTGTCCACCTCCCTGTAGTATGTCTGCAGTCTCTCCAGTGTCCACCTCCCTGTAGTATGTCCGCAGTCTCTGTCCACCTCCTGTAGTATGTCCGCAGTCTCTGTCCAGTGTCCACCTCCCTGTAGTATGTCTGCAGTCTCTGTCCACCTCCTGTAGTATGTCCGCAGTCTCTGTCCACCTCCTGTAGTATGTCCGCAGTCTCTGTCCAGTGTCCTCCTCCCTGTAGTATGTCTGCAGTCTCTGTCCACCTCCTGTAGTGTGTCCGCAGTCTCTGTCCACCTCCTATAGTGTGTCCGCAGTCTCTGTCCACCTCCTATAGTGTGTCCGCAGTCTCTGTCCCCCTCCTGTAGTGTGTCCGCAGCCTCTGTCCACCTCCTGTATCGTGTCTGCAGTCTCTGTCTACTTCCTGTATCGTGTACGCAGCCCCTGACCATCTCTTGTCATGTCTACAGTCTATGAGGGGATCCTAGAAAGGAGTCAAGAGTGGGAGTGCTGCCAGGATGGGGGTTACGGCCCAGGAAGAAACAGACGTGTGGACTGGGGAGAGGAGATCAGAGCCACCAAGCTGGAGCCGTCTGACTGAGCCCCACACTGTGCACCTGGGAGGAGGTAAGTGACAGTGCCGCCAGGCCATTCTGAGGGGGGGGGGGTCACTGATGTAAGAAGGTGAAGGTGAATGAATACAATAATGTAAGGGGGCACAGATATAAAGGTTTCCCCCTTATATTAGTACCCCCCCCCCTTATCTTAGTGTATTCACTCTGTGGAAGGTGGTCTCTATTCACCAGAGCCCCCCTCCACATCAGAGTTCCCCCTTACATCATGATCTGCAGCGTTCCCCTTTACATAAGAGTCCCCTTGCACTGTAAGGGGGCATCCTGCAGACTCTGATGTAAGAGGGAACTCTGTGCTGGCTGGGTTATAGTAACCTAACCTTCATGTGAATTGAGAAATATGTTTTTTTACTTTTGTTTAACTTAAACACATTGATATTAGCATTAGCTGTGTGTTTATAGTTGAAATGTTGATATTTGCACTGTTTAGCAGTAAAAACAGTAATTTTAGGTACTGTTTTTTGCAGTGTCAGTAAAAAATGCGGCTCTGCCAGTAATCTTCATTATTTTTGCCAGTAAGAAATTGGTGCCGTACAGAAATTTTGGCATCCTTGCCAGTAAATTTCACTTCAGGGGGTTGGCAACACTGCTCATAGTGTGAACGTGGCCTTGTTCTGTATATGTACTGTATATCTTTAAACAGAAAATAAGATCTTATTACCTCCTCTGCTGCCACTTCCAGTAACATCTCCTCTCTAGTTCTTACCATATGGAACTTTTTATCTGCACTTGACATCACTTCCTGTGTGTACCTAACATCACTTCCTATCTTCCATAGAGACTTCCTATCTGGGTAGAGGTGAGATTACCACCTTGTGGAGCTCAGAGGAACTGCAGCTCTGAGAAACATCTCGTAGTGTGAACACGGCCTTATGCTGTGTGTGTGTGTATGTACTGTATATCCTTATAGATGGGGTCATCTCCACTGACTCCCACCAAGGCGGATAGAAATATATTATTGCCTAGTCCAGACTTTCTCAGCCAGGGTTCCTCCAAAAGTTTCTAGGGGGTTCCTTCAGCAATTAAAAATCTCTGTCTCTCTGTACCAACTAGTATCAATGATCTGTAAGGGGGCAGTCTTCCCACGAATATCCATCTCCCACTGACCACTGAAATAAGGCGGTCCTTCTCCCATTGGTCACCAATGTAAGGAACCATTAGGAAAACTGTGGTCATGTTCCTGCCCAAAGAACTGTGCATGCACAAAGAGCAGCCCGCAGACGTGGGGGGTCATCTGCGCCGTGCACATGGGGGTACCTTTCACGCAGAGCATGCTCAGCAATGCCTGGGAGCAGGCGGAGACTCTGGTCATGTGAAGAATCTAAGATTAAGGCAGTTCCCCGACTTAGAGATGCGCTTTCATTGTGTGCAGTAATAAAGTGCAGCGTTCCTCTGTAAAGCGACTACACATGGTCACCGAGGGACATGCTGAGTCTGCGGCCACTACACCAATCCAGTTTGCCTCTGTTACCTCACTCCGAGTAAAAGAATAGGGTCCCACCGAGCATGGACCTCATGCATGTTGTTTAACTCTCTTGTGTCTGTACTTCATGACCATGCCATAGATCTCTGTAACGCAGGTTTGGATCTGGTTGTTGAAGCAAAAAAAAGAAAGATGGCAGCACTACAACCAAGCTATACACAGTGGAATGATGATCTTACAGGATTCCTCCAAACTTCAATGTACTATTTAATTAGGGAACTACAGTATGTAGCAAATTAGGTTTATTGTTGATAAATATAAAGTTCTGTAATTGGGAGTAAAAATATACATGCATCATGCATACTAGGAGGAGAACAGCTGAGGGAGTCAATGGTGGAGAAGGATCTGGGTGTTCTGGTAGATCATAGAGTTAATAATAGCATGCAATACCAAGCTGTAGTTTCTAAGGCGAGCAAAGTCCTTTATTGTATGAAAGAGATATAGACTCCAGAGAGAGATCATCTGTACCTTATCTGGAATATGCATTTCAGTTTTGGGCACCTGTTTACAAAAAGGATAATTCCCCAGCTGGCCCTTCAGGTCTGGTATCGATTTCAAGGGGAACCCCGTGCTAAAATAAAAAAAATGGCGTGGGAGTCCCCCCAAAAACAATACCACGCACTTCACATCTGGTATGGATTTTAAGGTGAATACCGCACCAAAATAAAAAAAAAATGGCATGGGACCCCCCCAAAAAAAAATCCATACCAGACCCTTATCCAAGCATGCAATCTGGCAGGGTGCAGGAAAAGCCTCCTGAACTGTACCAGGCCACATGCCCTCAACATGGGGAGGGTGCGTTTGGGTCCCCCCCAAAACACCTTGTCCCCATGTTGATGTGGACAAGGGCCTCTTCCCCACAACCCTTGCCCGGTGGTTGTGGGGGTCTGCAGGCAGGGGACTTATCGGAATTTGGAAGCCCCTTTTAACAAGGGGATCCTGCCCCCCCCATGTGAATGGGTATCGGGTACATTGTACCCCTACTCATTCACCAAAAAAAAGTATCCAAAAAGTAAATCACTGGAGACAGTGTCTATCCATCTTCAATCACAGCGTCCGACGGTCCAGAGAATAAAAAAATAAAAAACTCGGCCACGATGGAAGGCGTCCCCACGACTGCCGTGTTTTTGCTTTGATAGCTGTTAAATAGGCAAGATCGGGGGCAACCGGTGACGTAAACGGGAGACCCCACCCCCCACACAGATCACAGATTGAGTTCTCACCTGAGCTGAACAGACGTGTGTGCAGGAGCTCCTGCCATCCAGGGCTGCACGGTTCTCTCCCCTCAGCCAGCATTTCCCCTCACGGGCTACGGCTCCCCATAGACCCGGGGCCCACCTCACCAGCAGCCGCCGCCGAGGCTGCCACCCGCTGGCTTTTCTGAATCTCTCTTCACTCACAGCCGCCGTCAGGAATGTCCGCCGCTGCGGTCTAGCTCCACCATAAAGAAAACATTTCCTCCTGCATCCTGGTCACCCAGCGGGCCCGCTTGGCTGCACCCGCTCTCGGAGCTCCCCCCAGCCATTAGCGGGATTCTGGAAGCAGCACCAGCAGCTGTCTGGCCCATCAGGACAGACAGCGGCTTCGGCCTAGCCCCAGCGGCCAACTTGGTCCACCCAGACTCAGCCCTCAACACCTTCTCCCGGCCCCCCTGGAACATACTCGCCCGGTATAACCAACGGACTGCACCCCCTCACTGGTCGATTAAGAGTGACCCAGTGGGGGCCACAGGTAAACGGCAGCCGGGAGGACGAAACAGAGATCCGGCCTGGTAAGCAACAGCCATCTTAGTATACCCAGGAGCTTTACCTCCAACACTGACATTAAAAACAAAAAAAAACCTTTTTATTTTTCTCTCTACTTCTACTGATATCCTCCCCCCCACCAACATAACCAGGCTGCCCCAACCTGCAGCACCAGTCACCACTATCTTTCACAAAACCCTTTAAAACTTTTATTCTACTTATTACGGATATCTCCCCCCTGACGTAGGCTACCCCAACCTACAGCACCTACCACCGATACTCCGCTATCTTTCTTTAACAACTAAAAAAAAAACGCTAAACTTGCGACTGATATCCCCCAGCATTATATAATCATTGTCATCTTAAGATCAGCCCCCAGATCCACACACACACGGTCAACGTAACGGACATGTGTGACAGGAGCTTTAGCCTCACCGCTTAACAGAGCAATCCACACACATGGTCAAACGTAACAGATGTGTGTGACAGGAGCTCTGGCCTCACCGCTTAACAGAGCAATCCACACACATGGTCAAGCGTAACGGACGTGTGTGACAGGAGCTCTGGCTTCACAGAGCAATCCACACACATGGTCAAGCGTAACTGACGTGTGTGACAGGAGCTCTGGCCTCACCGCTTCACAGAGCAATCCACACACACACGGTCAAGCGTAACGGACGTGTGTGACAGGAGCTCTGGCCATCCAGGACTCATCCTTGGATTCCTGCGTTTCTCTCCCCCAGCAAAACGTGAACCTGACGGCCGTGGCTTCCTCCTGGACACCTCTCCCCACTCTCCTCTAGCTCAGGTCCCTGCCGCTCACCATCGCGCCGCCCGCAGCCGCCGACTGCCACCACCCGGGCACCCACCGCTAGACCTGCAGCACAGACCGTGGCTGCAGCCTAGCCCCGGCCATCCCATTATCCTCTCCCCAATTCTCTTTCCAGCGGGCCCGCGTGCGCCGACCTGGTAAGTACATCGGGGCACCACCAACCAGTAGGAAGTTGATTCAGGGTTCAGCGATCGCCTCTCGGGGGGGGGGGGGGTCAAGAAGGAATTTTCCCCTGCTGTAGTAATTGGCCTAGGCTCAGCTGGGGTTTTTCGCCTTCCTCTGGATCAACGGGGGGGGGGGCGGTTTAGGTAATTTGGGCCCTATTTACCATTACCATCAACTTTCACGTCATGTGCAACTTTAAATACTCAGTGGACACCCTCTACAGGCTAAGGAATACCACCTCAACACTACCAACCTCCACCCAAAAAATACTACGAAGAGAACAACTGCTAAGGATCAATCGACAATCAAAAACACGAAGGCAACACTTATTGTGTACCCTGATTAACACCAGATCCGCAGTCAAGCACAGACAGGAAATCTACGACTTCATCACCCAAAACTACATAGATTGGCTCTTTATCATGGAAAGCTGGCTAACACCTGACTGTAACCCTATCCTAACAGAATTGGTGCCTGAGAACTACTGCATCCTAACCGAGCACAGAATAGGACAAAGAGGAGGAGGCCTAGCAGTGATCTTCAAAGCTCACCTCTCTCTCTCATCAAACCGACTCTACAGAACTCCATGCCTTTCATGGAGACACGCACTCTACATCTTCAAACACCTCAAGACACCATCTACATACTGCTATGCTACAGACCACCAGGACCAAAGACAAATCTCCTCACACCCTTCACCGAATTCATCGCGACACACCTTGAAAACCAAAAAAACTTTCTGTTACTCGGGGACTTCAACCTCTGGACTAACTCCACTCAGGACCCCATCGCCACCTCCTGCATCAACCAACTGGAAGAACTAGGTCTGCAGCAACTGATAAATGCCCCCACGCATGGGTCGGGTCACATTCTTGACCTCATCTTCCAACAAAAGATGGACAATATGCCGTTACCATGGACAGACCACCACGCTATGAAATTTAAAAATCACCACCAACACCATCTCTCAAAAACCGAAACACTCAATAACAACATACTGAACAAGATCTCGGAGGAAACTACAGTTTGAACTCTTCAAAGCCATGCTATCAAAAAAATAGGAATGCTAAATCAAAACCACTCAACGGAACAAACCCTCAACTCCTTAAACAAAGCATCACTACAAACAGCAGACACAGTCGCTCCGAAATGTAGAGCACTCATCCGCAAAAACAACTCGGACTGGTTAATGACACTCTTACTCTACTGAAGCAAGAACGCAGAAGAGCTGAAGGAGCCTGGAGAAGAAACCCAACAAAAGAAAACCACACAAACTACAAAGCACTCACTAAGAAATACCACAAAGCAATCTTCAAAGCAAAAAAGGAAGATTTCTCAAACACCATAAAAAAAGCCCTAAACCGACCTCGTGAACTTTTCAAACTAGTCGCTCAGACCATGAACCCTACCTGCCTAGAGCCTCCAGCAAACGAAACCCAAGAGTTCTGTAATGAGCTATCGGATTTTTTTTAATCGACAAAATTGAAAACATTTGTGAAATAATTCAACAGAAAGAAACAACCAACCTCACTCAACCAAAGCAAACAGAAAAAACCAATACAAACATTATACAAAAAAAAAAAGAAATCGACAAAACTTTCACTGGTCCCGATCACCATCGACACCACCAAAAACATCATCAGAAGCCTCCGAGACAGCACATCACCAAATGACATAAATTCTACAAAACTCCTGAAAGAATGTACCGACATCTTAGCACCTACCATAACACATCTTTTAAATCAATCATTCAAAGAAGGTATTGTTCTGATTTCCATTAAGCAAGGCATAATCAAACCCCTCCTAAAGAAACCCAACAAGCCTCAACACCATCTCCAAGATTATGGAGCAAGCAGTAGTACAACAGCTACAACTCCATTTGGACACTCACAAACTCTTGGACCGACTACAATCAGGCTTCCGCCCAGGCCATGGCACAGAAACAGCACTTCTCAAAATATGGGATGACGTCCTCGAAGCAGCAGATGACGGAGAATCATGTCTCCTGGTGCTGCTGGACCTCAGTGCAGCGTTTGACACAGTAGATCACAAAACTCTACTCATTCGCCTTAAAGAAGTAGCAGGAATCACAGACTCCGATCTACCCTGGTTCGCATCCTTCCTAGATAATCGTTCACAGACAGTGAAACTAGGAGCCTACACCTCTGAAACTCGTGCAATTTCTTGCGGAGTCCCTCAAGGATCACCCCTGTCACCCGTGCTCTTCAACATCTACCTCTACCCACTCTTCAAAATCATCAAACAGGACCTGTGCTACCACGCATATGCTGATGACACTCAACTCTACTTTCGCATTACTGGAAAAAAAGACCAATATCACGGACTAGAAAAATGCCTCACACTGATCGATGATTGGATGACTGAGAGCTCCCTCAAACTCAATGGATCCAAAACAGAACTGCTTCTTCTTCATGCAAACTGAAAGATAAAAGCCAAAACTTCATGAACACCACCCACAATCCTTGGACAGACCATCACCCCAAGCACCAAAGTCAAAAGTCTCGGCGTCATCTTTGACTCAGAGATGTCGATGGATGCACAAATAGGATCAGTAGTCAGCGGATCTCACCACCTTCTCCGCCTGCTGCGTAGACTCATCCCCTTCATCCCAGAACAGGAGATAGCAGTAGTAGTTGGAACAATCATCAATTCCCGACTGGACTACGCAAACTCCCTCTACAAAGGACTACCTAAATACCAGATGGCGCGCCTACAATCGTCCAGAACACGGCAGCCAGACTGATAACGGAAAAAAAAAACTGGGAATCCATCACCCCATCCCTTAGGACCCTTCATTGGCTAACCGTAAAGGATCGGGTCACTTTCAAGACCCTCTGCCTCACCCACAAATGCACACAAGGAAACGCTCCTCAATATTTATGCGAGAAAATAAAACACTACTCACCCAATCGCATTCTCCGATCAACTAACCAAAACCTCCTCCACATCCCCAAGTCCCGCTACAAATCGAAGGGAGAATGAAGATTTGCAGTCCAAGGACCACGGCTTTGGAACGCTCTACCCACAAACATCCGCATGGAAGAAGACCACCGGGCCTTCAGGAAAAACTTAAGACCCACCTCTTCTGAAGGATTAGGACTACACTGAATGGAAAAAGCGCCTTGAGGCGATTTAGTTCGCATTTGTAGCGCTATACAAGTTATTCACTCACTCACTCTGACGTCAGGTGACATGAGAAGGGGGCGGGGTCACCCGGTTACATCACCAGTGGCCCCCGCCCTCAGCTATATAACAGAGGTCATCGTGAAAAGGCTGCAGTTGGCAGGACGCCTCCCATGGAGGCAGAGTTTTTCTATTTTTATTTTTTTGGTCCGTCGGCGCTGACATTAAAGATGGATTTACATCACAGGACACTTTAAAAAAAAAAAGGAATTGTCAAAAACCGTATCCTGTAATTTTTACTTTTTTGGGTGAATGAGTAGGGGTACAATGTACCCGATACCCATTCACATAGGAGGGCGGGATCTGGGGACCCCCTTGTTAAAGGGGGCTTCCAGATTATGATAAGTCTCCTGCCCGCAGACCCCCACAACCACCGGGCAGGGGTTGTGAGGAAAAAGCCCTTGTCCCCATCAACATGGGGACAAGGTGTTTTGGGGGGGGGGGATTGGCATAGTTTTGAAGAAGTCTTGAAGGAGAATGTATGTTCTAAGGTTGAGGGTTGAGGGGTTTTCTGTAGAAGGAGCAGCTGTTTCTATAGAAGGAGGAGCTGTTAGGGAGTATAATCGGTGAGTCCTTTGGATCCAGTTTTCAAAGATTCAAAAAGTTCCAAAAGGTTTTCTTGTTAAAAAAAAAGTTCCAAAAGGTTATCCAGAAGCAGGGATTGAGCAACTTTTTTGGTTTACCAACGGTTTTTATTGCAGAATTTTTTTTTAGAACAGAACAGATACAGATTTTTCATATGACAATTATCAATCTGATATAAATATAGCGCATACTCCATAAAACTTAGAGAATTGACCATTTCCCTATAGGAATGTAGTAGTCTGAGACATCAATATATCATCATTACATATTGGCCATAATAACAATGGAACGTAACACTGTGCTATATGAGCCGGCGTTCTGTCAAGAAGTGCCCCCCCCCCATCGAATAGTGCCCGAGGCGAACTGCGCATGCGCTGTACGTCATAGCACAAGCGCTGATTTGCCGGGCTGATGTAACCATGGCGCATGCGCACATCGTAAGAGGTATCGCTCGATGGGAGATACCATTTGAAAGGCACAATTTAAACCTATACAAACAGCGGGGGGGAAACCGTAGTACTCAGATTGTGCATCGCTGCTGCTGGAGGGCGGCTAACAGCGGGGCACAATGTGAGAACTACGGTCTCCCCCCCGCTGTTTGTATAGGTTTGAATTGTGCCCGTAAAATGGTATCTCCCATCGAGAGATACCTCCTACGATGTGCGCTTACGTCCCTCCAGCTCGACAACTCCGTCCTGCGCATGTGTGGGCACTATTCGATGGGGGGCACTTCGACAGAATACCGGAAAAACATTATAATTGAAGACATAACAAAAAATATAATAAAAAAGGAAAAAAAAGGTACAAAGCATTCAATCTTTAGAATTGCCGGCATGATGTTAATCATTCCTCTATACACCTACATATCCATATGCGGACCACAATTCCTATTATAAACAGGTATAATATCCATAATGGTGTGGTGAACTCACTCCATAAGTTGAATGGAAGCTATGCGCTTCATTGTTTGATCCCATGGAACCATGGGGGAACGCTAGTGTAATGCAATCGCCCAGTGAACGGGATTGACCAACTTTAATATGGTGTAAGGCATGTCCTATTTGCAGATATTAAAAGAAATTAGATCTTGTGATGGAGTAAGACGAGCTTAGGTTTGGAAGGAGCAAAAAGTTGTATTAGAATAAAGTTGAGATATTAAGTATATGCCTTCGGCTTTCCACAATTGAAGGGCTATGTCGAGTATGAGGAGTTCCAGGGAATCCATTGTAGAGTTGAAGAAGATAGACAATGTAAAGGGTTAACCAGGGAGGACCATATCTTGAGAGTTGCATTGATCGTATCCAAAAAATAGCGTGAAAGTTGAAGGTTTAGAATGGTGACTCCTATAATTGATTTAAAGTGATTGTAATGTATTTTCTATAAAAAGAACAAGAATGTTCTACTTATCTGCCCTGTGCAGTTGGTTTTGCACAGTGCAGCCTGGATCCTCCTCTTCGGCTCTAATGACCCCTCCCTCCCTTTGAGTGTCCCCACAGCAAGCAGCATGCTATCGGGGCACCCGAGCCGAGCTGCAGTATCGTGTATCCATTCAGACATGGAGCTGCGGTTCGGCCCCACCCCCTCCTCATTGGCTAACTGACTTTGATTGACAGCAGCGGCAGCCAATGAGGAGGGGAGTCCCAGATGGCCGAGGCAGTCGTGGACATCGCTACTTTGAGGGGACTCAGGTAAGCAATGGAGGAGGGGGGGGGGGGGGGCTGCTGCACACAGAAGGCTTTTTATCTTAATGGATAGAATCTAGACATGTGTACTGCCGAAAAATTCGTTTTTTCGGAAATTCCGGAATTCCGAATTTCCAAAAAAACGAATACAACCAATTTTTCGAATTTTCGAAAAAGCAAAAAAAAAAAAGAATTTCCGATTTTTGGAAATTCTAAAAATTCGGAATTCAAAAATTCAACTTTCCAAATTTCCCATTTTTGAATTTTAGATTTTCGAAAATTCTGGATTTCCAAAATCCTGAATATTGGAAATTCGAAAATTCTGAATTTTGAAAAATTGGAAAAATTCGGAAATCCGAAAATTCAAAAATTCAGAAATTCGAAATTTCGGAAATCCGAAAATTCAAAAATTCAGAAATTCTGAATTAACGAATTTCTCTAAATTCGTGAAAAACTAAATTAGAAACTAAACGAATTGCACATGTCTAATAGAATCCATAAAAAAAAACAAAAAAAAAAAAAAACCTTCTGACTTTACAACCCCTTTAGGAACAGATTTGCACCCTATTTGTATCCATGGACTTGAAGGGATGTGTTGAAGGGTTCCAGGAGGTTCTTGAGTGAGCTAGTATGGAAGCCTTATGCCGCGTACACACGACCGCTTTTCTCGTTGAGAAAAACGGCATAAAAAACGACGAGAAAAATTAGAACATGTTCTAAATTTTCTCATCGTTTTTTCCAGCATTTTTTTCCGCGGCAGTTTTCCCATAGGGAGACACTGCCGCGGAGCCCACAGACGGTCGTTTTTCTCGTCAAGAGAAAAAAATGACGGGAAAAACGACCGTGTGTAGGGAACCAAGCGGTTCCCTCGTTTTTCCTGTCATTATTCACGGCGGTTTTTTAACCGCCGTGAATAATGATCGTGTGTACGCGGCATTATAGTAGAGGGCTATATTAGGCGCCCCAAGGCCTGGGTGCTGGATTTTATTCAAGGTCGTTTACCTCGCCAACTTAAGGAGTTAAAAAGGGTCTGTATTTTCCTTAGGTGAGCGGAAAGAAAAAAAAGGTACTGGAAGGGATGTAGAGAATATGAGTGAGTAAAAGTAAAAAGGTTGAGAGTGATTGCATAGTGGTAATTACAGTAAGTAAATAAGTTTAGTGATAAGAGATGCAAAATTGTTTTGACAACTTTTGTTGCTAGGAACAGATAGTTGAATACCCAGATATGGAAAGGTAATTTTTAATAACAGTCAACTACAATATAAACTTGTGTCGCAATTTTATAAGCTATATATTTTTTTATTTGCTATTTTTTTCCCCCCCAATGAAAGTAAACTTATCCTTGACATTTACAAAGAAAAAAAAAATTATGTAACTTTTCTCGTTTACATCATAGAGGTGCCACTTTCACAGGCAGCTTTAAGGTATCTTCCAAGCTAATAATTTAAAGGCATTATGCATTTTTAATATTTCACTTTAAGCATTATTAAGCGGATAAGGAACAAGGTTTGAATTAACATTCAGAGGTTAGAAGCAAGTTTAGTGAACCTGCCTCGAATTGGACTCAGTTACAGTTAAGCTCATTCCTGTACCCCTCTGAGAGAACTTTGATGTATAACAAGGTCCAATTTCCTTATACAACATTTTCCACACTTGGGGCAGGAATACGACTTCTAGCCCATGTGCAATCTCTGATGCCTAACAAGGTCTGATTTCTGTATACAACATTCTCATGTACAGAACAGGAATAAGGCCTCTATCCTGTGTGAGATCTCTTGATGGCTACGAAGGACATTTTCCACGCTCAGGTCAGGAACATAACTTCTCCCCCTTGCGAGATCTCTGACGTCTGACAAGTTTTAATTTCTCTGCAAAGTATTTCCTGCATACAGTGCAATCTCCGATGTGAAATAAGGTTTGATGTCTGTGAAAAACATTTCCCACAATCTGGGCAGGAATACGGCTTCTCCCCTGTGTGAGATCTCTGATGTCTAACAAGGTCTGATTTCTGTAAAAAACATTTCCCACACTCAGGACAGGGATATGGCTTCTCCCCCGTGTGAGACCTCTGGTGTCTAAGAAGTTTGGATTTTTGTGTAAAGCATTTCCCACATTCAGAGCAGGAATTTGGCATCTTCCCTGTGTGCATTTTCTGATGTTCAACAAGGTCTGATTTTTGTGAAAAAAGTTTTCTGCAATTCAGGCAGGAATACGATTTATCCCTTGTGTGCGATATCTGATGTCTAACAAGGTCTGATTTCTTTGTAAAACATTTCTCACATTCAGGACAGAAAATTAGCTTCTCCCCTGTATGCAGTCTCTCATGTATAACAAGGTTTACTTTGTGTAAAAACATTTTCCCGCACTCAGGGCAGGAGTATGTTCTCTCTCTCGTGTGAGATATCTGATGTCTAACAAGTTTTGATTTTGCTGGAAAACATTTCCCACACTCAGGGCAGGATAGCTTCTCTCCAGTGTGCAATCTCTGATGTGAAACAAGGTCTGATTCCTGTGAAAATTTTCTCCCACACTCAGGGCAAGAGTGCGGCTTCTTGCCCTTGTGAGATCTGTGATGTCTAACAAGGTCTGATTTCTTTGTAAAACATTTCCCACATACAGGACAGAAAATTAGCTTCTCCCCTGTATGCAGTCTCTCATGTATAACAAGGTTTACTTTGTGTGAAAACATTTTCCCGCACGCGGGGCAGGAGTATGGCTTCTCTCTCGTGTGAGATCTCTGATGTCTAACAAGTTTTGATTTTGCTGTAAAACATTTCCCACATTCAGGGCAGGATAGCTTCTCTCCAGTGTGCAATCTCTGATGTGAAACAAGGTTTGATTCCTGTGAAAAATTTCTCCCACACTCAGGGCAAGAGTGCGGCTTCTTGCCTGCGTGAGATCTGTGATGTCTAACAAGTGTTGATTTCTGTGAAAAACCTTTTCCACACTCAGGGCAGGTATACGGCTTCTGTCCTGAATGAGATCTCTGATGTCTAACAAGGTCTGACTTCCATAAAAAACATTTCCGGCACTCACTGCAGGAATGTGGTTTCTCCCCCCTGTGAGATCTCTGATGTGTGATAAGGGTGGATTTCTCTGCAAAATATTTATTGCACTTAGGGCAGGAATATGGCCTCTCCCCTGGATGAGATCTCCGATGTCTAACAAGTTTTGACTTTGTTCTAAAACATTTCCCACACTCAAAACAGGTATGAAGCTTCTCACCCGTGTGAGATCTCTGATGTACAGCAAGACTTAATTCAGAGCTAAAAATTTCCCCACATTCAGGACAGGAACATTTCCCCTCCCCCTGAATTTTGGCATCATCCCTCACAGGATGAGGTTGCTCAGAGTCAAGGGGATTTGATTGGGTATCCACACTGTAAAGTCCTCCATCCATAGCTGAGCTCATTGTCTTTTCTCCTGTACAATCTCTTGTGATGTCCTCATCTTCCATTTTACAACCTGGAGATAAAGGGAGACAATCTTTTGAGGGTTTCTCCATGCAGTGTCCTGGAAAAATATAAATAAATAGATCTAAGAAGGTTAGTTCACTTAAAACAACCATCTGCATCATGTAGATTTTAGTGAGCAGATGCGCTCTGTGAACGTCCCAACCAACTGTGATTTCACCTCTTCTGTAAAAGGGCCTTTGGTCCTCCTCCCAGATCACTTCGACATTTACACAGCCTTGTCAGAAGAGTAGGAACCAATGGGGGACTGGGAGCTGCATTCTCTTATTGCAACCACAAGCCTAGGCACTGGGTCATGTGATCTCTGATAAATAAGAAGTTCAAAGTGACATTAGGCCTAGGCTTCTGGTGATTGGCAGCACTGGAAAGTGCTTATTGTTACTTCATCCCAGGAAGACTGTAAATAGAGTTTCATGTCAACATTTAGCAGTACGTCTGCTGCAAAAAGAGGGGTCAACCTAAGAAAGGCACAATCTGTGTTACTATAACCAGAAGTGAAACACAACCTAACACTGCCAGATGAACCCCAGAATCTACATGAATCATGTCTGAGTGCACAAATTTTGTCCACAGCACAAATAAGGGGGTTTATCTGAGCAAGAAGAAGACTTAATGTGTAGGGTGGATATCAGTGATTAATCAACCTATTATTGGCTGATAGGGATGAGCTCGGTGTTCGAGCCGAACACACGTTTGACTCGAACATCGGCTGTTCGATCGTTCGGCAAAGATCGAACATTATGGGCCGTTCGCGCCAAATTCGAGTGACGCGAACAGCCCACAATACACTGCGTCATCGCAGTGCAATCCCGGCGCTGTGATTGGCCAAGTATGCACTGTGACCCCGCATGCTTGGCCAATCACAGCGCCGGCAGCGAGGAGAGCCATAATTGGCCACAGGCAGGATGCCTGTGGCCAATCATAGCTCAGGGGGGTTTAGTACACGCCCCACACTATAAAAGGCCACCAGCGCGGCGGCCTCATGCAGTGTGTTCCGGCGTGCAGGGAAAGAGATAGATAGGCAGGGACAGTGTGTTCTATTTTTTTCTCAGGCATCTGCAGGAGTTAGTGGGTGTTGTGTGCCTCCAGCACAGTATACACCTGGATCTACACTTTATTGCTGTTCTCTAAGCTAGATAGGCAGGCAGGGAAAGAGATACATAGGCAGGGACAGTGTGTTCTTTGTTCTATTGTTTTCTTAGACATCTGCAAGAGTTAGTGGGTGTTGTGTGCCCCCAGCACAGTATACACCTGTGTATATATCCGTCATTGCTGTTCTTCAATACAGGCATCTGCTGGAGTTAGTGGCACAGTGTACACCTGTATATACCCGTCATTACTGTTCTCTAATACAGGCATCTGCAGGAGTTAGTGGCACAGTGTACACCTGTACAGGTCCTTCTCAAAAAATTAGCATATTGTGATAAAGTTCATTATTTTCTGTAATGTACTGATAAACATTAGACTTTCATATATTTTAGATTCATTACACACAACTGAAGTAGTTCAAGCCTTTTCTTGTTTTAATATTGATGATTTTGGCATACAGCTCATGAAAACCCAAAAATCCTATCTCAAAAAATTAGCATATCATGAAAAGGTTCTCTAAACGAGCTATTAACCTAATCATCTGAATCAACTAATTAACTCTAAACACCTGCAAAAGATTCCTGAGGCTTTTAAAAACTCCCAGCCTGGTTCATTACTCAAAACCGCAATCATGGGTAAGACTGCCGACCTGACTGCTGTCCAGAAGGCCATCATTGACACCATCAAGCAAGAGGGTAAGACACAGAAAGAAATTTCTGAACGAATAGGCTGTTCCCAGAGTGCTGTATCAAGGCACCTCAGTGGGAAGTCTGTGGGAAGGAAAAAGTGTGGCAGAAAACGCTGCACAACGAGAAGAGGTGACCGGACCCTGAAGAAGATTGTGGAGAAGGACCGATTCCAGACCTTGGAGGACCTGCGGAAGCAGTGGACTGAGTCTGGAGTAGAAACATCCAGAGCCACCGTGAACAGGCGTGTGCAGGAAATGGGCTACAGGTGCCGCATTCCCCAGGTCAAGCCACTTTTGAACCAGAAACAGCGGCAGAAGCGCCTGACCTGGGCTACAGAGAAGCAGCACTGGACTGTTGCTCAGTGGTCCAAAGTACATTCGGAAATCAAGGTGCCAGAGTCTGGAGAAAGACTGGGGAGAGGGAAATGCCAAAATGCCTGAAGTCCAGTGTCAAGTACCCACAGTCAGTGATGGTCTGGGGTGCCATGTCAGCTGCTGGTGTTGGTCCACTGTGTTTTATTAAGGGCAGGGTCAATGCAGCTAGCTATCAGGAGATTTTGGAGCACTTCATGCTTCCATCTGCTGAAAAGCTTTATGGAGATGAAGATTTCATTTTTCAGCACGACCTGGCACCTGCTCACAGTGCCAAAACCACTGGTAAATGGTTTACTGACCATGGTATTACTGTGCTCAATTGGCCTGCCAACTCTCCTGACCTGAACCCCATAGAGAATCTGTGGGATATTGGGAAGAGAAAGTTGAGAGACGCAAGACCCAACACTCTGGATGAGCTTAAGGCCGCTATCGAAGCATCCTGGGCCTCCATAACACCTCAGCAGTGCCACAGGCTGGTTGCCTCCATGCCACGCCGCATTGAAGCAGTCATTTCTGCAAAAGGATTCCCGACCAAGTATTGAGTGCATAACTGAACATAATTATTTGAAGGTTGACTTTTTTTGTATTAAAAACACTTTTCTTTTATTGGTCGGATGAAATATGCTAATTTTTTGAGATAGGATTTTTGGGTTTTCATGAGCTGTATGCCAAAATCATCAATATTAAAACAAGAAAAGGCTTGAACTACTTCAGTTGTGTGTAATGAATCTAAAATATATGAAAGTCTAATGTTTATCAGTACATTACAGAAAATAATGAACTTTATCACAATATGCTAATTTTTTGAGAAGGACCTGTATATACCCGTCATTGCTGTTCTCTAATAAAGGCATCTGCTGGAGTTAGTGGGTGTTGTGTGCCTCCAGCACAATATACACTACCCAATTGCTGGTTTTCCCATCTCCCTGCAGGCCATTACTTTGTCTGGAAGGCCAACAAAGAGAGGCAGACAGTCAAGAGCCACTAAAAGAGGGCAAGAAGGCTCTGTGTCTGGGGGCAACAGTGCTGGTTGTGGACGCGGTGCATCGTCATCAGCACGTGGCCATGGGACACGTTTGTCCTTATTTTCAGCAGCTGGACGTGTTGAGCCACATCATGCCAAAGACTTGGTAGAGTGGATGACCAAGCCCTCCTCATCCTCTCTCACCCAGGCTCAGGGTACTGGCAAAGCTGCTGCCAAAGCGCCCGCTTCCCTTGTATCAATGTCATCATCAGTCACTCCTTCCCTAGACCCACCATGTCCTCCTGAGGAGTCCACCGAACTGTTCGAGCACAGTGTTGGGTACATGCTCCAGGAGGATGCCCAGTGTTCGAAGGGTCTGATGATGATACCCAGCTAGAGGAAGGCAGTAGCGTGAGCGCAGAGAGAGGGGATGCTCAAGAAGGACAGCAATCTGGCAGTCATGTTCCAGCAGCTGCAGCATACTGCCAGATTGGCTCCAGTGATGAGGAGGGAGGGGATGATGAGGTCACTGACTCCACGTGGGTGCCTGATAGGAGAGAGGAGGATGAGGCACATCTCCAAAGAGGCAGGATGCCCTCCGGGGGCCAGCATAAGGGCAGCACACCGACTGAATCACACCGCAGAGCTATGCCTGTGCAGGGCGCTGCCTCTGCCCGTTATTCCAAAAGTTCTTTGGTGTGGGCCTTTTTTGAGTCGAGTGCATCAGATCGCACCGCTGCTATTTGCAACATATGTCTCAAGCGTATCTCGCGTGGCCAAAACATCAGCCGCTTGGGCACCACTTGCTTGACTAGACATATGTTGACCTGCCATGCAGCTCGTTGGCAAGCGTACCTTAAAGACCCACACCAAAGAACAAAGCGGACCTCTCCTTGTTCCTCATCAGCTGGGATTTCCAACCCCACTATACCTTCAGTCCTCTCTGAAACCTGCACTGAGAGGAATGAAGGTGTAGAATTAGGTGTGTCACAGCCAAGTAGTTGCGGCCACTCTGCTAGCAGTACACCGACGTCCGATTCTAGCAGGCAAATTTCCCTGCCCCAGCTGCTGGACCGTCGAAAGAAGTTCACTCCCAGCCATCCACATGCCCAGCGGTTGAATGCTAGCTTGGCTAAATTGCTAGCAATTCAACAACTGCCTTTTCAGTTGGTAGACTCGGCCCCCTTCCGTGAGTTTGTGCAATGTGCGGTTCCTCAGTGGCAGGTTCCCAAACGCCACTTTTTCTCACGGAAGGCGATTCCGGCTCTCTACCGGCATGTGGAAGGCAATGTCTTGGCCTCGCTGGACAGGGCGGTCAGCGGTAAGGTGCATATTACCGCTGACTCATGGTCCAGCAGGCATGGACAGGGACGTTTCCTTTCTTTCACGGCCCATTGGGTCACTCTTTTGGCAGCTGGGAAGGATGCAGGACAAGGTGCAGTAGTGTTGGAGGTTGTTCCGCTGCCATGCCTCCAAAATGCTACTACTGGTTGTGACACACCTGTCTCCTCCACCCCTCCTCTTCTTCTTCCTCCATGGCCTCTTCCTGTGCTTTGTCCTCGGAACCAGCGGTGCTCTGTAGGCGTTCAAGGGGCTACGCAAGTACGCAGGCAAAAAGATGCCATGCCGTGCTTACGCTGGTGTGTTTGGGGGACAGGAGCCACACTGGGGCAGAGGTTCTGTCAACTCTGCAGGGGCAGGCCGAGAGGTGGTTGATGCCATGCCAGCTTAAGCCAGGAATGGTGGTTTGCGACAATGGCACCAACCTCCTCTCCGCACTGCGATAGGGACAACTGACCCATGTGCCCTGTGTGGCTCACGTCCTTAACCTGGTGGTGCAGCGGTTCTTGGGCAGGTACCCGGGCTTACAGGA
The DNA here is from genome assembly GCA_029206835.1 of Rana muscosa. Lineage (NCBI taxonomy): Eukaryota > Metazoa > Chordata > Amphibia > Anura > Ranidae > Rana > Rana muscosa. The sequence goes on along the minus strand of JARGYO010000094.1, from coordinate 27,190,189 downwards.
TGTCCTGAGGCAGGCCAGGAAAGTCTGTGTGCATTTCCGCAGATCATATAATGCCAGTGCACAGCTGGCTGAGCTGCAAAAGGAGTTGAACCTGCCCAAGAACCGCCTTATATGTGACATGCCCACCAGGTGGAACTCAACATTGGCCATGCTGCAGCGGCTGCACACGCAGCTGAGGGCCATCAATGAGTACCTGTGCGACTATGGCACCAGGACAGGGTCAGGGGAGCTCGGTTATTTTCACCACGCCAGTGGGGCATGATCAGGGATGCATGCACTGTCCTGGCACCATTTGAGGAGGCCACGAGGATGGTGAGCAGGGACAGTGCATGCATCAGTGACACTGTACCTCTTGTCCACCTGTTGGAGCATATGCTGCGTGGAATAATGGAAGGGCACTTGAGACAGAACAGAGGCAGGAAGAGGAGGACTTCCTTGCCTCTCAAGGCCCCCTTTACCCAGACAGTGTTCCCTCAGTCCCACCCATCGCACAGGACGAGGACGGAGGACGATTGCGTCAGCATGGAGGTGGAGCCTGGCACTCTGCATCAACAGCAGCAGTCTTTTAGGGATGATTTACAGTCCCAAGAAACCCGTAGACTTGTACGTGGCTAGGAGGAGGTGGCTGCGGATCATGTCGTCCTTAGTGTTCGGACCGAATGCCTCAGCTAACCTACGCTGCATGGCCTCCCTGATCCTGCAAAGTCTGCGGAAAGATCCTCGTATTCTTCAGATCAAGGAGAGGGACCATTTCTGGCTGGCCACTCTCCTTGATCCACGGTACAAGCGTAAGGTTGCGGACCTTCTCTTACCGTCGCAGGGGGAGCAGAGGATGAGACATCTCCGGGAGGCCTTGCAGAAAAGTCTGTGCAATGTGTTCCCAGAGACTGGGAGGTTACAAACTCCTGGTCCTGGACAACGAGTTGCTGAGGCTTCGGTCAGTCAAAGAAGGAGCGGTGGGGAAGGTGGCCGTCTGACCGATGCGTTCAGACAATTTTTTGTTCCGCAGCCCCAAGGTATGATCGGTTCCAGCAACCATCGCCAGCGTCTGATATACATGGTGCAGGAATACCTAGGGGCAAGGTCAGACTTGGACACCTTTCCCACCGAAAATCCTCTGGCTTACTGGGTCTCGAGGATGGATCACTGGCCAGAGCTTGCACAGTATGCAATTGAGCTACTGGCCTGTCCTGCATCCAGCGTTCTTTCGGAACGCACATTCAGTGCTGCTGGAGGCTTTGACCTTCATAAAGATGAACCAGTCTTGGATCACCACCAGCTACCAAGCACCTAAAGCTGATATAACAGAATAATTTATTTTGAAATGTCATCCCTTCAACACTGCCTATGCTGATGCCGAGTGACTGTCCTGTTATGTTGACTGACTATCCTCCTCCTCCTCCTCCTCAATGATCCGATTCATGATGATAGCGTGGAAGAACATTTGTTTCTGGGTGCCGCCACCAGTGGCTAAGGCATAATTTTTCAGCCCCTGTTTAACAGGGGCATGTAATTACAATTTTTTATGCAATGCTTTGCAGCAGGGCTCATTCCTGCACTCCAACTAGAGTATCTGGGAGAGGTTGCAGTGTCGTGGCACCAGTACCTAAGGCCCAATTTTTCAGCCCCTGTTTAACAGGGGCATGTAATTACAAATTTTGATGCAATACTTTGCAACAGGGTTCATTGCTGTGCTCCAAGTACAGTATCTGAGGGGTTGCAGTGTTGTGGCACCAGTGCCTAAGGCCCAATTTTTCTGCCCCTGTTCAACAGGGGAATGTAATTACAATTCTTGATCTAATAATTCACAGCAGGGCCCATTCCTGCGCCCACCAAGAGTAACTGAGGGCTGACAGTGTTGTAGCACCAGCACCCCCACCAAAGGCCCAATTTTTCCTACCACTGTTCAACAATGGCATGTAATTACAATTCCTGATATAATAGTTCACAGCAGGGCGTTCCAGTGCCCACCAAGAGTAACTGTGAGGGCTTACAGTGTTGTGGCAACACCGACACCTAAGGGGCAAATTTCTGCAGAGTATATACGGCAGGCCCCTACTTTCAAACATCCAACTTACAAACGACTCCAACTTGCAAACGGAAGGAGACAACAGGAAGTGAGAGGAAATCTACCCCATGGAAGGGAAATTCTCTCCTGTAAAAGTTAATATGGGAAAAAGGTGTCTCCTCTCTACTGGTGCTTTATCACCAATCCTTGTTTCAATAAAAAAAACAAATTTTCAAAAAAACATTTGTCATTGGGACGGAAAGTGAGGTGAAATCTTCTGAACAGGTGCACAGACAGCAAAACAAAACAAATGTTACAGGGGTGATAACCCTTACCTATGTTTTCCAAAAAGCTTAAAAATAGATTTTTTGGCTAGAGCTACACTTAAAAAATGTACCTGTTCCAAATTAGAAAAAAAATTCTACTTAAGAACAAATCTACAGTCCCTGTCTTGTTTGCACCGCCTGTATACTGCTGTTCAGAGTATATTAGGGCCTTTTTTTTAATTTTGGGTGCGGGGTTCCCCTTAATATCCATACAAGTGGGGTGGGGGGGTGCCATTTTTCTCAATGATTTTCATCCATATTGCCGGGACCAGACATTACATTAAAGCCGCAAGCAGTTTTAAATGACCATTTTTTTCCTTTAGAAATGTCATTTTGTGCAGGGACAGTTCTAAACACGGGAAACACGTGGCACTTCACAGGCATACTTTAGACACCCCCCAGGTACGATACTTAAAAGGAATACTTCACTTTTTTTTTTTTTTCACTTTATGCATCATTAAAATGACTGATCCCCAAAAAACGGCCGTTTTTAAAACTTTTTTTTGCATTGATACATGTCCCCTGGGGCAGAACCCGGGTCTCCAAACCCTTTTTAGGACAATAACATGCATATTAGCCGTTATAATTAGCACTTTTGATTTCGAACGTTCGCATCCATTGTATTTGATAGGGTTTTAAAGTTTGCGCGAACTTTCGGTCCGTTCGAAAGTTATGGTGCGAACCGAACCGGTGGGTGTTCGGCTCATCCCTATTGGCTGATATCACTCATCTGCCACCCTACTCTGGGTCAATCAGTGTGCAGTAACAGAGCAGAGATAACAGAAGTATATATTATGGCTCACCTGTGCTGATCTCTGTAGGAGTGTCCTCCTCTTTGAATGTCCTCGTCATTCCAGCCTCCTCCGTATATTGCTGATCATCCCTCACATACGTCTCTTCTACTTCACCCTCAACTTTCATGTTCATCAGATCTTCACCCTAAACCAACAGAATAGCAGAAAATAACAACATCTGTAAAATAGAAGCATTTATCTCCACATGTCAGAGTGTTCAATCACTTTATATTCCAGACCCTCAACTCCACCCACCTGATGATGGTGAGGGATGGTGTGACCTTCCTGTGTGGAATCCCGGGAATACTGAGGACGGGGACATCTCTCTGGTGGGTTTCTAGTATTAGGTGGCTCCATCATATCCTTGAGTACTTCTGAAAGCTTTTTCATCGCAATATACTCATCCTCCTCTTTTACAACCATATTATAATCCCTGAGGTTTCCACGCTAAATATAGAAAAAAAAACATCAATTGTAACAAACATGCTGTATGTAAATCAGAACTACCAATAATTGTTCCTTATCTACCCGATGATGGTGAGGGATGGTGTGACCTTCCTGTGTGGAATCCCGGGAATACAGAGGACGGGGACATCTCTCTGGTGGGTTCCCATTACTGGATCCATCTGTAGGAAACACACACACTGACTGAATACATTGTTTCTATGTGTTTATCAGATGATGGGGGATCTAGGTGGAGCCTCCGTACTGCTCTCTCCTTTACAATAAAGTCTCCTCTTACCCGGTGATGTGAGGGGCGGCCGATTCTCCATCATGACGTCCTTGTAGAGATCCTTGTGTCCTTCTAAATACTCCCACTCCTCCATGGAGAAATAGACAGTGACATCCTGACACCTTATAGGAACCTGACAGACACAATGATACAGTCACCATCCAGACACATCCCTTGTCTGTTACTGGATAATGTCCCAGAATTCCCGGCACCGCTCACCTCTCCTGTCAGCAGCTCCATCATCTTCTTGGTGACTTCTAGAATCTTCTGCATGTTGTGCATCTCAGGTTTTAGGGAGTCACATGGAGGCACTGTGATAGTCATATGATCATCTGACTTCAGTAGAGGAAAACTCTGTTTTGGAAAACCAATAGGAATATCATGTTACCTTTGACCTCCCCTCCATGGGTGTCAAACCAACATCGTTCACCAAGACAGTAACTCCTATACTTAAACAAAACTTTTTTGAAGATTTAGGATATGGCAGTGGGGAGATGAGGAATCTCCAGGCCCTCTGACACAGATACTGGGCAATCCGGGCTCCCCCCCCCCCCCCAGGGCTCTCTTTCCCTAGTTTTCTGATCTGGCAGATGAGGCTGCTCTCGCCAATACAACAAGCGTACAATGCAGATGGATTTTTCCACTACCTTAGCTAACTGCGAGGGAGCTACACAGCCCGGGCAATTGGATGTACTATTTTCAACTTAAACATTTCTTTGGTCTGCTCACCAAACAAGGTCTAAGTTCTCGAGACGGAACTCCTATAGAGACTCTGTCTTCAGAACAAGGATTGTCCGCGAGCAATATCTACTTTTATGACATATTTCTTCAACTTGCCTTCTCTCACAATCCCTTGTATATTGGGGATTGGGAGCTAGAATTAGGCCACTCGCTTTCAGAGAATTGGGAAAATAGGATTTTTATAACAGCTTACCTGTAAAATCCTTTTCTTGGAGTACACCACGGGACACAGAGCTAGTCATTACATAATGGGTTAAGGGTCACCAGCGGTGATTGGACACTGGCACAACCAATGGAAGACAGTTCCCCTCCATATAACCCCTCCCATCAGGGAAGTACCTCAGTTTTGTAGCAAAGCAGTAAGGTTCCCATAAGAAGGGGGGGACCTCTGTGTCCCGTGGTGTACTCCAAGAAAAGGATTTTACAGGTAAGCTGTTATAAAAATCCTATTTTCTTTATCGTACACCACGGGACACAGAGCCAGTCATTACATAATGGGACGTCCCAGAGCAATGCTCATATGAAGGGGGGGAGACACAGATCAAAACAGGCCGCTTGCGGACCAGAAGCCCTATACTGCTGCCTGCAGCACACTTGGCCCAAAGGCGGAATCCTCATGTCCTTTCACATCTATTTGATAGAATTTGGAAAATGTATGGACTGAAGACCAAGTTGCAGCTTTACAGATCTGAGCCATCGAAGCCTGGTGGTGCACTGCCCATGAAGCACCTATCGCCCTGGTAGAGTGCGCCTTAACAGGAAAAGGAGGAGCCCTGTTCTTTAAACCATAAGCTTGAATAATTACTTGTCTAATCCACCTGGAAATGGTGGATTTTGATACCGCTTGGCCCTTCTTGGGCCCATCTGGTAAAATAAACAAAACATCTGTTTTACGTATCTGAGCGGTTGCTTGCAGATACACCTTTACCGCTCTCACTGGATCTAGAGAGTGTAATAATTTTCCCCCGCCGTCCGCGGGTTTGGAAAAAAGGAAGGCAGAACAATGTCTTGATTCAAGTGAAAAGCCGACACCACCTTAGGTAGAAAAGCCGGATGGGGTCGTAGTACGATTTTGTCCTTGTGACAAATTAGATAAGGCTCTTTACAAGAAAGAGCTGCTAGCTCTGATACTCTCCTAGCAGAAGCTATAGCAATCAGAAAGGCCAACTTCCTACTCAATATAATTAAAGGAATATGGCGAATAGGTTCAAAAGGTTGCTTTTGCAACACTGACAATACCAAATTCAAATCCCATGGACACAAGGGAGTCCTAACTGGAGGATTTATCCTCAGTACCCCCTTAATGAATGTCCGAACTAGGGAGTGAGATGCCAATGGTCTCTGAAAGAAGACTGATAGAGCCGATATTTGCCCTTTGATGGTGCTAAGGGCTAAATTCATATCCACTCCTAACTGGCAAAAAGCAAGAATCCTACTTATTTCATACTTCTGAGGATTCCAACATCTGGATTCACACCAGGAAACGTATGCTCTCCAGACTCTCTGATAGATGAGTCTGGAGGCTGGCTTTCTAGCATTAATGAGCGTAGAAAGAGCCGGACCAGAGACCCCTCTCTTTTTAAAAATGTGGGTCTCAGCAGCCAGGCCGTCAACTTTAGCCTTTGTAAGGAAGGGTGGAATACTGGACCCTGTGACAGCAGGTCATGTCGGAGTGGAAACTTCCAGGGCCTTCCTATCGCCGTTTTTACAATCTCGGCGTACCAAGGCCTCCTGGGCCAGTTTGGGGCCACTAGGATTACTGGTATTCCCTCCTCCTTGATCCTGCGAAGCAGTCTTTGTAGAAGAGGGATCGGAGGGAATGCCTAGATCAGTGAGAACTGATTCCATGGAGTTATTAGAGCGTCTGTATTATTAGAGCGTCTGTCCCGTAGGCTAGAGGATCTCTCGTTCTGGACACAAAGTTGTCCAATTTCTTGTTGAACCTGGCAGCTAGCAGGTCTACATCTGGGTTTCCCCATCTCAGACATATGGCCTGAAAGATCTCGGGGTGAAGAGACCACTCCCTGGTAGCAGCTGCTGACGACTCAGGTAGTCTGCTTGCCAATTTTCCATCCCTGGAATGAAGATTGCAGAAAGGCAAGGTACATGCTCTTCTGCCCATGCCAGGATCCGGTTCACCTCTCTTTGGGCTGCCCGACTGCGGGTGCCTCCTTGGTGATTGATGTAAGCTACTGCAGTAGCATTGTCGGATTGAACCCGAACTGGGTAGCCCTGTAACCTGTATGTCCAGGCTAGATATACCGCCCGGATCTCTAGCACATTGATGGGCAGGATCCCCTGAGTCTTGGCCCAGGTTCCCTGGGTAGAAGCCTCCTCGAATACTGCACCCCAGTCCGATAGGCTGGCATCCCTAGATACCACCTTCCAGGCCACTGGGAGGAAGGACTTTCCCTTCCGTAAATTCCTGGCTTCTAGCCACCAATCGAAGCTTCTTCTGGCTTCTAGCCACCAATCGAATTGGGCGGCACAGTGGTGTAGTGGGTAGCACTCTCACCTAGCAGTAAAAAGGGTCGCTGGTTCGAATCCCAACCATGACACTACCTGCCTGGAGTTTGCATGTTCTCCCTGTGCCTGCGTGGGTTTCCTCCGGGTACTCCGGTTTCCTCCCACACTCCAAAGACATGCTGGTAGGTTAATTGGCTTCTGTCCAAAATTGGCCCTAGTATATGAATGTGAGTTGGGGACCTGGTATTGTGGGCTCCTTGAGGGTAGGGACCGATGTATGTGTGGAGCGCTGCATAAATTGACAGCGCTATATGGGTACCTTAAATAAATAATAATATAGATGAGCATCTTAATGAGATGTACAGGGATAGGGAGAATTGTAGACAAGCACCCACACTCACTCAGGTTGAACTGGATGGACTGGTGTCTTTATTCAACCTTGCTAACTATGTAACTATGTAACTATGTAACTATGTAACTATGAAGCTGTGGCGTACTTGTGAGGACAGGCGCATGGGTATATCCAGAGCTTGGCTCTTCCTGTTCCAGGAAGCTAAAATATTGCCTTGAAGTAGTCTCGAATGAAACTGGGCGTAAGGGACCGCCTCGAAGGAGGCTACCATCTTTCCCAATAGTCTCATGCAAAGGCGAATAGACGGCCTCTTGTTTGCTTTGACCTTGTGGATCAGGTCTTTCAGAGACTGTATCTTCGGTTCTGGCAGGTATACCCCGTTTTGGGCTGTATCTATGATCATGCCCAGGTACACTATCCTTCTTTGGGCCTGGAGAGAGGATTTTTGTAAATTTATAATCCATCCTAAATGCTCCAGGTATCCTACTGTAGTGTGTACAGCATGACCCAATCCGTCCTTTGACTGATCTATTACTAGTAGATCGTCCAGATAGGCTGTTACCGCAATGCCCCATGTTCTTAGGTTTGCTAACAGAGGAGCTAGCACCTTTGTGAATACTATGGGCGCGGTGGCTACACCAAACGGCAGGGCCACAAATTGAAAGTGGCGATCTTCTACAGCAAACCTTAGGAATCTTTGGTGAGCGGGGAGGATGGGTATGTGTAAATGTGCGTCCTTGATATCTATGGGCGCCATGAATTTTCCGCCCTTTAAAGTGGCGGCCACGGATCGGATCGTTTCCATTCGAAAATGGCGATCGTTCAGGAACCGATTTAGGGATTTTAGATCCAGGATGGGTCTGACATCTCCATTTGGCTTTGGAATCACAAAGAGGTTTGAGTAAAAACCTGAACCTCGCTCTTTTTGGGGTACGTCTGTAACTACCCCTTGAGCCATTAAGTGATTCAAACCTTTGAAGAAGGATTCTCTTTTTTGTGGATCCTTGGAGAGTCTTGAACCTCGGAATTGAGAAGATGGGATCTCTCGAAATTCCAGTTTGTACCCTGAGGATATTGTGGATACTACCCAATTGTCCTGGATTTCTGACCGCCAAGTCGCTGAGAACTGACAAAGCCTTCCTCCCACTCGGCCGAGCGGGGGCGCCCCTTCACTGAGAGGCTTTGGGGGCTTGCTTATTAGCTCTTGCACCCCACGGCTTCTTGTTCTTCTGAGCTTGCCCCTTGGCTTTTGTGGGCGGCTAAAACAGGCCGCCGCCACTGGTTGGAGTCAGATTTCCCGGGAGCTGGGGAGAGAGCGTTTAAAACAAGATCTCTTGTTTTTCTTTCTCTCAGGTAAAAGTCGTTTTACCACTTGATCTTCTGTATCTATTTTTCTAAATCTTCCCCAAATAGGCGTTCGCCATGGAACGGGAACTTGCCAACAGCTTTTTGCATGGGGTCTCCGCTGACCAATGCTTAAGCCAAAGTACTCTGCGCATCTGTACCAGCTGGAGTGTAAGGCGTGATGCCTGTATGATAGAATCTCTCATGGCATCCACTGTGAAGCATAAGGCTTTAGGCAAATTTTCCCAATTTCTAGCCTGCTCTGAAGGCAGTTCCTTCAGCCCCTGCTTTACCTGTTGGCTGATGACCTGACACATACCGACTGCTGCTACTGCAGGTTGGGTAATTGAGCCGGCCAAAAGGAAGGAGGATTTCAACTTCCTCTCAGAAGGATCTTTTAAACCCTTGTACATTATCCACCGGACATGTCAGGTTTTTATTTACACAAGAAATAGCCGCAACTACCGCAGGCAGGCTCCATTTCTTTAAAAAAAAAAATTCCCCCATAGGATAAAGAATGTTAAACCTTTTTGGAGGTGAGAAACGCTTATCTGGATGTTGCCAGTTTGCGTATATTAGATCCTCTAGTAACGGATGAACCGGGAAGGAGCATGCACCTTGCAGGGATCTTAATGACCCTAGGGAGGAGACAGGTAATTCCGTTACCTCCGCAGAGGTTAACTTAAATGCACTGCTATAGCATTGTACCTGTGACCTTAAAATCTGGCTCCTCATCCTCTGCTGATGTAGCCTCCTCCTCCTCATCCTCCTCCCTCAGGTACTTCTGAAGGGAGGTCCAATACTGGAAGAGACCTGCTTCGCTTATTGTCCCTTTTTAGAGGACTTAGCGATTAAGGTAGCAATTTTTTCCTCCAGATTATTTAGGGCAGCTGATAAAGTGTCCTCAGTGACATATACAGGCCCAGGCTTCACTGGGGAAGCCGCCATACCTGACAGAGGTAATGGCTCATCCTGAACAGGTGCATTTAGCAACACAGGAGAGAAAGGTACCGAGTCAGCACAGTTAGAGCCTCCTCTCAGGCGGTGGTGCTTTCTTATCTCTTTTTGTCCATATTACTTCCCCTGGAAGGCTTACTGTTTAGACAAAATACAAGGTACCTAAATGCATATACTACCGTGTTTAGTTTAGCAAATACATTAAGTATGCAACTTTTAACACATAACTATGCATAACATGGATGTCTTCTAGGAAGTACCCAATCCAACCACATGGAGTCTTACGTCCCTGTATAGCTGCTGTGTTTCTCTGCCAGGAATAAGAGAACTAACGAGCTTGCTTGCTGCTGCAGTGCTTCTCACACTGACAGTCTTTTCCGTTTCTGTGCCTGCGCGCGCCACGTGCCCGCCTTCGCCCCCCCCCCCCTCCGATAAAGCGCGCTCCCGCGCGCGCGGCCCTTAGCGCTATGGCGGTGGCCATAGTGAGAGAGGACTCTCATCAGCCCTTGTTCCCACTTACCTGCATCTGCAGGTGTCTGGTCGGCCACCGAAAGGAGGATCGGGGTGCCCCAGCAAGCTCAGCAGCGGAGGTGACGAGCAGTGTACTTCGCCGAAGCCGACACTGAACAGAGTGAGGTGAGTATATTCAGCTCTTTACTCCCCCCAGTGGTGGAAAAAAAGAAGACATCCACTTTTTGAAAAAGATCCCAACCTAGTTATGGACCTTCTAATCTCACCTTATCCACGCCGCAGGTTTTTCTGCTGAAAGATTTCAGACAGATACCAAACTTCACCCTTCACGGTGGGCTATGTGTGCCAACCTTCAGGGATATGGGTTCCTATTTAAAGGATACCTCTCCCCTGGGCCTTGTACAAGACTCTTACCAGGACTTTATAGCGAAATAGCGAAAGTGCTGGATCTTAGAGCCCAGTCCTCCGAAGAGAGACATTACAGGCGACGCCTCATGGATGAGGCCCGGATCCCATCCAGATTCAGCTCATTTGTAGGCGTCTTGGATGGATCCGAAAGCATAGCTCTTTTACCCCCAGAGGGTCTCTTTGGTAGAGCTTTCCTTTAGCACCTCCTAACGCGTCCAACACCTTTCGACACTGGCGAAAAAACTGAGGTACTTCCCTGATGGGAGGGGTTATATGGAGGGGAACTGTCTTCCATTGGTTGTGCCAGTGTCCAATCACCGCTGGTGACCCTTAACCCATTATGTAATGACTAGCTCTGTGTCCCGTGGTGTACGATAAAGAAAAGTATTTTTTAACATATAAATCAAGCCTCTCAGTTCAGATACTAAGAGAGTATAAGAGAGGAATTATTAAATCTTATCTAGGTGGTATCGATGCCCTGACAGAATACAAAACATGATATCTACCTATTCACCTAGTTGCTGAGGCTGTGCCAAGGAACTTGGCACAATGTTGCATCTGTGATGGTCGTGTCCATGCCCAAGACTGTACTGGAAGGCTGTATTTATAATTAGAGCACATACTACAGGCAATAGACTACCTGAAATACCAGAATTGGCATTACTTTCTATCCTTTCAGGATCCCCCACAGATGGCTAAGAAGGGCCTAATATGCTTTTATCTTTGCAACAGCCAGGGCCATTATACCCAGACATTGGAATTCTAGGGTCATTCCCAGCATTACCCCTTTCGCTGCCAGGTCCGTAAGTCATACAGACTTGACAGCATGGGGGTTCACACACAATCAGACTCCTGCCTCTCAGGTAAAAGCATTCGGGTGGCTGTGCTGCTGCCCAATTGCTCACGCATGCCCCCCGTATAAGCTTCGCCCCCCACTTCCGCCATGTTTTCTGGGCTCCGCTTGCGAGCCCAGGACCGACATGGGTCAAGAGGAGGAAGGAGAAGAGCGGACACACGTCCGCTCTCCTCCCCTTCTTGCTGTGACCCGGAAAGCGACGTATATGTCACTTTCTGGTCAGTTTCTCTGTGTCCCTGGCTAGCTTAGCCAGGAAGGAATGTTTTGCAATGGTATCTGGTTGGTAAAACATTCCTTCCCGGCTAAGCTAAAAAAAATTGGAACTACCGCTATTTTATTTTCTAGGGTGTCTGCTTTCAGAAATTATATAATGTTTGGAGGTTTTACATTATCTTCAGGGCTATAATGATTTTTTTAAACATTTGTGCAAAAAATGCCTCTGGCAGCGAAAAGGTTAAAGAATGGGTGTCCGAACAAAATTATATTATGTGTACAGATTAATTGACAGCGAGCCTACAGGAGAAATACCCAAAATTTATAGCTAAATAGGGGGCATGGAAAGATTTCAGCAACTCCGATATCTTGAGATTGTACATGTGATGTAGTTTCTCACCAAATATGAACATGGGGAACTGTGAAGGAAGCCGGTAGGGAAGGGGACCCTTCTCTCTTTTTTTTCCCCTCTTTCCTTTCTCTGCTTCTTTTCTTTCAGTTTTTTTTATTTAATCTCTGCTATTTATTTTAACCACTTAAGGACCGGCCTATTTTCAAACTTGTTTTACAAGTTAAAATCATTATTTTTTGCTAGAAAATTACTTAAAAACCCCCAAACATTATATATATTTTTTTCTAACACCCTAGAGAATAAAATGGCGGTCCGTATTTGCGCAGCGGTCTTAAAAACGCACTTTTTGGGGAAAAAATTCACTTTTTTAAATTAAAAAATAGGAACAGTAAAGTTAGCCCAATTTTTTTTTTACATTGTGAAAGATGATGTTACGCAGAGTAAATTGATACCCAATATGTCACGCTTCAAAAATGGCGACAAACCCTTTACCCTTAAAAATCTCCATCGGTGACGTTTAAAAAATTCTACAGGTTGCATGTTTTGAGTTACAGAGGAGGTCTAGGGCTAGAATTATTGCTGGACTTTTTTAATCGGAAAAAACGATCGTGTGTTTGCCCCATCTGACTTTTTCCCCCATCGGTGTAAAAAAATAGAACATGTTTTAAATTTTTCCGATGGAAAAAAATCCGATGGGAAATTCCGATCGTCTGTGTGGAATTCCAGCGGAGAAAAATCCACGCATGCTCAGAATCAAGTCGACGCATGCTCGGAAGAGCGGCGGGAGGGGCCCTCTCCCGCCAACGATAAACTGAATCTTGCGGCGAACCCACCGCCGAGACCACTTATCTGAAAGCAGACCGCCCGCTGAAGAAGAGGATACCGGGGGTTATGGTAGCTAGCTGTTGCCATAAAAACAAAAGACCTCTTTAACCACTTAACGACCGCTCACTGTATATATACGTCGGCACAATGGCACCGACAGGCACAATCACGTAGAGCATACGTGATTGCCTTTGTACAGTTGGGGGGTCCGATCGGACCCCCCTTCTGTACAGTGAGCGGTCGGAATTCGTCTGGGAGCGTTCCGAGATGGGGGGGGGCGGCCGTTCGATTCCGACCACCCCCCCGCGATCGCTCCCGGCGAATAGAAATGCCCCCTCTGTCTGTGTAATGTTTACACAGATCGAGAAAGCAGGAGGAAGTGATGTCATCTCCTGTGCGGCGCTCACATATACCGAGCGTCGTACAAGAGAAGACACACAGGTCAGTGCACTAACACAGGCACATAAATCGCCCCCCCAGATCACCCCCCAGCCCCCAGTCACAGTGTCACTGATTGCAGTGACCATTTATTTAGTGATCACTGCAATCAGTGACATTTGTGACTGTAAAAGTGTCACTACATTTAGTTTTAGGTCCAGTGTAGCCCCCTAACCCCCCCTAATAAAGGTTTAACCCCTTGATCACCCCCCAGATAACCCTTTCACCCCCTAGCACCGCCGTCGCTTGGCGATCATTTTTCTGATCGCTGTCTTGGCGTCGGTGATGCAGATCGGTACCCAGTAATTTTTTTAGGTTCGCCGCAGGTTTTTATAGCGTCGGGTACCCCCATAAATTATCTAATAAAGGTTTAACCCCCTTGATCGCCCCCCAGGTAACCCTTTCACCCCCTATCACCAAGCGATCGTTTTTCTGATCGATGTCTTAGCGTCAGTGATGCAGATCGGTACCCAGTAATTTTTTTAGGTTCGCCGCAGGTTTTTATAACGTCAGGTACCCCCCATAAATTATCTAATAAAGGTTTAACCCCCTTGATCGCCCCCCAGGTAACCCTTTCACCCCCTATCACCACTGTCGCTAAGCGATCATTTTTCTGATCGCTGTCTTAGCGTCGGTGATGCAGATCGGTAGCCAGTAATTTTTTTCAGGTTCGCCGCAGGTTTTTATAGCGTCGGGTACCCCCATAAAATATCTAATAAAGGTTTAACCCCCTTGATCGCCCCCCAGGTAACCCTTTCACCCCCTATCACCACTGTCACTAAGCGATCATTTTTCTGATCGATGTCTTAGCGTCGGTGATGCAGATCGGTAGCCAGTAATTTATTTTAGGTTCGCCGCAGGTTTTTATAGCGTCAGGTACCCCCATATATTATCTAATAAAGGTTTAACCCCCTAATTGCCCCTAGTTAACCCTTTCACCAGTAATCATCATATAAGTGTTACGGGTGACGCTGGTTAGTTAGTTTGCTTTTTATAGTGTCAGGGCACCCGCCGTATATAACCCAATAAAGGTTTAACCCCCTGATCGCCCGGCGGGTGATATCAATTAGGTTTTAGCGTCAGAGAGGGTCTGCGTCACACCCCAGGCAGCGTCAGGTTAGTGCCAGTAGCACTAACACCCACGCATGAAGCATACACCCCCCTTAGTGGTATAGTATCTGAACAGATCAATATCTGATCTGATCAGATCTATACTAGCGTCCCCAGCAGTTTAGGGTTCCCAAAAACGCAGTGTTAGCGGGATCAGCCCAGATACCTGCTAGCACCTGCGTTTTGCCCCTCCGTCCAGCCCAGGCCACCCAAGTGCAGTATCGATCGATCACTGTCACTTACAAAACACAACACACATAACTGCAGCGTTCGCAGAGACAGGCCTGATCCCTGCGACTCCGGTACTGTAGGAGGTGATTTCACCACCACAGTTAAAAAAAAAAAAAGCATATATGCCGAAGCATTGGGGCAGCAGGAGCGGAGGAGCGATTTTGCTCCTAATGCCGCGTATATACGGTCGAAATTCCGACGGAGGCTTGCCCGTGGAAAAGTCTGACCATGTGTGTGCGGCATAACTTTTTTGCGGGAGGATGCCCCCATGCTTCGGCATATATAAATGGTGCATGTATGCCCATCATTAGAAGTGGGTGGATGAAGGGCGGTATTCTAATGGTGGGCATACCCACCGATCAATCTTTTTTTTCGTTCAGCCACCTGGCTGCATGAAAAAAAAAAGATTACAATACATGTCCAACAAGGACCAGCAACGTACTGGTATGTTGCTGGACTTTGAATGGTTATACCAGATTGATGCCTGCGGGTTTAGGTATCATCTTGGTATCATTCTTTTCAGCCAGCGGCCGGCTTTCATGTAAAAGCAATCCTAGTGGCTAATTAGCCTCTGGACTGCTTTTACAAGCAGTGGGAGGGAATGTCCCCCCCCGGATATAAAAAGCGCCATTGGGAAATTGGGAAAGCATTTTATCACACCGATCTTGGTGTGGTCAGATGCTTTGAGGGCAGAGGAAAGATCTAGGGTCCAATAGACCCCAGTTTTTTCAAAAAAGAGTACCTGTCACTACCTATTTCTATCATAGGGGATATTTACATTCCCTGAGATAACAATAAAAATGATAAAAAAAATATGGAAGGAACAATTTAAAAATAAAATAAAAAAGCAAAATTAATAATAAAAAAAAATAAATTAAAAAAATTAAAAAAAAAGCACCCCTGTCCTGCCCTGCTCTAGCCCAATGGCGAACGCAAGCGTCGGTCTGGCGTCATATGTAAACAGCAATTGCACCATGCATGTGAGGTATCACCGCGAAGGTCAGATCGAGGGCAGTAATTTTAGCAGTAGACCTCCTCTGTAAATCTAACGGGGTAACCTGTAAAGGCTTTTAAAGGCTTTTAAAAATGTATGTAGTTTGTCGCCAATGCGCGTTTGTGCGAAATTTTAAAGCATGTCGTGTTTGGTATCTATGTACTCGGCCTAAGATCATCTTTTTTATTTCATCAAACATTTGGGCAATATAGTGTGTTTTAGTGCATTAAAATTAAAAAAAGTGTATTTTTTCCCAAAAAAATGCGTTTGAAAAATTGCTGCGCAAATACTGTGTAGAAAAAAAAAATGCAACACCCACCATTTTATTCTGTAGGGCCTTTGCTTTAAAAATATATATGTTTGGGGGTTCAACATAATTTTCCTGCAAAAAAAAATATGTTTTCATGTAAACAAAAAGTGTCAGAAAGGGCTTTGTCTTCAAGTGGTTAGAAGAGTGGATGTAAGCTTCCTAATGTTGTGTATAAAATGCCAGAACAGTTCAAAACCCCCCCAAATGACCCCATTTTGGAAAGTAGACCCCCCAAGCTATATACTGAGAGGCATGTCGAGTCCATGGAATATTTTATATGTTGACACAAGTTGCGGAAAAAAGACAATTTTTTTATTTTTTATTTTTTTTTTGCACAAAGTTGTCACTAAATGATATATTGCTCAAACATGCCATGGGCATATGTGGAATTACACCCCAAAATACATTCTGTTGCTTCTCCTGAGTACGGGGATACCACATGTGTGAGACTTTTTGGGAGCCTAGCCGCGTACGGGACCCCAAAACCAAGCACCGCCTTCAGGCATTCTAAGGGTGTAAATTTTTGATTTCACTTCTCACTGCCTATCACAGTTTCGGAGGCCATGGAATGCCCAGATGGCACAAAACCCCCCCAAATGACCCCATTTTGGAAAGTAGACACCCCAAGCTATTTGCTGAGAGGTATTGTGAGTATTTTGCAGATCTCGCTTTTTGTCACAAAGTTTTGAAAATTGAAAAAAAAAAAAGAAAAAAAAAAAATTCTTTCTTCATTTTCAAAAACAAATGAGAGCTGTAAAATACTCACCATGCCTCTCAGCAAATAGCTTGGGGTGTCTACTTTCCAAAATTGGGTCAATTGGGGGGGTTTTGTGCTATTTTGGCATTTTATGGCCTTCGAAACTGTGATAGGTAGTGAAATTTGTGCCTAGAAATCCTGAAGGCGGTGCTTGGTTTTCGGGGTCCCGTACGCGGCTAGGCTCCCAAAAAGTCCCACACATGTGGTATCCCCGTACTCAGGAGAAGCAGCAGAATGTATTTTGGGGTGCAATTCCACATATAACCATGGCATGTGTGAGCAATATATCATTTAGTGACAACTTTTTGTAATTTTTTATTTTTTTTTGTCATTATTCAATCACTTGGGACAAAAAAAAAAATATTCAATGGGCTCAACATGCCTCTCAGCAATTTCCTTGGGGTGTCTACTTTCCAAAATGGGGTAATTTGGGGGGGGTTTTGTACTGCCCTGCCATTTTAGCACCTCAAGAAATGAGATAGGCAGTCATAAATTTAAAGCTGTGTAAATTCCAGAAAATGTACCCTAGTTTGTAAACTCTATAACTTTTGCGCAAACCGATAAATATACACTTATTGACATTTTTTTTACTAAAGACATGTGGCTGAATACATTTTGGCCTAAATGTATGACTAAAATTTAGTTTATTCGATTTTTCTTATAACAAAAAGTAGAAAATATCATTTTTTTCAAAATTTTGGGGGTTTTTCCGTTTATATCGCAAAAAATAAAAATCGCAGAGGCAATCAAATACCATTAAAAGAAAGCTCTATTTGAGGGAAGAAAAGGACGCAAATTTTGTTTGGGTACAACATTGCATGTCCGCACAATTTCCAGTTAAAGCAGCGCAGTGCAAAATTCTGAATTCACCTCTGGTCCTTTAGCTACCAAATGGTCCGGGGCTTAAGTGGTTAAACAGCCGACGTATAACTACGGCGGGTGGTCCGTAAGTGGTTAAAGGTATGGAGATACAAAGGTCTATGCACGAATACAAAATTGAATGACAAGCCAGCTCAGATTGAGTTTTTGAGTTTGCTTATTAAAGTGGTTGTAACCCCACTTTATAAACAAAGACCTACAGGTAAGCCTAGATTAAGGCTTACCTGTAGGTGCATGAAATATCTCCTTAACCTACACGGTTAAGGAGATATTTGTATGTAAATGCGGCGACGCTGACGTCACCCCATTCACAAATTCGGCTAGGTCGCAACATTCGACGACGTAGCCGAATTCGACAGCTCACGCGCGCAGTCACGTCTTCGCCGCTCCGGCCAATCACAGCGCCGGAGCGGCGCTGTGATTGGCTGCAGCGGCGATACCCGGAAGTAACATTCCGGCTATCGCCGCAGCGATGGATGCGGCTAGAGGAGGGACACGGACGACTTTGTGGGCCCCGATCGAAGGTAAGTGGTACATAATGAGCTAGTATGCTAGTCATACTAGCTCATTATAGCTTTGTCTTGCAGGTAAGTAAAAAAAAAAAAAAAAAAAATTGTCTACGGGGTTTACAACCACTTTAAGCAAAATGAGAATTTGTGATGTTAGATTTTTATATGTGTATCATAAAACAATAGCTCAATAAAGCTTTGAAATGTTAGAATCCCAGAATCCTCCTCACCTCTCTTGCCAGGTCTGTGTTTTATGAAAAGATATAAGAGTGATGTCATGTGACCTCCCAGAATCCTCCTCACCTCTCCGGTCAGGTCTGTGTTTTATTAATAGAGATAAGAGTGATGTCATGTGACCTCCCAGAATCCTCCTCACCTCTCCGGTCAGGTCTGTGTTTTATTAATAGAGATAAGAGTGATGTCATGTGACCTCCCAGAATCCTCCTCACCTCTCCGGTCAGCAGGTAGATGATCTCCAGGGTGAGGTTTAGTATCCTCTCAATCATGTGACTCCGGTCCTCCTCCATCCTCATTGATGTGGTCATGTGATCTATGCAATAAAACAAACAACAAAAATACATCTGGGAACAGTATATGGTATCCTACGAAAGACAGAGGAGCAGCTGTAGGGATGGACACACCAGGAGAGGTGTGAAACAAATTGAAAACATTCAAAATTGACCACAACTAAAAGCGCTGATCATAAACATCCCGTAGGGACAGATACTTAAAGGGGTTGTAAAGGTTGTTTTTTTATTTTCTAAATAGGTTCCTTTAAGCTAGTGCATTGTTGGTTCACTTACCTTTTCCTTTGATTTCCCTTCTAAAGTTTTTTTTTCTTTGTCTGAATTTCTCACTTCCTGTTTCTCCTCCGTAAACTTCACACCATCATCCGAGCGGGGTTAGTCAGCCAGAACAGCTTACTGAACAGTTTACTGAGGAGGAACAGGAAGTGAGAAATTCAGACAAAGAAAAAAAACATTTAGAAGGGAAATCTAAGGAAAAGGTAAGTGAACCAACAATGCACTAGCTTAAAGGAACCTATTTAGAAAATAAAAAAGTAGGATTTTTATAACAGCTTACCTGTAAAATCCTTTTCTTGGAGTACACCACGGGACACAGAGCTAGTCATTACATAATGGGTTAAGGGTCACCAGCGGTGATTGGACACTGGCACAACCAATGGAAGACAGTTCCCCTCCATATAACCCCTCCCATCAGGGAAGTACCTCAGTTTTGTAGCAAAGCAGTAAGGTTCCCATAAGAAGGGGGGGACCTGTGTCCCGTGGTGTACTCCAAGAAAAGGATTTTACAGGTAAGCTGTTATAAAAATCCTATTTTCTTTATCGTACACCACGGGACACAGAGCTAGTCATTACATAATGGGACGTCCCAGAGCAATGCTCATATGAAGGGGGGGGAGACACAGATCAAAACAGGCCGCTTGCGGACCAGAAGCCCTATACTGCTGCCTGCAGCACAATTCGCCCAAAGGCGGAATCCTCATGTCCTTTCACATCTATTTGATAGAATTTGGAAAATGTATGGACTGAAGACCAAGTTGCAGCTTTACAGATCTGAGCCATCGAAGCCTGGTGGTGCACTGCCCATGAAGCACTTATCGCCCTGGTAGAGTGCGCCTTAACAGGAAAAGGAGGAGTCCTGTTCTTTAAACCATAAGCTTGAACAATTACCTGTCTAATCCACCTGGAAATGGTGGATTTTGATACCGCTTGGCCCTTCTTGGGCCCATCTGGTAAAATAAACAAAACATCTGTTTTACGTATCTGAGCGGTTGCTTGCAGATACACCTTTACCGCTCTCACTAGATCTAGAGAGTGTAATAATTTTTCCCCCGCCGTCCGCGGGTTTGGAAAAAAGGAAGGCAGAACAATGTCTTGATTCAAGTGAAAAAGCCGACACCACCTTAGGCAGAAAAGCCGGATGGGGTCGTAGTACGATTTTGTCCTTGTGACAAATTAGATAAGGCTCTTTACAAGAAAGAGCTGCTAGCTCTGATACTCTCCTAGCAGAAGCTATAGCAATCAGAAAGGCCAACTTCCTACTCAATATAATTAAAGGAATATGGCGAATAGGTTCAAAAGGTTGCTTTTGCAACACTGACAATACCAAATTCAAATCCCATGGACACAAGGGAGACCTAACTGGAGGATTTATCCTCAGTACCCCCTGAATGAATGTCCGAACTAGGGAGTGAGATGCCAATGGTCTCCGAAAGAAGACTGATAGAGCCGATATTTGCCCTTTGATGGTGCTAAGGGCTAATTTCATATCCACTCCTAACTGGCAAAAAGCAAGAATCCTGCTTATTTCATATTTCAGAGGATTCCAACTTCTGGACTCACACCAGGAAACGTATGCTTTCCAGACTCTATGATAGATGAGTCTGGAGGCTGGCTTTCTAGCATTAATGAGCGTAGAAAGAGCCGGACCAGAGACCCCTCTCTTTTTCAAAATGTGGGTCTCAGCAGCCAGGCCGTCAAATTTAGCCTTTGTAAGGAAGGGTGGAATACTGGACCCTGTGACAACAGGTCGTGTCGAAGTGGAAGCTTCCAGGGCCTTCCTATCGCCATTTTTACGATCTCGGCGTACCAAGGCCTCCTGGGCCAGTTTGGGGCCACTAGGATTACTGGTATTCCCTCCTCCTTGATCCTGCGCAGCAGTCTTTGTAGAAGAGGGATCGGAGGGAATGCATAGATCAGTGAGAACTGATTCCATGGAGTTATTAGAGCGTCTGTATTATTAGAGCGTCTGTCCCGTAGGCTAGAGGATCTCTCGTTCTGGACACAAAGTTGTCCAATTTCTTGTTGAACCTGGCAGCTAGCAGGTCTACATCTGGGTTTCCCCATCTCAGACATATGGCCTGAAAGATCTCTGGGTGAAGAGACCACTCTCCTGGTAGCAGCTGCTGACGACTCAGGTAGTCTGCTTGCCAGTTTTCTATCCCTGGAATGAAGATTGCAGAGATGCAAGGTACATGCTCTTCTGCCCATGCCAAGATCCGGTTCACCTCTTTGGGCTGCCCGACTGCGGGTGCCTCCTTGGTGATTGATGTAAAGCTACTGCAGTAGCATTGTCGGATTGAACCCGAACTGGGTAGCCCTGTAACCTGTATGTCCAGGCTTTGAGGGCTAGATATACTGCCTGGATCTCTAGCACGTTGATGGGCAGGATCCCCTGAGTCTTGGCCCAGGTTCCCTGGGTAGAAGCCTCCTCGAATACTGCACCCCAGCCCGATAGGCTGGCATCCGTAGACACCACCTTCCAGGCTGCTGGGAGGAAGCACTTTCCCTTCCGTAAATTCTTGGCTTCTAGCCACCAATTAAAGCTGTGGCGTACTTGTGAGGACAGGCGCATGGGTATATCCAGAGCTTGGCTCTTCCTGTTCCAGGAGGCTAAAATATTGCCTTGAAGTAGTTTCGAATGAAACTGGGCGTAAGGGACCGCCTCGAAGGAGGCTACCATCTTTCCCAATAGTCTCATGCAAAGGCGAATAGACGGCCTCTTGTTTGCTTTGACCTTGTGGATCAGGTCTTTCAGAGACTGTATCTTTGGCTCTGGCAGGTATACCCTGTTCTGAGCTGTATCTATGATCATGCCCAGGTACACTATCCTTCTTTGGGCCTGGAGAGAGGATTTTTGTAAGTTTATAATCCACCCTAAATGCTCCAGGTATCCTACTGTAGTGTTCACAGCGTGATCCAATCCCTCCTTTGACTGATCTATTAATAGTAGATCGTCTAGATAGGCTGTTACCGCAATGCCCCGTGTTCTCAGGTTTGCTAACAGAGGAGCTAGCACCTTTGTGAATACTCTGGGCGCGGTGGCTACACCAAACGGCAGAGCCACAAATTGAAAGTGGCGATCTTCTACCGCAAACCTTAGGAATCTTTGGTGAGCGGGGAGGATTGGTATGTGTAGATATGCGTCTTTGATATCTATGGACGCCATGAATTCTCCGCCTTTTAAAGTAGCGACCACGGATCGAATCGTTTCCATTCGAAAATGGCGAACGTTCAGAAACCGGTTTAGAGATTTTAGATCCAGGATGGGTCTGACTTCTCCGTTCGGTTTTGGAATCACAAAGAGGTCTTGAACTTCGGAATTGAGAAGATGGGATCTCTCGAAATTCCAGTTTGTACCCTGAGGATATTGTGGATACCACCCATTTGTCCTGGGTTTCTGTCCGCCAAGTCGCTGAGAACTGACGAAGCCTTCCCCCCACTCGGCCGAGCGGGGGCGCCCCTTCAATGAGAGGTTTTGGGGGCTTGCTTATTAGCTCTTGAACCCCACGGCTTCTTGTTCTTCTGAGCCTGTTCTTTGGCTTTTGTGGGCGGCTGAAAAGGCCGTCGCCACTGGCTGGAGTCAGATTTCCCGGGAGCTGGGGAGAGAGAGCGTTTAAAACAAGGTCTCTTGTTTTTCTTTCTCTCAGGTAAAAGTGTCGTTTTACCACCTGATATCTTTTGGATATATCTTTCTAAATCTTCCCCAAAAAGGCGTTCGCCATGGAACGGGAAACTTGCCAACAACTTTTTGCATGGGGCTTCCGCTGACCAATGCTTAAGCCAAAGTACTCTGCGCATCTGTACCAGCTGGAGTGTAAGGCGTGATGCCTGTATGATAGAATCTCTCATGGCATCCACTGTGAAGCATAAGGCTTTAGGCAAATTCTCCCAATTTTTTGCGTGCTCTGAAGGCAGCTCCTTCAGCCCCTGCTTTACCTGTTGGCTGATGACCTGTCACATACCGACTGCTGCTACTGCAGGTTGGATAATTGAGCCGGCCAAAAGGAAGGAGGATTTCAGTAGGGATTCCAACTTCTTCTCAGAAGGATCTTTAAACACTTGTACATTATCCACTGGACATGTCAGGTTTTTATTTACACAAGAAATAGCCGCATCTACCGCAGGCAGGCTCCATTTCTTAAAAAAAAATTCCTCCATAGGATAAAGAATGTTAAACTTTTTTGGAGGTGAAAAACGCTTATCTGGATGTTGCCAGTCTGCGTACATTAGATCCTCTAGTAACGGATGAACCGGGAAGGAGCATGCACCTTGCAGGGATCTTAATGATCCTAGGGAGGAGACAGGTGATTCTGTTACCTCCAAAGCGGGTAACTTAAATGCAGACCGCACGGCTCCTGCATAGCATTGTACCTGTGACTTTAAAATCTGGGATACCGAAAAAGGCTCATCCGATATCCCTGATCCGTCTGACTCCTCATCCTCTGCTGATGTAGCCTCCTCCTCATCCTCCTCCTCCTCCTCAGGTACTTCTGAAGGGAGGTCCAATACTGGAGGAGATCTGCTTCGCTTATTGTCTTTTTTAGAGGATTTAGCGATTAAGGTAGCAATTTTCTCCTCCAGATTATTTAGGGCAGCTGATAAAGTGTCCTCAGTGACATATGCAGGCCCAGGCTTCACTGGGGAAGCCGCCATACCTGACAGAGGTAATGGCTCATCCTGTACAGGTGCATTTGGCAACACAGGAGAGGAAGGTACCGAGTCAGCACAGCTAGAGCCTCCCGTCTCAGGCGGCGGTGCTCTTATCTCTTTTTGTCCGCATTACTTCCCCTGGAAGACTTACTGTTTAGACAAAATACAAGGTACCTAAATGCATATACTACCGTGTTCAGTTTAGCAAATACATTAAGTATGCAACTTTTAACACATAACTATGCATAACATGGATGTCTTCTAGGAAGTACCCAGTCCAACCACATGGAGTCTTACGTCCCTGTATAGCTGCTGTGTTTCTCTGCCAGGAACAAGAGAACTAACGAGCTTGCTTGCTGCTGCAGTGCTTCTCACACTGACAGTCTTTTAAATTTGGCGCAGTTTCTGTGCCTGCGCGCGCCACGTGCCCGCGCACGCCTTCGGGCCCCCCCCCTCCGATAAAGCGTGCTCGCGCGCGGCCTTTAGCGCTATGGTGGTGGCCATAGTGAGAGAGGACTCTCATCAGCCCCTGTTCCCACTTACCTGCATCTGCAGGTGTCTGTGTCGGCCACCGAAAGGAGGAGCGGGGTGCCCAAGCAGGCTCAGCAGCGGAGGCGACGAGCAGTGTACTTCGCCGAAGCCGACACTGAACAGAGTGAGGTGAGTATATTCAGCTCTTTACTCCCCCCAGTGGTGGAAAAAAAAGAAGACATCCACTTCTTGAAAAAAAGGTCCCAACCTAGTTATGGACCTTCTAATCTTACCTTACCCACGCCGCAGGTTTTTCTGCTGAAAGTTTTCAGACAGATACCAAACTTCACCCTTCACGGTGGGCTATGTGTGCCAACCTTCAGGGATATGGGTTCCTATTTAAAGGATACCTCTCCCCTGGGCCTTGTACAAGACTCTTACCAGGACTTTATAGCGAAATAGCGAAAGTGCTGGATCTTAGAGCCCAGTCCTCCGAAGAGAGACATTACAGGCGACGCCTCATGGATGAGGCCCGGATCCCATCCAGATTCGGCTTAACTTGTAGGCGTCTTGGATGGATCCGAAAGCATAGCTCTTTTACCCCCAGAGGGTCTCTTTGGTAGAGCTTTCCTTTAGCACCTCCTAACGCGTCCAACACCTTTCGACACTGGCGAAAAAACTGAGGTACTTCCCTGATGGGAGGGGTTATATGGAGGGGAACTGTCTTCCATTGGTTGTGCCAGTGTCCAATCACCGCTGGTGACCCTTAACCCATTATGTAATGACTAGCTCTGTGTCCCGTGGTGTACGATAAAGAAATGAACCTTTACAACCCCTTTAAATGAAGTCAGTGGAATCAAATCATAATATGTCAATTTATTAAAAGCTGTAGTAAAGTTAGTAATGGACAGCAGTTAAAATCTCCTCACATGAATGGAACGGCTAGTGTGACTTGATCACCATTAAAACAGTACCTTGTGAAGCTGGTAACAAGCTGTATGAAGCAATGCTGCGGTGGTGGATACTGTATGTCATGGATCCAGCAAGCTCCTCTATGATGGGAGAACTACACACAGGCCAGATGCTTCAAACCTGGACTCGGGTGGCAAGGTGGCCGTGGACACGAGGGGAATGTCAACATCATAAATTACAGCACAGTAGGGTGGATATAAATCAATGGATTAAAAAAAAAAAAAAATGAAAAAAATCTAAATTTATTTGATTTAAAATCGATTTTTTTGATAATTAAAAAAAAATAAAAAAATAATAAAATGCTTTTGGAGTAAATATCTATCTAAAGACAGTTTTCCATTTAAAATAACTTAATCATTTAGTTTATTCAGCTTAGTTATGTAGCATGAGGCTGTATATTCTGCACCATTTAAATTTTTGGTAAACTCATTCAATGAATCCAAGCTGAGATAACATGCACTGCATTTATACATTCTCACGATTTTATTAACCACTTCCCGCCCGGTCTATAGCAGAATGACAGCCGGGCGTGGTTCAGTTATCCTGAGTGGGCGTCATATGACATCCAGCAGGATAAAATGCCGCCACGCGCCCGCGTGGGCGTGCAGCAGAGATCAGTGGTGCTGTGTGTCACTCTGAACTCCGATGGAGGCTCCTTATCACGTGATCAGCTGTGACCAATCACAACGTGAACCAGTAAGTGCCGGTAAATGGCTTTCCTCGGTTCATGATGACAGGGAGAGACGATCGGCGGCTCTCCCTGTCAGAGGGGGGTCTGTGCTGATAACCAGCACATTGATTATCAGCGCAACCTCCATGAGAGGTGCCACAACAATGCCAATTAGTGGCCATCAGCTGCCAGTCAGTGCACATCAGGAATGCATGTCAGTGCCCACCACGGTGCCAATCAGTAACACCTGTCAGTACCTCATCAGTCCTGCCCATCAATGCTGCCAGTCAGTGCCCATCAGTTCTGCCAATCAGTGCCCATCAGTGCTGCATCTCAACCGCCTATCAGTGCCTCCTCATCAGTGAAGGAAAAATCAAAATTTGATAACAAACGAAGAAAAGCGTATTTTTTCAAAAATGTTGGTCAGAGGAGGAGCCTCTGCAGGACAGAAATGACGGTTGCTCTTTAAAAATTATGATTTAAAATCTACTTGATTTAAATCATATCCACCCTGCAACACACTGTAGTGAGCTTCTTTCCACCTCACTGGGCGGGAAGTAGGCCTGCCATCCTGGAAGATTCCCAGAAACACCATCACCTGCAAGTCTAACTGGGGATTTTCTCCTATCATTTTCCAGGTCGGCACACCTGAGAGGAAAAATAAGTAACACAGGCCTACGTTAATGTGGGGCCACTGCCTGCAGAACTTTTCTACTGAAGACTAGATCTTGTTGGGACACCTCTACGCAATAATGTCTCGTGAAGGTGTTTTGACTGGACTAGGTTGCTGCCCTAGAAATCTTTTCATCCCAGAACGCCACCAGGGCTCTAGCTGAATGTGCCTTTAGGTTGGCTGGTGCAGGAGTTCCTAAGATCTCATATGCTAATGCAATGGCTTGTCTGATCCATCTGGATACAGAAGCCTTTGACACTTGGAGTCCTTTCCTTGGTCCACAATACATTAACAAGTGGTTGGATCGCCTGAAATTTTTAACTATTTGTAGGTATGCGAGGAGGCACCTCCTAACATCTAGACCAGTGGTCTCCAAACACCACATCCGCCAGATGTAGCCTTTTGCTTGACTTTATCTGGCCCTTGGGGCACTATTCCATCACCCAGCAATAATGATGGGACAGCATTCCTCCCCACTGACACAATCAATGACACTTTTCTTCTCATTGATATCAAAATGGGGGCCTTCTTCCTCCCATTATAATCAATGATGGGGCATTGTTTATGCCTACTAGGGATGAGCCGAACACCCCCGGTTCGCATCCAGAACATGCGAACGGACCGAAAGTTCGCCCAAACTTTCAAACTCCGTTAAAGTCTATGGGACTCGAAAGTGAGAAATCAAAAGTGCGAATTTTAAAAGCTAATATGCAAGTTATTGTCTTAAAAAGGGTATGGGGACCCGGGTCCTGCCCCAGGGGACATGTATCCATGCAAAAAAAGGTTTTAAAATGGACGTTTTTTTCCGGGAGCAGCAATTTTAATGATGCTTAAAAAGTGAAAAAATAAAAAAGTGAAATATTACTTTAAATAAAAGTAATTTAAAATTGCTTGCGGCTTTAATGTAATGTTTGGTCCCAGCAATATGGATGAAAATTATTGAGAAAAACGGCACGGGTACCCCCCCCCCCCCAGCCCATTACCAGCCCCTTTGGGTTTTTTATGGATATTAAGGGGAACCCTGCACCCAAAAAAAAAAAGGAAAGGCGTGGGGCCCCCAGGCCCTATATACTCTGAACAGCAGTATACAGGCGTTGCAAACAAGACAGGGGACTGTAGGTTTGTTCTCAAGTAGAATCTGGAATTTTGAACAGGTACATTTTTTAAGTGTAGCTCCAGCCAAAAAAATCTATTTTTGAGCTTTTTGAAAAACATAGGGAAGGTTTATCAACCCTGTAACATTTGTTTTGCTGTTTGTGCCCCTGTTCAGAAGAATTTAACTCACTTTCTGTCCCAATGACAATTGGATTTTGAAAATTTGGGTTTTTTAGGGAAACAAGGATTGGTGATAAAGCATCAGTGGAGACACCTTTTTCCCAAATTAACACTGAAGCCTAGTACACACGACCAAGAATCTCGTCAGGAAAAAACCTGTTGTTTTTCCCTGACGAGATTCTGGGCAAGAATCTTGTCCCGGCCGAGTGTACACACGCTCGATTCAAAAGAACCGCAGTCATTTGAATGGAACGAACGCGGTGACATCATTGACTACGACGAGCGTGCGCTCGTCACATTCGATGCTGTCGCCGCCATCTTCCTACACCCTACCTATGCCTAGAAAGCTACCGCGCATGCGTCAAAGTCATTTCGAGCATGCGCGGGTTTCCACGGCGACAGGTAATCGTACACACTCTCGGGTTTCTCGTCGGGAAACAGGCCGACGAGAATCCCGACGAGAAAATAGAGAGCAGGTTCTCTATTTTTCTCGTTGAGATTCTGGCCAGTTTTCTTGACGAGAAACCTGAAAGCCTCGTACACACGCACGGTTTACTCGGCAAGAAAGCTCTGCCAGCAATTTTCTTGCCGAGAAAACCGGTCGTGTGTACGAGGCTTTACAGTAGAGAATTTCCCTTCCTAGGGCTAGATTTCCTCTCAATTCCTGTTGTCTCCCTCCGTTTGTAAGTAGGAGTCGTTTGTAAGTTGGATGTTTGAAAGTAGGGGCCTGCCCTATGTGCCCTATATACTCTGCAGAAATTTGGGCCTTAAGTGTTGGTGTTGCCACAACACTGTAAGCCCTCACAGTTACTCTTGGTGGGCGCAGGAACGGGCCTTGCTGTGAAATATTAGACCAAGAATTGTAATTACATGGCCCTGTTGAACAGGGGCAGAAAAATTGGGCCTTAGGCACTGGTGCCACAACCGCTCACAGTTACTCTAGTTGGAGCTCTGGAATGAGCCATGCTGCAAAGTATTACAGCGAAAATTGTAATTACACTCCTCTGTTAAACAGGGGCAGAAAAATTGGGCCTTAGCCACTGGTGGCAGTGCCCAGAACCAAAAATGTTCTTACAAGCTATCAACATGAACATTGAGGAGGAAGAGGATAGTCACTCAGCATAACAGGATAGTCACTCAACATCAGCATAGGCAGTCTTGAAGGGAACTCACATTCATAAAAAAAATATTCGGTTACATCAGCTTGGTAGCTAGTGATCCAAGACTGATTCATTTTTATGAAGGTCAGCCGATCGACCGAGTCGGTGGACAGGCGCACCCTGTGATCGGTTATAAAGCCTCCAGCAGCACTGAATGTGCGTTCCGAAAGAACGCTGGATGCAGAACAGGCCAGTAGCTCAATTGCATACTGTGCAAGCTCTGGCCAGTGATCCATCCTCAAGACCCAGTAACCCAGAGGATTTTCGTTGGGAACGCATCGGTCAGACGGCCACCTTCTCCACCGCTCCGTCTGACTGACCGAAGCCTCAGCAACACGTTGTCCAGGACCAGGAGTTTGTAACCTCCCAGGCTCTAGAAACGCGTTGCACAAACTTTCTGCAAGGCCTCCCGCAGAGGTTTCATCCTCTGCTCCCTCTGCGACAGCTGGATAAGGTCCGCAACCATGGGCGTCCGCTGAACTTTTTTCTGGGGGGGGGGGGGGGCATCATTTTAAGGTCACCCATGCTCGGTCCCCTTTTGACAATGTCATGAAGGGGAGGGACTTAGTCATTATCACATAAAGCGCAGGCATGCAAAGGTTTGAGAAACCTGATGCAACTAGCAACTTTGAATAACAATATCATAAAAAATGGAGTTCCCCCCAAGGAAATAACAACCCCCAGGATCAGTGCCAGTTCCTGCAGTAACAATCCCCAGCTTTGCTGTCAGTTTCCGCAATAAAAAAAAAAAAAAAAAAAAAAAAAAATCGCCAGCATTGGTGTCAGCAGCAACAATAATAACCCCCCACATCGGTGCAGATTTCTAGAATAAAAACTTCAGCATCTGTACCAGACAGTGTACATAATAATGACCCTCAGCACTGGTGTCAGTTTCCGCACTAAAAACTCCCAGCATTTGGTGTCATTTTCTGCAATAATTGCCCCCAGCATAGATGGGAGGATATCAGGTTAGACACTTCCTAATGGCTCAGTCCCTGGGAACAGTAATGGATAATGGCCAACAGGCCCTCCTACCAGACCTGGTGAAACCGCAACAGTGATCCCTCTGGCTGGACGTTCGCTCACTCGGGGTTGCCCGGGGTGACTCTAGTCAGTAGTGTAGCATGCCTGTACCCTGGCAGTGGCTCGGTCTTTCTCCCTCTCTGGTGGTGCGGGTACAGCGGGGCTCCCTCTCTGGTGGTGCGGGTACAGCGGGGCTCCCTCTCTGGTGGTGCGGGTACAGCGGGGCTCCCTCTCTGGTGGTGCGGGTACAGCGGGGCTCCCTCTCTGGTGGTGCGGGTACAGCGGGGCTCCCCTCTAGCTTCCCCCAGCACAGTATTCTCTTTTCTCCTCTTGTAACCCCCCCCCAGCAGAGTGCTTGCATGCTGGGGGCTGTAGCATGGTGTCTGTGGACACGCTGGGGCCGCCACTCTTCAGGGACTACATTTCCCTTGATGCCCCCAGTGTCTTCTGATTGGCCCTCTGCTGTGGCCAATCATGGAGAGGAAAACAGCGGCAGGAAGAAGGGCGGCGGCAAATCCAATTAGAGATGCTCTCTCTCTCTCTCTCTCCTAGCTTCAGCTGACAGAAAGGGGGAGGGGGGCGATCGGGGGAGATATACAGACAGCCCGCAGCTCTCCTCTCCCTGATCCCCAAGAATCATTATCACGGCACTGGATTCCAGGGGGGGGGGCAAACGCCCTCCCTTGCCCTATGGAGCGGACACCCATGTCCGCAACCTTACTCTTGTAATGTGGATCAAGGAGGGTGGCCAGCCAGTAATGATCCTTCTCCTTGATACCAAGAATCTGAAGATCTTTTCGCAGGCTTTGCAGGATCAAGGAGGCCATGTAGTGTAGGTTTGCCAAGGCATTCGGTCCAGAGTCCTCTGGGTCACTAAGGACGACATGATCCGCAGCCACCTCCTTCCAGCTACGTACAAGTCCATGGGTTTCTGGGGACTGTAAATGATCCCTTTAAGACTGCTGCTGATGCCGAGTGCTAGGCTCCACCTCCATGCTGACACAATCCTCCGCCGCCTCTTCCTGTGTGATCGGCGGGCCCACAGGAACACATTCTGGATAAAGGGGGCCTTGAGAGGTAAGGAAGTCATCTTCCTCCCTCTGTTCTGCCTCAAGTGCCCTGTCCATTATTCCGCGCAGCATGTGCTCCAACAGGTGGACAAGAGGGACAGTATCACTGATGCATGCACTGTCACCATCCTTGTGGCCTCCTCAAATGGTGACAGGACAGTGCATGCATTCCTGATCGTGACCCACTGGTGTGGCGAAAAAAACCAAGCTCCCCTGACCCTGTCCTGGCGCCATAGTCGCACAGGTACTCATTGATGGCCCTCTGCTGTGTGTGCAGCCGCTGCAGCATGGCCAACGTTGAGTTCCATCTGCTGGGCATGTCACAGATTAGGCGTTCTTGGGCAGGTTAAATTCCTTTTGGAGGTCAGCCAGCCGAGCACTGGCATTATATGACCGGCAGAAATGCACAGACTTTCCTGGCCTGCCTCAGGAGATCCTGTAAGCCGGGTACCTGCCCAATAACTGCTGTACCACCAAGTTAAGGACGTGAGCCAAACAGGGCACTTGGGTCAGGTGTCCCTGTCGGAGGGCAGAGAGGAGGTTGGTGCCATTGTCGCAAACCACCATTCCTGGCTAAAGCTGGCGTGGCGTCAACCACCTCTGAGCCTGCCCCTGCAGAGCTGACAGAATCTCTGCCCCAGTGTGGCTCCTGTCCCCTAAGGACACCAGCTCAAGCACCGCATGGCATCTTTTTTGCCTGCGTGCTTACGTAGCCCCTTGAACGCCTACGGAACACTGCTGGTTCCGAGGACAAATCAGCAGAGGAAGAGGCCATGGGGGAGGGGGGTGGAGGAGAGAGGTGTGTCAGAATCACCACTAGTAGCATTTTGGAGGCGTGGTGGCGGAACAACCTCCAACACTACTGCACCCTGTCCTGCATCCTTCCTAGCTGCCAGCAGAGTTACCCAGTGCGCTGTGAAAGATAGGCAACGTCCCTGTCCATGACTGCTGGACCATGAGTCAGCGGTAATATGCACCTTACCGCTGATCCCCCCCCCATCCAGCGTCTAAGGTGACCAGACACATTGGTCTCAGTTGCTCTTTGTAGCCTAACAAAGGAGATATATATATATATATATATATATTTATATTTATTATAGAGATAGATGTATATCTATCTATTAGGGGTGCGCATCTTCACTGGCCTCACGATTCGATTATCATGTCAACGATTCGATACGATTCCACGATGCATCACGATTACAGTGCAAGTGCACATGGTTTTCATCAAAAAAAAAAAATGAAGTACTCCATTTTTTTTCATTCTGTTCTTAAAAAAAAAAAAAAAAAAAAAATCCCACACGACAACACTTCCTGCATGTAGCAAAGTCTAAACACAGCAGACAACTTAAAAGGAGCTCCAGGCTCTCCCCCCAAAATACTAAACAATACAAAAGTTTCCCCTCACAGGGCGGGACTTTATAGGCATGAATTTACATAACCACTAGGGTAGAGTATAAAAATAATTTATTACAAAAGTAGAAAGTATGATTACATAAAATTGTAGGCCAATAAAAAAGACTTGATATATGCAGAAAATACAATCAATGAATCAATAGAATAGATGTTGAATTATGCCCAATGCATCGCATGCCCAGGGGAAAGGATTATACCCTAGACTGCAATGCTAGTGCACAATTATATGAAAATTGGAATAGTAATTATATAGGTCAGATCCTACGCGTTACGGAGATAACGTTATCTCCGTAACGCGTAGGATCTGACCTATATAATTACTATTCCAATTTTCATATAATTGTGCACTAGCATTGCAGTCTAGGGTATAATCCTTTCCCCTGGGCATGCGATGCATTGGGCATAATTCAACATCTATTCTATTGATTCATTGATTGTATTTTCTGCATATATCAAGTCTTTTTTATTGGCCTACAATTTTATGTAATCATACTTTCTACTTTTGTAATAAATTATTTTTATACTCTACCCTAGTGGTTATGTAAATTCATGCCTATAAAGTCCCGCCCTGTGAGGGGAAACTTTTGTATTGTATCAGTTAGGGATGTTGGCTACATCACACCAGACCTGTTTTCTACAACCTCCTATTTCCTTGATATCCCCAAAATACTAAAGGAGATGATCAGAGACTGTGGACATGCTACAGGAGATGATCAGAGATCAGAAATGACATTAGAAAACACTTTTCCTTATGAAAATTGAAATTTTGCCCGAAAAGGTGAACTTTGCCTTTAATTTTGCATATAAAATATTTTCCTTTATATTGCTGTTAATGTAAAATCTACTAAACATGCTTCACTGTGCCCAATGTCTCACTGTGCCCAATGCCTCACTGTGTCCCTGCTTCAATGCCCCTACCTGATCGGCGGCGTCCCGGCAGCCATTCCACAGTATTCAAAAGCCGCGCCTCTTGAGTCCTTGTCTTCTGTGATAGGCGGAACACTCAATTTCCCAGCATTCAGTGTTCTGCCTATCACAGACATCCGCTCATCCTCATAACACAGACGAGGATGAGAGGATCTCCTTGATAGGCGGAACACTGCCTGCTGAGAAATTGAGTGTTCCGCCTATCACAGGCGATGAGGACTCGGGAGGCGCGGCTTTTGAAAACTGCAATGGCCGCCGTCTGTCTGCATGACACGCTGTTCAGGTAGGCAGACGGCGGCTTGCAGTTTGTTAGTGTTACATTACATCTACTCGCGGCGGCTGCGGCGAGTAGATCATACACACACACACACATACATACATATATTTATGGTCGGAGCCCTCTGTCTGAAGAGATATGGATCACATAAACACGTCACAAGACTAACAACACAAATAAGACCTGAAGTGTGGCCTGGCCTGCTGGACGGTATGCCAAGAGAAGGGGTCAAAGATTACACTTGGTTAGGGAAGGAATAGTCTTATTGTGTAAGATAATTAACCACAGAGCGAGCCTGTTAAAGACTCGTGATATTTCTGTTTGAGGATCGGGGACGTATCGGGCAAAACACGTGGATTTCCACCAGCCCATCATCCTGAATGCGCGGTCTGGAACTCTGTTTCGCGATGCTGCTGAGGCTGCTTCAATGCGAAAGTATGTCCTTGGTCAAGGCCTAAGATGCACAGGAGCGTTCTGACGTGGCTGATGAACTGGTTCCCACTTAGGGGTTCAGTTGGGAAAGGTAGTAGAGGGCTGTCCTCTGATAGGTCGGACAGTAGCGTTTTCTGATACCGTCAGGTGTAGGATGAAATGACTCTGGAGGCGAGTCAGGTGGTGCCTGCGTAGAACTTGGCATTTAGGGCTGGTAACAGTAAATTCGTCGGGCCGTAGAAAACCGTAAAAGGCTAGGTAAATGGCTGCTTGAATTACCAGGCTGGGCCATAAACCGAAGGGAGAACCTGAAAGGATAGCAGACATGTCCCGGAATATGGCACTGGTCACTGGTAAGCGTTTGGTACTAGTGTGTGGTTGCTGCCTGTGGATGCCACGTAGTATGGTTTTGACCGCATGAGTGGCGAACAAGGAAGGTTTGGTAGGGTCTTGTAGGGAGATAAAATGCTGGAAGCCGGCTGAATAGAGTCTGATGGTATCGTGTGAAAATGTGAGCTGAGTGTGACAGTAGGAAATGAAGGCCAGATATGGCTGAGATTTCCTGAAACCGCCCCGGGGTTAGCGGCTAGGAACCTGTCGGTCTTCCAGGCGGTACGGTAGGCCTTTAGTGTATTGGAAGATCAAGGACGCATTGATGAGGGAGGTAGCACCATGGAGGTGCTATTTTAGTCCAGAGTTGGTTGTGTCTAATGTGGGAAAGAATGTGGCATAGTTAAAGTGCGTCGGCCGAGGTTATGCATTTACCAGGGATGCGGACACAGAGGATATTGAACTGATGTTGTAGGGAAAGTAGCGACATCCTGCGTAGGAAGGACATGACGGCCAATGATTTTGACCTGCCTTTGTTAATAGCTGTGGCCTGGTTGTCTGTGGCGAACGTGGCAGTCTGTCCTGCCCAGGTGCTGCCCCCTACTTGAGCTACTGCGACTATGGGGTAGATCTCGAATAGAGAGGAGGACTGACTAAACCCGGAATTGTGAGTATCTGACGGCCACGGTCCCGCAAACCAATGATGGCCAAAAATTGCAGCGAAGCTTGTGGAAGCTGCTACGTCCGTGATTATCTGTGGTGACGAAGGGGATGCTGATGGATGAACCTGGATTTACCACACCAGTTCTCAAGGAATTGATCCCCATGGACAGATCCGGTATAGCGGCTGCATCTAGCTCGACGACTTGGTCAGGGTCTTGTGCCTGGGAGAGGAACACTAAGAGGTGTGAGATAAAGGATTGCCCTTGAGGAATGATCCTCATCGTGAAGTTGAGCATGCCCAGTAGGGATTGTGGCTGTCTTAGTGCAGCCTTGCGTGACTGTAACCGAATGTCCTGATGCGGGTCAATTTGTTGAGAGGTGGGCTAGCCTGCATGGTGCGTGTCTAGAATGATTCCCAGGAAGGTGATGAGCTGTGCCGGGCCTTCAACTTACTTCTCAGCTATGGGCACGTTGAGGTTTTTAAAGACCTCTCTTAGATTTTTAGTACCTTCTGACAATGTGCGTGGTGTGAGAAAAACCAGTATAGGGATTGAGCAAATGTGTCAAACAGCCAGAGACTACTTCTGGAGCCGCAGATCAGCTTGGTCGCAAGGGCCTAGTCATGATGGATTCTGCTGCTTGAAGCCACAGGTACTTTTGGGAGAGCCTTCTGGCACAGGAGGCAGATGTGCAGAAGTTTTGCAGTGGGGGTAAAGCAACCCTTGAAATAAAGTTATTGCAGATGGCTGCGCCCCCCCCTAGTGCTTGAATTGGATGTCCCAGCCTGTCTGACGGGGCCAACTGTGTGGCTGCTGATAAAATTACGAGGTGCGTTGGAGGTGAAAAGGGAAGCTGGGGTTGGCCTAGCATGTTACAACTCTAAGCATCCTAAAGGCTAACACGAACTTTGTCACTGAGAGTTTACGAGAGAGCCTGGGGTCCTTTGGTTTTTAGGATGACTGAGACGTCCCCCCAGGAATATGACTTGTTCTCTGTGCTGTCCTGTACAGAAATGAGTAAGGACGCAAGGTTCACGTCCTTGCCGTCCAGGATGTCCTTCCTGATGCCCGCTGGGACAGGGTGCGAAGGAAAAGGATGCAAACGTCGGGTGTATCTGAAAGTGGGGGTTCGGTAACGACGGTGGAGACTGGAGCTGAAGGGGCTCAGTTGGTCGTGTCTCCAGGGCCCCTATACTAGCCTGGAGATCGGTGACTGAAGTTGCCAGTGTGGTCATCAAGGCGTGCAGCTGGGTAATTGCAGAGGATATCGACTGCAGTGAAACTAGTGTGTCTGGTAGAGCTGCCGCTGGTGGTGGAAACGGCAGCCTAAACAGCTCGGCTTTCCTGGCTGTGGCAGGGTAGGGAATGCCGCTACGTCATAGTACGGCCATAAGCCTGGGGATGGTCCAAGCTCTGGGGGACTGTGTAGTGCCGTCCGCTGGACCCGCGAGGGGTGATGGAGGAGCGGAGGCGAAGTCTTCGCTGTCGACCCACGACATGGCGTCGGCTGGAAGGAGGGGAATGCATATGTTTTTTAGAATAAGCTTGCGAGGTAGGAGGGGATAGCAGGGTTTAGAAAAACGGGGAGGAAGAAGGAAAGCAGGATGGACAGGACAAGGAGCGATAGGCGTAGATGACAGCTAGTTTGCGTACGAGCGCTGTTGAGTGTAATTTGGAAAATTCAAAAGAATGCATGGCAACCGAGGTGAGCCAGGA
>JARGYO010000094.1:24866425-25133925 GCA_029206835.1 Rana muscosa | reverse complement strand
TTGATGTTTGCTATTAGGGAGGTGCCCCAATCCTCTACGGGATTCTCCCCCTTTGAGTTACTGTATGGGAGACACCCAAGAGGGCTGTTGGATATTGCCAAGGAAACTTGGGAAAGTGAGAGTTCTCCCCACAGGAGTGTGATTGAGCATGTCGCCCTGATGCAAGATCGAATTGCACAGGTAATGCCCATCGTGAAGGAACATTTGGCCCAAGCGCAGTTGGCACAGCAGAGAGTGTACAACCGTGGAGCAAAGACCCGTACCTTTTCCCCGGGGGATAGGATATTGGTACTTGTCCCTACGGTTGAAAGTAAATTCCTTGCCAAATGGCAAGGCCCCTACGAGATAATGGAAAAAGTGAGCGAAGTGAATTACAAGGTCAGACAACCAGGAAGGCGAAAGCCCGAACAGATATATCACGTTAATCTGTTGAAAGCCTGGAGGGATAGAGAGTCCCTAGTCGCAGAAACTTGGTCACCAGCTCAAACTGGTTGCGTGATTCCGGAGGTTGGAATAGCAGCCACCTTGTCACAACCCCAACAACAGGAGGTTAAGGAGTTTGTGCTTCGCAACAAGGAGGTGTTCTCTGAGCTGCCGGGACAAACATCTGGGGTAGAGCATGATATTATTACCCCGCCCGGTGAAAGGGTGAAGTTAAAACCCTATCGGATCCCAGAGGCCCGACGGGAGGCAATACGGGAGGAAGTACAGAAAATGCTGAACTTAGGGGTGATAGAGGAGTCCCAAAGTGATTGGTCTAGTCCCATTGTGTTGGTGCCTAAACCGGATGGGAGCTGGCGATTTTGTAACGATTTTCGTCAGTTGAACAAAGTTACAAAATTTGACACCTACCCCATGCCACGTATAGATGAGTTGATCGACCGGCTGGGAACAGCCCGATACATGACGACTCTTGACCTCACAAAAGGGTATTGGCAAATTCCCCTGGCCAAGTCGGCCAAAGAGAAAACCGCATTTGTAACCCCAGACGGGGCGTTCCAATATAAGAGAATGCCGTTCGGGTTACAGAATGCGCCGGCCACATTCCAGCGGAAAATGGACCAGATGCTGAGGCCCCATCGGAAGTATGCTGCGGCTTACCTGGATGACGTAATTGTCCATAGCACAGATTGGGCCTCACATCTGCCAAAAGTGCAAGCAGTCCTGGACTCTGTTCGGGAAGCGGGGTTTACGGCTAACCCCAAGAAGTGTACCATTGGGCAGGAGGAGGCCAAATATCTTGGGTACACCATTGGCAGGGGAGTAATAAAACCCCAACTCAACAAAGTCGAGGCCATCCAGAGTTGGCCACGTCCCAACAGCAAGAAGCAGGTACGAGCCTTTCTGGGAATCGCGGGTTATTATCGGCGCTTCATTCCCCACTTTGCTTCTAAGGCTGTGCCCCTAACCAACCTGACGAAAGGGAAAGGGTCGGTCATGATTAAATGGACCCCCGAGGCTGAGGCAGCATTCCAATTCTTGAAACAAGCCTTATGTAGCCAGCCAGTGTTGTACTCACCCGACTTCTCTAAAGACTTTGTCGTACAAAGTGATGCGTCAGATGTGGGGTTAGGAGCAGTATTGTCCCAGGTCTGGAACGGGGAAGAGCACCCAGTCATTTACCTCAGCAGGAAGTTGAAGTCCCATGAGGTAAATTACGCCACGGTTGAAAAGGAGTGTTTAGCGGTGAAGTGGGCTCTAGATTCCCTTCGGTACTATCTGCTAGGTAGGCACTTTGACATGGTTACGGATCACGCTCCGTTAAAGTGGATGGCTCAAAACAAGGAGACAAATAGAAGAGTGAATAGGTGGTTCCTGGCCCTACAGGAATTCAACTTCACAGTAAAGCATCGCCCTGGCGTTCAAATGGGGAATGTGGATGCTTTGTCTCGAGTACATGAATGCCTGATTGCTGGTGTTCCAACCCCAAGGTTAAAACAAGAGGGGGGGGTATGTGACAGCAGGAAGGTAAAGTCACCTGGTTGCATCCAGGGGGGTAGATATATTTCTCCCAGATTCAGGCTTTATGCCGACTTATACAACTAGGGAGTTGATGAAGCCCAGCTGAGGCTAGTGGGCTCATGAATGACTCATACCTCTAGGGAGAGGACTGGGCGTCGTGCAGACAGGGAGTTGATGAGTCCAGCTGAAGCTCGTCAGCTCATTTAGGCCTCTATAAAAAACTCCCAGATTCATTAGATGTTAGCTCATGCCTGGAACCAGACCTGTGTGGACTGTCTAGGGAGAGTGAACCCCTGTGCGGTGAGGCAAAGCCTGTGTGGCTATTTGTTTGGACTTTTACTAAACCAGGGACTTAGGGACTAGGACAGCACCAGGCTGATCCCAGTTGTTAGTTTAGGAAACCTGCATGTTTAGTCAGAGGTCAAACTGACCAGGATTTATTTTGTTTGTTTCTTTTTGGCTTTGCTGTGTTTTTGTCACTGTACATAGAGAAATAAACCGCACCTTTTGATTTTGAAAACCACAACCTCCGTCTGCTGGCCCTGTTTTTGTGTGGGGAGCCCAACCAGGGGGTCACACACACCCGCTACCGAGTTAACCCCCTCACAATATATATATATACACATACATACATATACTATAGCTGGAGAGTGCAAAACCAGGCTCACTTCTGCATAGAAACCAATGAGCTTCCGGGTTATATTACCAAAGCTTAATTGAACAAGCTGGGGTTAGAAGCTCATTGGTTTCTATGCAGAAGTGAGCCTGATTTTGCACTCTCCAGCTATAGTAAATAAACCCCATTGTGTACTTAAAAGTGGGGTATGCCTCTACTTATGTGTCCCTACTGAAGGAACTTTCCCTGTCCATTCACTATCACCAAGGCCAGAGGCGTAACTAGAATCTTCAGGGCCCCGATGCAAGAAACCATGATGGGCCCCCCTTCCATCCGAGCCCTGGCTTCCAATTTTGGGAGGGTGTCCATGGACATCCTCCCAAAACCGTGCTTCCCGCATGACCCCTGGGACATGCATCCAGCGCAATCACAGCGGCCCTTTACCATGTGATCAGCTGATCATGTGTAAACAGACTTGCTAGTTATCCGCAGCCCTTTCCTCTCACGCTGTGTCTGTGTGAGGAAAGGACTGCCGTTAGCTGTCAAGAATGTCAGTAAATTGTTTACACTGACTATCAGTGCCCCAATCATTAGTGCCCATCAATGCCACCTATTAGTGCCCATCAATGCCACCTATTAGTGCCCATCAATTCTGCCTACAAGTGTTACCTATCAGTGCTCATTAATGCCGCCTATTAGTGCCCATTAATTCTGCCTATCAGCATCACCTATCAGTGCTCATTAATGCCACTTAACAGCATCCATCAGTGCAACCTATCAGTACTCTTCAATGCTGCCCATCAGAGCCCATCAATACTGCCTCAGTTCTGTCTATCTGTGTTCCACAGTGCATCCTATCAGTGCCCATCAGTGCCTCCTATTAGTGCCCATCAGTGCCTTCTATCAGTGTCCATCAGTGCCTCCTATCAGTGCCTTCTGTCAGTGTCCATCAGTGCCGTCTTCCTTCTCAGGACAGCACAGCTCTGAGCGGAGAGCATGTCTCATGTAACAGTAGCACAGAGACACCGGCATTGACGTTCTATTTCCCCGTCCATCCGTCCTCTCTCACACAGGATGACAGAGGACACAGCTGATCTGACTGCCCCCACTTCTCCCGCCTCCCCTTTCCTGTGTGAGAAGGACCCCCCCTAAAACCCTATAAAAAATTCCACAGCTAAACTAGGTGTTACCTAAGTATACTGCTGCTTCTGATGCCATCCCTGTTAAGACTAAGCAAAAATAGTTCAGAGACCAAACAGATTTTACTTGGAAAACAAGGGGTGTGAAGGATGCAGCAAACTTGAAGTAACCCAAACTGCATGTGCCAATGGGGACAGCCTGCCTATTAACCCCGTATATCCCCATCCTAATATTGTATAACCAATACAGTCCAGATAATTCTCCACTATCCATCTACAGAGAAACCTACACAGATCACATGACCACATCAATGATGGTGGAGGAGGACCGGAGTCACATGACTGACCTCACCCTGGAGATCATCTACCTGCTGACCGGAGAGGTGAGGAGGATTCTGGGAGGTCACATGACATAACTCTTATCTCTATTAATAAAACACAGACCTGACCGGAGAGGCGAGGAGGATTCTGGGAGGTCACATGACATCACTCTTATCTCTATTATTAAAACCCAGACCTGACTGGAGAGGTGAGGAGGATTCTGGGATTCTAACATGATATTCCTATTGGTTCTCCAATACAGAGATTTCCTCTTGTGAAGTCAGGTGATCATATGACCATCACAGTGCCTCCATGTGATTCCCTAAAATCTGAGAGACACAACATGGAGAAGATTCTAGAAGTCACCAAGAAGATGATGGAGCTGCTGACAGGAGAGGTGAGCGGTGCCGGGAATTCTGGGACATTATCCAGTAACAGACAAGGGATGTGTCTGGATGGTGACTGTATCATTGTGTGTGTCAGGTTCCTATAAGGTGTCAGGATGTCACTTTCTATTTCTCCATGGAGGAGTGGGAGTATTTAGAAGGACACAAGGATCTCTACAAGGACGTCATGATGGACAATCAGTCGCCCTTCACATGACCGAGTAAGAGGAGACTTTATTGTAAAGGAGAGAGCAGTACGGAGGCTCCACCTAGATCCCCCATCATCTGATAAACACATAGAAACAATGTATTCAGTCAGTGTGTGTGTTTCCTACAGATGGATCCAGTGATGGGAACCCACCAGAGAGATGTCCCCGTCCTCTGTATCCCCGGGATTCCACACAGGAAGGTCACACCATCCCTCACCATCATCAGGTAGGTGGAGTTGAGGGTCTGGAACATAAAATGACTGAACAATCTGACATATGAAGATGATGTGCGGATTCTACAAGATTATATTTTCTATGTGATCTCACATCATAAATACTTCTATTTTACAGATGTTATATTGTGCTACTGGTGTATAGTCCCTACTCTGGACCAATCAGTGAGCAGTAACAGAGCAGAAATAACAGAAGAATATATTATAGATCACCTGTGCTGATCTCTGTAGGAATGTCCTCCTCTTTGAATGTCCTCGTCATTCCAGCCTCCTCCGTATATTGCTGATCATCCCTCACATAAGTTTCTTCTACTTCACCCTCAACTTTCATGTTCATCAGATCTTCACCCTAAACCAGCCTTTCTCAACCTTTTCAACACAGAGGAACCCTTGAAATAGTTCTCCGGTCTCGGGGAACCCCTGCTAAAAATTACAGATCTACAATTCGTGAAACCTTAGTGTGATGGTCAGTGGGAAGGATGGTCCTTACACTTGTGGTCATTGGTAAGAATTACCTCCTTATAGATAGCTAAAAAGATCAATGGTGTCAGTAGGAAATTATCTGAGAGGCAGAAATTGCCCAATGCTGAAGGAACCCCTAGCAACCTCTGGAGGAACCCTAGGGTTCCATGGAACCCTGGCTGAGAATCACTGCCCTAAACCAACAAAATGGCAGAAAATAACATCTGTAAAATAGAAGTATTTATGATGTCAGATCACATAGAAAATATCATCTTGTAGAGTCCACACATCGTCTCCACATGTCAGATTGTTCAATCACTTTATGTTCCAGACCCTCAACTCCACCGACCTGATGATGGTGAGGGATGGTGTGACCTTCCTGTGTGGAATCCCGGGAATACAGAGGGTGGGGACATTTCTCTGATGGGTTCCCATTACTGGTTCATTACAGGTTCAAAGTTCAGACTTGTAGACCCTTTAGCATTGTGCCCTTCTTAGGTTGGTCCCACGTTTTTTTTAATCAAAAGCCCAGGTTTGTGGTCATGTGCTCCATGCTAAAGGGTCTACAAGGCTGAACTTTGAACCTCCTGATTATCAACGATAACATGACCCAGGGCCTAGGCTTGTGGTT
Organism: Rana muscosa; assembly: GCA_029206835.1. Classification (NCBI taxonomy): domain Eukaryota; kingdom Metazoa; phylum Chordata; class Amphibia; order Anura; family Ranidae; genus Rana; species Rana muscosa. Next base: position 25,127,966 of record JARGYO010000094.1, on the reverse strand, counting down.
GTGTGAAGAACATGCACCTCCCAGTCCTTATTGGTTCCTGCTCTTAAGACAAGCCTGACTAAATGTAGAAGTGATTTGGTAATAGAACCATAGGCCCTTTGACCAGTGGCGGCTGGTGCTCAAAATTTTTGGTGGGGCGCAAACAAACTGAAAAAAAAAAAACATCAATTGCCGCCACTGTGCCCATTAAACGCCGCCAGTTTCCCCCCAAGCGCCGCCAGTTTCCCCCCCAAACGCCGCCAGTTTCCCCCCCAAACGCCGCCAGTTTCCCCCCCAAACGCCGCCAGTTTCCCCCCCATATGCAGCCAGTGTGTCCCCCATATGCAGCCAGTGTGTCCCCCATATGCAGCCAGTGTGTCCCCCATATGCAGCCAGTGTGTCCCCCAGATACAGCCAGTGTGTCCCCCAGATACAGCCAGTGTGTCCCCCATATACAGCCAGTGTGTCCCCCATATACAGCCAGTCCCCCCCCCCCCAAATGCAGCCAGTTTGTCCCCCATATACAGCCAGTTCCCCCCAAAAGTCTCATACAGGTGAAAAGCCATATTCCTGCCCTGAGTGTGGAAAATCTTTTTCACAGGTATCCCATTTTCACAATCATCAGAGGTCACACACAGGGGAAAAGCTATATTCCTGTCATGAGTGCGGGAAATGTTTCTCACAAAAATCAGATCTTGTTATACATCAAAGATCACACACAGGCAAAAGACCGTATTCCTGCCTTGAGTGTGGAAAATGTTTCTCAGAGAAATCTAGTCTTTACAGACATCAAAGGATTCACACAGGGGAGAAGCCGTATTCCTGTCCTGAGTGTGGGAAATGTTTTTCACAGAAATCAGACCTTGTTAGACATCAACGATCTCACAGAGGGGAGAGGCCATATTCCTGCCCTAAGTGCGGGAAAAGTTTTGCACAGATATTTGACCTTGTTATACATCAGAGATCTCACACCGGCGTGAAGCCATATTCCTGTCCTGAGTGTGGAAAATCTTTTTCACAGAAGTCCAGTGTTACTGTACATCAGCGACGTCACACACGGGAAAAGCGGTTTTCCTGCCCTGAGTGTGGGAAATGTTATCTGTGGAAATCGGAGCTCGTCTCTCATCGGAGATCTTACAGAGGGGAGAAGCTGTAATCCTGCCCCTAGGGCTGGAAATGTTATACATGGAAATTATATTTTCTTTTTCTTTTTTAACAATAAATGTTTTATTTTGTTAAGTAAGAACATATTACAAATAAAATTGCTGCATATATTACTCAACATTTGTAGTAATATAAATCTATAAAGGCATATATTATAGAATTGTTCAGACCATGATGCCCTAGGCCAGCCTACCCCTAATGGGTTCATACTGTAGGCCTGGGAGGTCACCAAGTAAATCTATGGTTCAGCCCATTCTAACTTAAATAGGGAAGGAATATTGGGAGGGGGGAAAACAAAAAAAAAAGGATAACCAGTAATAATGCTCTACACCATCATATTGCTTAATTGATTGACCATAGTATTTCAGACTTTGTGATAAAGTTAAAATTGACATTCGTTTAAGTAATTGGAGGGTCTGGAATGGGATAACCAGTTTTCCCATTTTTTTTCTAAAGGTGGTGGTGGAATAGTTTTTGTAATGAAGTGATACTTTCTTACACATCAAAGATCTTACACAGGGTAGAAGTCATATTCCTGTCCTGATTGTGGAAAATGTTTTCCTGACAACTTCATAGCATCACACATGGGTTGGGTTGATTTTTTCCTTCTGGTCAACTCCTTGGGGACATCGTCAATAGATCTGAGTCCCACCCTATCAGCGGTGTCTTCAGGATAAAGACTCCCTACCGACCTCAGTAAATCTGAAGTAAAAAGATGGTGTGTCATGAGCCTCTAAGAAGGACTTTGGAGTTACGGATCATTCCAGGGTGTCAGGAATCAGATGTGATCAGGACTATGTGGACTGCAAAAGAGGAAACCGCAAACAGAAATAGGTGAAAGTAAGCTTATTTAAGATAAATACCGTATATACTCGAGTATAAGCCGACCCAAATATAAGCCAAGGCACCTAATTTCACCACAAAAAAAATGGCAAAACGTATTGACTCGAGTATAAGCCTAGGGTGTCCATCTGCATGCTTCACTGTGCCTCACTTTGCCTCACTGTGCCCATGACTAGACTGACGTTTAACATGGGAGTCTATGGAAGGGGTGCCCGGCTTTGAAAAATCGGTGCTCCCCGGCCGTAGGTCCCCCAGACAACAAACTTTGCACACTTGTAAAGGAGGAGGAGTGGGGCTACATGTGTGCTAAGTTTGGGGTCCAGGGGACCTACGGCCGGCCGGTACCGGGTCCCCAAGGTCCGGGAGATCAGGCGCAAAAAGGTGACTCGAGTATAAGCTGAGGGGGGCATTTTCAGCACAAAAAAATGTGCTGAAAAACTTGGCTTATACTCGAGTAAATACGGTACATATAAATGTGAATACACCACCAATGCAACAAGTGAACAACCAAACAGTGACCGTAACCAACCAGCATAAGTAGCAAAAGGGGGAACCAGAATCGTAGTCAAGCCAGGCCAGGATCATTAACAGGAGATCAGCAGATGGGGGGCCAGGAGTAGACAGACAGGGACAAGAAGGAAACAATCAGGCTGCAGAGCAAGGATCCAGGGATGCAGGAACAGATACAACAGGTTCAGGAATCAGGGTTCAGGTAAACAGGCTGCAGGTCAGGGCATGAGGATGATACCAGGGCAGTGTGTGTGTGTGTGCACTTGCCGGGTATTTATACTATTACCTGCTAACAAGATCAGGTGAGCTCTGATTGCAGAAGGTAAAATCTGCACCACACTGCCAGGATCCATCCGCTGGTGGACGCCAGTACTGCGGCCCAAAGATGACATAACACCAGCAGGTAGAAGCTTCCCTGACGGTTACAAACTGCCAGGAGACACCTGCTGGTGGACCCCAGTATTGCACGCCAAATGATAGCTATTACCAGCGGATGGAACCTTTCCTTACACAGGGTGGCTAAAAACCAGTTTGGACTGTCAAGATGTTCATCTTTGTATTATACCTCTTACATGGCATATGATCCTTTCTAATGCCTACATCCCCACATGGTATGTGAGTCTTGTTGGTTTTCCATTCAGCTTCTCATTGACCTCTGCAGTGCCTGTGTTACTATACCTCTTTGCCTGGCATAGCATTTGCTCTTAACAGCCTCTTTGGTACGAACTGGGACCCCCAAAAGCTGAGTGGTGAATGGGATGTCTTCCTTAAAGGGGTTGTAAAGGTTCATTTTTATTTTCTAAATAGGTTCCTTTAAGCTAGTGCATTGTTGGTTCACTTACCTTTTCCTTCGATTTCCCTTCTACATGTTTTTTTTCCTTTGTCTGAATTTCTCACTTCCTGTTCCTCCTCAGTAAGCTTGCCCCCATGATCCGAGTCGTTCTGGCTGGGGGTTGGTCAGCATGCTCGCCCCCTCCCTTGGGACTACATCCCTGCGGGGAGATGCTGTGAACGTTCAGGGATGTAGTCTCAAGGGAGGGGGCGAGCACGCTTACTGAGGAGGAACAGGAAGTTAGAAATTCAGACAAAGAAAAAAAACATTTAGAAGGGAAATCAAAGGAAAATGTAAGTGAACCAACAATGCACTAACTTAAAGGAACCTATTTAGAAAATAAAAAACAAACCTTTACAACCCCTTTAAGTTGTTCAAACCAGCAGGCCTCTTGGATTCCATTAACCACTTGCCTATGGGGCAACTTTCACCCCCTTCCTGCCCAGGCCAATTTTCAGCTTTCAGCGCTGTAACAATTTGAATGATAATTGTGCTGTCATGCTACACTGTAACCATGTAAAATTTTTATCATTTTCTTCACACAAATAGAGCTTTCTTTTGGTGGTATTTAATCACCTCTGGGTTTTTTATTTTTTACAAAAAACAAACAAAAACTGATTAAAAAAAAAAAGTTTCTCTTAGTTTTTGTCCAGTAAATTTTGTAAATAAGTAATTTTTCTCCTTCACTGATGGGCACTGATGAGGTGGCACTAAAGGGCACTGATGAGCAGGCACTAATATGCCACACTTATGGACACTTATAGGTGGCACTGAGGAGCACTGGTGGGCACTGATAGGCAGCATTGGTGGGCATTGATGGGTGGCATAAATGGGTAGCAATGATGGGGATTGATAGGAAGCAATGATGAGCACTGATAGCCACCACTGACTGGCATCACTAATTGGCACTTGTGGGCACTGATTTCTGGCACTAATTGCTGGCACTGGTGGTATTTTATTGTAATTGGGGCACTAATGATCAGTGCACGGATTACATGTCTTGATGTCCCCTGCGAGGACACCGCCTAACCTCTTAACACAGGAGGGTACGGGCTTGTGGTGCAGTGTGCCTGTCTCCCCCTGCGAGGAGCCGAGTTTAATGCAGGAGGGGGATAGGTGGGTGCGCTAAATGTGGGGGCTCGAGTCCGGGATTTGTTTGCGGTTGAAAAGTGTGAAGACCTCCCCAGAGTTTGAACTTTATTCCCCAGTGAAGTTCCGTGGAGGTCGGCCATATTGAGAACTGCACCACGAGGAGAACCCTGACTGCGTAGTTCGTGGGCGTGCCTATACAGAAGGCCCGCAAACAGTGCAGAAGATGGGAGGAGTCTGGCCATGTGAAGAGTTGCACGTGGGGACTTTGGCGCGAAAAGGACAGTGCGCAATGGAACAGCAAGCGAGCAACATGGCGTCTCATGGATTCCGGCCACAACCACCATGAATATGACCTCGTTTGCTGCTTCCGTGACGGATACAGGGATTCGGCTGAAGCCCCGGGGACGTTTTGCCCCCTACGTTTGTCGAGATGTGGAGGCCCTCATAGTGGTTTGTCCCGGCTGCTCGGGACTGGTGGTGCATCTCAAGCCCTTCGGCAGATGCAAGCAATGTAGGGAGTTCTTATTTGAGGTGGAGCAACCCACAGAGAAGCCTCGGACTTTCCGCCTCAACTGCCTTACAGGCGCCACTACTTCAGGGGAAAGAGCCAGAGCTTTTGCAGCTACCCCTATGCGCACTGTTGAGACTTCAGAGGAAGTCGCGAGCACAGATGTTCCGGAGATTGAGGAACCGGAGTCGGAGAGACCGGAGGATGTTGCCTCGGTCACCACAGAGTCCTTGCTCCCACCGCCCAAGAGGAAGATTAGCTTTGTGAAGGCTTCCTGCGGCCGTGGTGGAGTTACACCCCAGCGCTTACTCGGAACGGATGCATCCGAAGCAAAAAGTTCCGGACGTCCTGGCTCAGCTACAAGTCGAGGTAAGCCGGGGAAAGAGACTCTGTCAGAAGTCAGAAGTGTCGGGGATGCTTGGGTCAGGGATCCCAGGGCCCTTGAACTGGTTAGAGGCGGTGACTCGTCTTCTACCCGGAGTTACTTGCCTGCAGAGGAGTGTGACAACTCTGACCTGGAGTCGGTCTCTGATCCGGGAGACGACGCCGCCAATGATGAACTGTGCGAGCGGAAGGGTTGGGATAAGATGCCCCTGTCCTTGTCCCGTAGAAATAGGGACCCACCCATGTCCACTGGGGAGAGCACACCCCGGGTGGAGGCCCTGGAGCCTGAGGAGGGATATATCCCGTTGCCTGCCCTTCCACCGCTGGAGATACCTGGATCTGTTGTTGGAATGGAGCGGGTGTCATTGCGGGCCCCTGTGTCTGGTCCTGAGGTAGTGAAAGTACCTCGGCACCCGGAAGCCATAGTCATGACCGGTATGGGAGATCGTCTGACCATGCCACCTTTGTCCCGTTTGCAGAGGTTATTAAATCAGAAGGTTGCTAGTGAATACGGGTGGGAGTACCCGTACCTTCCAAAGGAATTTTTGTTTGAGGTGGAGGCCTATAGACACCAGTGGTATGCGGACTTTGTTTGGACACGTATCAAAGTACCCCAGGCCCGCAGGTTCTATTCACGTTCTGCTACAGCTACCAAGCGGTACAAGGACTGTAGGAAAGCCTGGATGCTTGGTCGGCACATACATGCGGACAAGGTGGTTATTTGCCGAAAGGACAAAGATATTATTGAATACCATATTGACACCTTTGACAAACATTGGAAGCCGTTGGTGTTGCGGCATCCACAATATTATCTGTGAAGAGACTAGACTCTTGTTGTTTGCCTTTTGTTTCCGGAGTGCACTCTCTGGAGCCCCAGAACTGTTTGCCCATACAGAAGGGGTATTCTACTTATTGGAGGGGTGGGAACGGTTGTTGTTTTTTTTCCCTCTCTCCACACTGCAAAGACACAAGGACTTTGGGGTAGAATAGTTCAGAGCAGGGCCAAAGAAGAAGAAGAGGAAGTTTTACCCGAAAAAGAAAAGTTTCTTTCAGGACGAGTGTTCTGACGGTGGCACTCCCACTAGGTGGTGATGTTGCATTGTCTAAAAACAAAAGGAAGAGACTGGTTTTAAGTAAGAAAAAAAAATGTGTTTTACTTTAATGCCGCGTACACACGATCATTATTCACGGCGGTTAAAAAACCGCCGTGAATATTGTCATTAAAAACGAGGGAACGGCTTGTTCCCCACACACGGTCGTTTTTCACGTCGTTTTTTCTCTTGTCGAGAAAAACGACCGTCTGTGGGCTCCGCGGCAGTGTTTCCCTATGGGAAACACTGCCACGGAAAACATGTCGAAAAAGACGACGAGAAAAATTAGAACATGTCCTAATTTTTCTCGTCGTTTTTAATGCCGTTTTTCTCGTCGAAAAAAACGACAGAAAGCCCACAGACTATCGTTTTTCTCATCGAATGGGAAAAATTTCGTTTTTCTCGACGAGAAAAACGGCCGTGTGTACGCGGCATTAGACGGGAAGGATTGTCCCTCCGGGGAGAATCTTTTCACTTCTGCTGTAGATGTGTTTGAATATGTATGTGCTTTCTCCCTCTGCTGGTGGATACCAAGCAAAACACTGAGAACGGGGTAGTTTTGACTAGCGCAGATGGGAGGGAATGTAATGATTGGGAATATGTTTATGTGACATTTGAGACTGTGATGTGCACATTGTGTTCATTGATCTTCTTTCATTTCTGCTTTTAATTCCCTTTTCCCCATGTTAGGTTCCGGCACAAACCAGCAGTTCTAAATTAGTTTTTTTTGTTTTTTTTCTTGTCTCTGGACCAGGCCTATGCTAACTCGGGTTCGGGAGGCATGGGTTTGCTCCAGACACTGGGGACCAGTGTCCATTAGTAGGGGGAATGTGTAGCAGGGTGTTCAATTTAGGGGAAGTGTCTGAGTGGTAACCAGGCTTAGACACCTTAAATTGTTAGGAGTTATGGACCATTTTTGTTCTCAGGTTATAATGCTGGTGATGTGTTGCCTGTGGGTGGCGTTGCCATTCTGGGCCAGGGTTGAACCGCGAGCGCAGTGCTGTGCCTTTTGTGACCCCTCTTGGCAGCTGTACAGTGGGGTGGGGAACCTGCTGTGCATGCCGGGAGGGGATATAAAAGGGGTAGTCATCTTCTGAGAGAGAGTTCGTCCACGCCCAGGCATCTTTGGCCTGGGTGTGTGTGTGGAGTCGTCCACGCCCAGGCACCTTCGGCCTGGGTGTGTGTGTGGAGTTTGTCCGCGCCCAGGCACCTTCAGCCTGGGTGTGTCATCTCCGGTTGCCCTAGGCCCGGGGGCCATGTTCCGGTTCCACCTCAGGCACCTTTAGCCTGGGGTGAGGTACTACCTCACCGTTTCTGTCCGCCTAGGCATGGAGGCCCAGGAGTTGCAGCTACGGCCCGGAGCCCAGCAACCTTCGGCTGGGGTCCACTAGGGATCGAGGAGTCCAGGGTGCCGCCTTGCGAGGGGACCCACACCCTAAAAGAAGGGAGGATCTGTTCTGAGGGACCGATGCTGTGGTCACTGTGAAGGAAGGGGTCTGTTAAATCTCTGGGGGGACGTCTTCTCCCTGAAAGGGGTTATGTTCTAGGAAGAAACCAAGATTCACCAGGTCAGTGGCAGTGACCTAGTTCACCAGGTCAGTGGCAGTGACCTTATTCACAGGGTCTGTGGCAGAGACCAACCTCATTGTCTGTGGCAGAGACCATGCACCAAAACTGTTTGAGAAATCTGAACAGTCAGAAGAGTTTGAGCTACGTTTGTGCCTGGACCTCCTCCACACCTTAAGCTGTCCTGTGTCTTTGCTCCAACCTTTTTTGTCTATCCAAGAGACTATTTTCTGCTCAAGTGAAAATAAATATTGAGTTGGACTTTCATCTGGTGTGGACATTTACGTTCCTGGGGAATTCAAGGACTTGCCTCTACACACTGTAGAGGTGAGAATCATACTCAGGAGGACTTTAGACTCCGGCTGCAGACAAGGCCCAAAATAAACACCGCCTAACCTCTTAACACAGGAGGGTACAGGCTTGTGGTGTGGTGTGCCTGTCTCCCCCTGCGAGGAGCCAAGTTTAATGCAGGAGGGGGATAGATGGGTGCACTACACAAGGGAGGAGCTACGCTCACTCTCTCTGAACTTTGCCTTCTAGCAAGCCGGAAGTCTGTGTGAGGCCTGCTGCCAGAGCGTCTAGGCCTGAAGCCTGAGCCTAAAACCATCCGGAGGGATCACTCAGCCCAAAGATGGATCCTCTCCCGTGTGTTCAACCCTCGCTTCCCAGAGACTGGAGTCATCCATCCACCGACATCCAGTGCGGCTGTGAGAGGAACCGGAGACTGCGAGTTGCGTAGAGGCCGGTGATTAAGGCACCGTCAGCAGGACGTGTTATCGGGACAAGGCCTACTTGGGTGAGAGGGCACCTGCCCAGAATCCATTAACTGTTTTTTGTAGGCCTGTGACTTTGTTAAGGCCCACTATTATTAGTAGTGCGCCACACGCCAGGACATAGCACATCTCATGGTGGCCGCGTGGTTTAAAAGTTTGCCGTTTGTACCGCCGGAGAGTTTTCACATTCCTGAACATTGTGGAAGTTATTTGTTTTCTTAACCCTTTGGATTACAAATGTTATCTGCACCAACGTTTGCTAGCGAAGACTTCTTCAACTAAAGAAACTGTACATTGAATTTAGTCAGGCCTGACTAGAACTGTTAGTGACGGGACCCGGGTATAGTACTGCCCATTAGGGGGAGTTTGCGAGCATAAGACTGTTACTTATGTAGGAAGGGTGTATTAGCACTGTGTTTACTATTGCCATAAGATATATTATTGACTTTGCGGGGCCCTGCATCAGTCAACTGCAATACTGTTTAACCCTGCTATCCTTTATTATTATTGAGTAAACTTGGTCTTTGATTAAGCAGAACACTGTGTGAAGTCCTTTTGTTATCCTGTTGGACGAGTGGTTATACCAGGTAACAATTTAATGTACCATTATACTGTTGTGGGGTATTATTGTGTTGCCAACCATCAGTGGGTTCACAATTACAGTGCAGACCAGTTGTGCCAAGGGAGGGTTTGAGCCAAGTTTGTGGGGTTGATAGCTAGGGTACAGGCCCGAAACAAAACCAGCAGCTCTCTTAACTGCACTACCATTCTAGGATCCTGCCCCTTGTCTATTGGTTAGCACCTCATGTATTAGGACCAGTACTAGCATCTCTGAAATTGCCTTCCTGAAATATTCTCATAGAGAGATCCTTAGATGGGGAACAATTGGTGCAGGCTTTATAAAGCAACCTAACATGGTCCTCCAGATATTCCAGTAATTTGGATAGGTTCAGAGATTGTCGCTGAAACCGACTCACCTTGGGAATGTCTGGATGGTCCTACTCACAGCTCAAGACAGAGTGCTTTTCTTATTGATAACTTTACACACTCTAGTCTCAGATTCAAGCTGTCTTTATCAGAAGCAATCTGGATCTCCACTTTTGTATGAAAGGCCTAGAACTGAGGGTAGCCTCATGGGAGGCAATTCCTTTGGCCTTGTTTCACCCCAGGCTTTTACAGGCCTCTGTTCTTCGAGGGACAAGTTGACTCAGCCTTTGGTCAGGTGATTTCCCTATTGCCGAGGCTCAGGGGTCTGACACTTGAGCAAGGAAGTCTTCTCCTCCTGTTTTAAGAAATCCCCATGGAAAGACACAGACTGTGGATAATTCTGGGGAACAGACCTAGACACCCTTCATATCAAGGGGCTTGGTTGTCTTTGGCGTCTTGTTTTCCAAGCTAATATCCAAAAGTTCTGAGCTGTTTTATATAATCTGATATAATCATTATACAATGCCTTAAAAGGTGACGTACTTCAATTCAAGCAAAAGACTAGATTGGTATCCTTGGTAAAACGTCAGGCTGCAGCCAAGTCAGGCATGAGCATTCCAGGTGTAGCGGATGGTTGCTACTAGTAACTATCATCCACCATGTCACCCTGCTGCCAGACCTCCATATATCACTCTTAGAGACAATGAACAGTTATTTGCTTTTGTTTTGTTTTTTGGGGGATATAACTTGGTTGGGGAAAAGGGTTATGGAATGCCCATAGAACAGATCACTTTGCCATCATTGTTAAAGAATTGTTGAATCTAAAGTACTGTGAGCAGATGATGGACGCTGACATTTGTAGTCTCTCCTCTGCACCAACTCCTGCAGACTGTTACTCCTCCTCTGCACCAACTCCTACAGACTGTTACTCCCAGGTCTCTTCTCCTCCTGCACAAAACTTCACTGCAACCTGTCAGTGTCTCCACCCCATCACCACACCTGGGATCACTCTGAATCATCCCAGGTGGCTATCTGACTTGCTGAATGCTGATAGGCCAGGGGCCTGCAGTACCCCTTCTTAGCAGCCTAGTAGTTTAGCAGCTTGAGTTAGTTGGTGGACTACTGATCCCAGCTAGCCCGACTTGCAAATCCTGTGCCTGCAGGCCGCATCGATTTGACACAAAACCCCACAGTCTCTCCTCTGGCCTTGCACCCAGCTCCCCTGGCATGCCTCCTCCAGATATCCACTGTGTTACACTCACCGACCTTCTCCTGCCCTGAGTCCATGGTGAAGAATTTACCCGGAAATGCGTACCGACAGCTTCTCCAGCTCCTCTGTTCTAGGACACCTCCTCCAGATGGGGATGGGCCTCCTGCTGCAGTCTAACACTCCATTCTTCACTTCATCCAGCCAACAACTCCCCTCCAGTGGACTGGACCTGAGCTTATGAAGGAGGCCTGCCCCTGCCAATTCCAGTTGGGGATTGGTCAGGGCTCCTCACATGAGCTCCATGTCACTCCAATTCCCAGTCCTGCCCCTCTTCCAGAACATTCTCCCTGGAAGTAGGGGAGGTGCCCAAGAACTGAAGGACAGGTGGTCACACCCACTGCTACACTAACCACTCCCTGCCCCCAGATCAACACAAGCAGGCCTAGCATGCAGCATAGGCCTGCCTAAATTTACCTGCCTGGCAGCTATCACAAAAATCCTTACCTATAACACCTACCTATGGTAGAAAGCACTACACAGGTATATATCTTGGCAGGCAGACTGCATCTGACAGCAGTGCCTAAACCTGTGAAACTGATTTCTATCTGTTGTGAAATTTGCAATATATATCTATTAAGCTATAATTTATAACTATTGCATCTATGTATTACTTGTATTAGTCCCTTGTTTGCTAGTCTTACCCTTAAGAGAACTCTAGGCCTGAAGGTACAATGTTATTATGAAAACAGACACAGTTGCTTAGTAAAAGAAATTACATTTATTTCCTCAAAGTAGGAATGTTACATACTAACAAGCAATATTCTATACAGCCTATATCAACAATACTAATGGAAAATGATACTTATTCCCTCCTCGAGGCAAAGGTCCTGCTGGCTGAGCTCCTGGATGTAATAGAGGGCTAGGCCTCTGTAGGTCACATGTCTTAGGCCCGAACTGGCTGCTATTAGGCCTTCAGAGATGCATGTGGTTTCAGCCAGGTCCTAGGTCAGAGAGAACTTTTACTCTTGAGTGTGTGCTTTTCTCATTCATTCCCCTCACCCAAAACCACCCACCCTTGCTTCCTGTCCAATAAGATAATGCAAAGCTATTTCTTCTCCTCTCTTTGAAGCTCATAGCCACACCAGGGGGCCTTGACAAGCCTTTCTCCTATGCAACCTTTGGGGACGGCAAAATGCCATCTGGTCTTAGTTGTAAAACAGATGTGTAGAGATTTCAGCTTCCCAACACTATCCCTGGAGCTATTCCTGGAGGTGTGTCCCATGTAGGCAACTTCAGAGGTTGACTACCGGGCCCCTAAGGTCAAACTAAAGGCTACACGGTTTTGGCTCAGGTGCAGTGGTCCTCTGGTAGGATGCTCCTGTGACTTTCAGTACTTCCTTCCCTCGTTTATCTTGCATGTTCGGAATGGAAAGCATTTCGGTGTTCCAGGCAGATGCGGTACACCAATTGATTGTGTGAAGGTGGGCTGACTGTGTAAAAAGTACAATTTCAACAGTGAACACTGCAAAAAAATAAAAAATTAAAACTAAGGTGTGAAAAAAAGGGGGTGTACATATAAATAGGCTAAAAAACACAATTAATATTGTTGCCCAATGTGAACACAATGAATACATTTAAGCAATTAAAAACAACAGGTGTGTAGTCTAAATGAAAAAGACCTGTAACCCATGAAGATATACAAATATCCAACCAATAGCAGGGATCTCTGCAGTCACCTCCTCCATAGGTATACCTCTCCCAGGACCCTCCAGGGGAATAGCCTCACTCAGGGAACTCTTGGCCTGGCCTAAAAGGCCTTTTGCAATCTGCCCTGGCTACCTCCCACCTCTATAAGGGTCATAAAGTCTACAGCTGTCTCTCCTAGGTGCAGGTCTACTCTTCTTTGGCCTCCACATGCTTGTTACATCTGTGCTGGTGTGGGGTGCTTGGCTTCCATGCCCCAACTGCCTTAGGGTGCCTCCCAACCTGACTTATAATTGGGCAGCGGGGCACTGACTCACCCATGACATTACAACAGAAGGGCTCTAACTAAAAGGGGCCTAGCACCTGATGACATAGTCTGCTGTAAGCATACCTCCGAACTTTCGAACTTCAGAATGAGGGACACCTGAGGGAGAAAGTGACCTGCGGTGAGCCACTCCAAAATGTGAGTGTGGCCAAACTTAACAGTGGGAGGGGCTTAAGAGATATGGTTACACAAAACCCAGGCTTCCTTGTACCTATAAAATTAGCTTTAAATGCTTTGTCTGAGCCTAACTCAACCAGGTTCCCGCCCGCTGTATAGTCAAATGATGGCTGGGCGGGACCGCTATAGTTCTGGGAGGACATCATATGTCGTCCTCCCATTCTTGCCATGCATGTGCGTGGCAATCAATGGTAAACTGTGTCCGTAGGACATCACCGATTGGTGTAAAGAGCCAATGACAGCCGCTCTTTACCACATGCTTGGCTGTGTCCAATCTCAGCTGATCACGTAAACACACTTGCTGGTTATCGGCATTCCATTCCTCACTTTATCACAGTGTGAGGAGAGACCCGGTAACCAGCTAGTGTGAATGATAATCAGTGCAGCCCCAATATACGTCATAAGTGCTGCCCATCAGTGCCAACCAGTGCGTATCAGTACTGCCTATCAGTGCTGCACATCAGTGCAGCCTTATAAGTCCCTCTTCATCAGTGTCATCTATCGGTGCCCTTCAGTGCTGCCTATCAGTGCCTCTTCATTAGGGATGAGCTTCGTGTTCGAGTCGAACATACGTTCGACTCGAACATCGGCTGTTCGATCGTTCGACGAAGATCGAACGATTTGGGCCGTTCGCGCCAAATTCGAGTGACGCGAACGGCCCACAATGCAGTGTCATCCAGGCGCTGTGATTGGCCAAGCATGCACTGTGACCCCGCATGCTTGGCCAATCACAGCGCCGGCAGCGAGGAGAGCAATGATTGGCCACAGGCAGGATGCCTGTGGCCAATTATTGCTGAGGGGGTTTAGTACACGCCCCACACTATAAAAGGCCGCCAGCGCGGCGGCCTTGTGTAGTGTGTTCCAGAGCAGGGAAAGAGAAGCATAGGCAGGGACAGTGTCATTTTTTTCCTTTACTAATCCTGGATTCCTTGTGTTTAGGGACAGAGAAGGATAGGTAGGGAGAGTGTCAGTGTGTTATTCTGTGCTAAACCTTGTTTGTAGGGACAGAGAAGGACAGTGAGGGAAAGTGTCAGTGTGCTATTCTGTGCTAAACCTTGTTTGTAGGGACAGAGAAGGACACTCGTGGAAACTATCAGTGTGCTATTCTGTGCTAAATCTTGTTTGTAGGGACGGAGAAGGACAGTGAGGGAAACTATCAGTGTGCTATTCTGTTCTGTTCTAAACCAATCTTGCTGAACCATATTTGAAATCCTTGAGTTTAGGGACAGAGAAGGACACTCGTGGAAACTATCAGTGTGCTATTCTGTGCTAATCCTTGTTTGTAGGGACAGAGAAGGACAGTGAGGGAAAGTGTCAGTGTGCTATTCTGTTCTAAACCAATCTTGCTGAACCATATTTGAAATCCTTGAGTTTAGGGACAGAGAAGGACACTCGGGGAAACTGTCAGTGTGCTATTCTGTTCTAAACCAATCTTGCTGAACCATATTTGAAATCCTTGAGTTTAGGGACAGAGAAGGACACTCGTGGAAACTATCAGTGTGCTATTCTGTGCTAAATCTTGTTTGTAGGGACAGAGAAGGACAGTGAGGGAAACTATCAGTGTGCTATTCTGTGCTAAACCAATCTTGCTGAACCATATTGCAAATCCTTGTGTTTAGGGACAGAGAAGGATAGGCAGGGGACAGTGTCAGTGTCTTTGTTGCTAAGCCTCCTGCACAGTATACACCTGAAGGTAGCCCTTATTGCTGTTTTTCCCATCTCCCTGCAGGCCATCCATTAAAATGTCTGGAAGGCAAACAAGGAGAGGCAGACAGTCAGGAGGCAAAAAAAGAGGGCAAGCAGGCTCTGTGTCTGGGGGCAACAGTTCTGGTCGTGGACGCGGTGCATTGTCATCAGCACATGGCCATGGGACACGCTTGTCCTTCTTTTCGGCAGCTGGACATGTTGAGCCACATCATGCCGAAGACTTGGTAGAGTGGATGACCAAGCCCACCTC
This sequence comes from Rana muscosa, assembly GCA_029206835.1. Classification (NCBI taxonomy): domain Eukaryota; kingdom Metazoa; phylum Chordata; class Amphibia; order Anura; family Ranidae; genus Rana; species Rana muscosa. The sequence goes on along the minus strand of JARGYO010000094.1, from coordinate 25,112,924 downwards.
ATCCTCCTCATCCTCTCTCACCCAGGCTCAGGGTACTGGCAAAGCAGCTGCCAAAGCGTCCTCTTCTCTGGTATCAATGTCATCATTAGTCACTCCTTCCCTAGACCCACCATGTCCTCCTCCTGAGGAGTCCCCCGAACTGTTTGAGCACAGTGTTGGGTACATGCTCCAGGAGGATGCCCAGCGTTTCGAAGGATCTGATGATGATACCCAGCTAGAGGAAGGCAGTAGCGTGAGAGCTGAGAGAGGGGATGCTCAAGAAGGACACCAATCTGGCAGTCATGCTCCAGCAGCTGCAGCATACTGCCAGATTGGCTCCAGTGATGAGGAGGGAGGGGATGATGAGGTCACTGACTCCACGTGGGTGCCTAATAGGAGAGAGGAGGAGGAGGAGGATGAGGAGGAGGCACATCTCCAACGAGGCAGGATGCCCTTGGGTGGCCAGCGTATGGGCAGCACACCGACGGAATCACACCGCAGAGCTCCGCCTGTGCAGGGCGCTGCCTCTGCCCGTCATTCAAAAAGTTCTTTGGTGTGGGCCTTTTTTGAGGCGAGTGTATCAGATCGCACAGCTGCTGTTTGCAACATATGTCTCAAGCGTATATCGCGTGGCCAAAACATCAGACATATGTTGACCTGCCATGCAGCTCGTTGGCAAGCCTACCTTAAAGACCCACACCAAAGAACAAAGCGGACCTCTCCTTGCACCGCATCAGCTGGGATCTCCAACCCCAGTATACCTTCAGTCCTCTCTGAAACCTGCACTGAGAGGAATGAAGGTGTAGAATTAGGTGTGTCACAGCCAAGTACTTGCGGCCACTCTGCTAGCAGTACACCGACGTCCGATTCTAGCAGGCAAATTTCCCTGCCCCAGCTGCTGGACCGTCGAAAGAAGTTCACTCCCAGCCATCCACATGCCCAGCGGTTGAATGCTAGCTTGGCTAAATTGCTAGCGCTTCAACTGCTGCCTTTTCAGTTGGTAGACTCGGCCCCCTTCCGTGAGTTTGTGCAATGTGCGGTTCCTCAGTGGCAGGTTCCCAAACGCCACTTTTTCTCACGGAAGGCGATTCCGGCTCTCTACAGGCATGTGGAAGGCAATGTCTTGGCCTCGCTGGACAGGGCTGTCAGCGGTAAGGTGCATATTACCGCTGACTCATGGTCCAGCAGGCATGGACAGGGACGTTACCTTTCTTTCACGGCCCATTGGGTCACTCTTTTGGCAGCTGGGAAGGATGCAGGACAAGGTGCAGTAGTGTTGGAGGTTGTTCCGCCGCCACGCCTCCAAAATGCTACTACTGGTTGTGACACACCTCTCTCCTCCACCCCCTCCTCTTCTTCTTCCTCCATGGCCTCTTCCTGTGGTTTGTCCTCGGAACCAGCGGTGCTCCGTAGGCGTTCAAGGGGCTACGCAAGTACGCAGGCAAAAAGATGCCACGCTGTGCTTGCGCTGGTGTGTTTGGGGGACAGGAGCCACACTGGGGCAGAGGTCCTGTCTGCTCTGCAGGGGCAGGCCGAGAGGTGGTTGACGCCACGCCAGCTTAAGCCAGGAATGGTGGTTTGCGACAATGGCACCAACCTCCTCTCCGCCCTCCGACAGGGACAACTGACCCATGTGCCCTGTATGGCTCACGTCCTTAACCTGGTGGTGCAGCGGTTCTTGGGCAGGTACCCGGGCTTACAGGATGTCCTGAGGCAGGCCAGGAAAGTCTGTGTGCATTTCCGCAGATCTTATAATGCCAGTGCTCGCCTGGCTGAGCTGCAAAAGGAGTTGAACCTGCCCAAGAACCGCCTTATATGTGACATGCCCACCAGGTGGAACTCAACGTTGGCCATGCTGCAGCGGCTGCACACGCAGCAGAGGGCCATCAATGAGTACCTGTGCGACTACGGCACCAGGACAGGGTCAGGGGAGCTCGGTTTTTTTTCACCACGCCAGTGGGGCATGATCAGGGATGCATGCACTGTCCTGGCACCATTTGAGGAGGCCATGAGGATGGTGAGCAGTGACAGTGCATGCATCAGTGACACTGTACCTCTTGTCCACCTGTTGGAGCACACGCTGCGTGGAATAATGGACAGGGCACTTGAGGCAGAACAGAGGCAGGAAGAGGAGGACTTCCTTGCCTCTCAAGGCCCCCTTTACCCAGACAGTGTTCCTTCTGTCCCACCCATCGCACAGGAAGAGGAGGAGGAGGAGGAGGAGGAGGATTGTGTCAGCATGGAGGTGGAGGCTGGCACTCAGCATCATCAGCAGCAGTCTTTTAGGGATGATTTACAGTCCCAAGAAACCAGTGGACTTGTACGTGGCTGGGAGGAGGTGGCTGCGGATCATGTCGTCCTTAGTGACCCAGAGGACTCCGGACTGAATGCCTCAGCTAACCTACGCTGCATGGCCTCCCTGATCCTGCAAAGTCTGCGGAAGGATCCTCGTATTCTTCGGATCAAGGAGAGGGACCATTGCTGGCTGGCCACTCTCCTTGATCCATGGTACAAGGGTAAGGTTGCGGACCTTATGTTACCGTCGCAGAGGGAGCAGAGGATGAGACAACTCCGGGAGGCTTTGCAGAAAGGTCTGTGCAACGCGTTCCCAGAGACTGGGAGGTTACAAACTCCTGGTCCTGGACAACGAGTTGCTGAGGCTTCGGGCAGTCAAAGAAGGAGCGGTGGGGAAGGTGGCCGTCTGACCGATGCGTTCAGACAATTCTTTAGTCCGCAGCCCCAAAGTATGATCGGTTCTAGCAACCATCGCCAGCGTCTGATATACATGGTGCAGGAATACCTAGGGGCAAGGTCAGACTTGGACACCTTCCCCACCGAAAATCCTCTGGCTTACTGGGTCTTGAGGATGGATCACTGGGCAGAGCTTGCACAGTATGCAATTGAGCTACTGGCCTGTCCTGCATCCAGCGTTCTTTCAGAACGCACATTCAGTGCTGCTGGAGGATTTGTCACGGATCACAGGGTGCGCCTGTCCACCGACTCGGTTGATCGACTGACTTTCATCAAGATGAACCAGTCTTGGATCACCACCAGCTACCACACACCTGATGCTGATATAACAGACTAATTGATTTTAAAATGTCACATCCCTTCAAGACTGATGCTGATGCTGAGTGCCTGTGCTGTTATGTTGACTGGCTATCCTCCTCCTCCTCCTCAATGATCCGATTAATGATGATAGCTTGGAAGATCATTTTGGTTTATGGGTGCCGCCACCAGTGGCTAAGGCCCAATTTTTCAGCCCCTGTTTAACAGGGGCGTGTAATTACAATTTTTGATGCAATACTTTGCAACAGGCCTCATTGCTGTGCTCCAAGTACAGTATCTGTGAGGGGTTGCAGTGTTGTGCCACCAGTGCCTAAGGCCCAATTTTTCAGCCCCTGTTCAACAGGGGCATGCAATTATAATTATTGATCTAATAATTCACAGCAGGGCCCATTGCTGCGCCCACCAAGAGTAACTGTCAGGCCTTACAGTGTTGTGGCACCAGCACCACCATCAAAAGCCCAATTTTTACTACCACTGTTCAACAATTATATGTTATTACAATTCCTGATATAATAGTTGACAGCAGGGCGTTCCAGCACCCACCAAGAGTAACTGTGAGTGCTTACAGTGTTGTGCCAACACCAACACCTAAGGGGCCAATTTCTGCAGAGTATATACGGCAGGTCCCTACTTTCAAACATCCAACTTACAAACTACTACTACTTGCAAACGGAAGAAGACAACAGGAAGTGAGAGGAAATCTACCCCTTGGAAGGAAAATTCTCTCCTGTAAGTATTAATATGGGAGAAAGGTGTCTCCTCTCTACTGATGCTTTATCACCAATCCTTGTTTCAATAAAAACACCACATTTCAAAAACAGTTGTCATTGGGACGCAAAGTGAGGTGAAATGTTCTGAACAGGAGCACAGACAGCAAAACAAATGTTACAGGGGTGATAACCCTTACCTATGTTTTCCAAAAAGCTTAAAAATAGATTTTTTGGCTGGAGCTACACTTAAACAATGTACCTGTTCAAAATTACAGATTCTACATAAGAACAAACCTACAGTCCCTGTCTTGTATGCACCGCCTGTATACGGCTGTTCAGAGTATATAGGGCCTTTTTTATTTTGTGTGCGGGGTTCCCCTTAATATCCATACAAGACCCAAAGGGGCTGGTAATGGGCTGGGGTAGGGGGGGGGTGATGGGGTACCCATGCCATTTTTCTTAAAGATTTTCATCCATATTACCGGGACCAGACATTACATTAAAGCCGCAAGCAGTTTTAAATGGCTTTTTTTCCTTTAGAAATGTAATTTTGTGCAGGGACAGTTCTAAACACGGGAAACACGTGGCACTTCACAGGCATACTTTAGACACCCCCCAGGTACAATATTTAAAGGAATATTTGACTTTTTTTTTTTCACTTTATGCATCATTAAAATCACTGCTCCCGAAAAACGGCCGTTTTTAAAACTTCTTTTTGCATTGATACATGTCCCCTGGTGCAGAACCCGGGTTCCCAAACTCTGTTTAGGACAATAACATGGATAATAGTCGTTATAATTAGCACTTTAGAATTCGAACGTTCGCATCCATTGTATTTAATAGGGTTCTAATGTTTGTGCGAACTTTCGGTCCGTTCGCGGGTTCTGGTGCGAACCGAACCCGGGGGTGTTCGGCTCATCACTACTCTTCATCAGTGCAAGCTGAATGTTTATCACAGACCTCAGAGAAATGCAGCATATAAGATCCCTGTTCCTCCTCCTCCTGTTTATGTACAGGAAAGCATAAAAACCAGTGGGGGGGGGGGGGTTCAGTGGGTTAAGCCACTCTGCACTGTGTGAGAGGCAGCTGGCCGTTAGAGATGCCGGCTGACAAATAGAAATGTGCTGCCATGTGGGACCCCAGACACACAGCACAAGCGTGGGCAGATCTTACTGGTGACCACGGCTTCTTCGCTCCTGCTGGGTAAGTCCCTGGATCCAAGTGCCTACCTGATTCCTAAGCTGACCTACCTGCCCACTACACTGACCTACCTGCTAGAGTTGCCACCTCATCCCTTTAAACTCGAACACATATTAATTACACAGGTTATGTGGCTGATTAAGGTGGTAATTAAACTCACTTGGTGCCTTATCTGCCTTTAATTAGCCTCAGAACTTGTGTAATTCATATATGTTCAGGTTTAAAGGGATGAGATGGCAACTCTACTACCTGCCCACTACACTGACCTACCTGTCCACTACACTGACCTACCTGCCCAATAAAATAAGCCCCATCATTGGTGTCAGTGGGATCAAATAAGCCTTACGGGATGAGGACACAATTGGGGAGTCGCCAAAATCCCACGTTCTGAAAATGTTCTCGAGGCTGCAGTTCCTCTAAACTCCACAAGATGGTGATCTCACATATTCTGAGATAGAACTGTCTCTATGGAATACAGACAGGAAGTGATGTCAGGTACATACAGGAAGTTCTGGGTGAGAGGTGAGTCGAGAGGAAGTAGAGAGAAGACATTGCTGGAAGTGGCAGCAGAGGAGGTAATAAGATCTTATTTTCTATTTACACCCAGTAACCCCGTCATGTCCGTCCTCTTCCTCCATAGTCACTGGGACGTCTTTTATCTCCAGCAGATGATGATACACACACATGTATAGTTTGGGAAAATGTAGATTAACCCCTTCAGGCTTGTTGCAGGAGGAGCCACAAGCAGACGACATAGTAGAGGAAGATTTTTAGGATTCTCGGGTCTTCCTTTGTCCTCAGGAGGAGGGTTGGCAGTGACGGAGGGAGGGAGAGATCGGAGTCTGGGGAAGGTGGGTCCGGGTCCGAGGGCTCCTAAGTTGTGATGAGAAGAACATACCCGGGTTCGGTTCCAGGTGTCTCCACAGAACAGAACTAAAGTTCACGTGCCAAATCTGAACCTCAATGTAGTCTATAGGAACTAAATGTTAAAGAAAAATCAGTAATGGACATTTTTTTAGGCTAATAGGCAAGGGGTTGTCAGACAAAATAACATGGGGGAGGGGCTAGGCACTGCTCTGGTGGACATGGACCAAAGCGGGGAAAAAAAATGGTCTAACAGTTACTGAATTTTCCTAATCCAACAGTCAGAGTATCAGACAAGCAGGAATGAGCTCCGGCGTGTTCGCATTGAACACATGCAGAGCCTGCCAGGAAGTCTGCACCGCGCTGCGCTAATCACAGGCAGGGAGACATTGTCCCGATGCGCGGCTGCAGAGATCGGGAAATGCCTCCCAGCCTGTGATTTAGCGCAGCGCGGTTCCGATGGTGCCGACTTCCTTGGCGGGCTCTGCATGTGTTCAATGCGAACACGCCTGAGCTCATCCCTACAGACAAGCGGTCCCATCTGGACTCTGAATAGACCACCCATTGGGAAAGCAACACCTACAGTAGATGCCAAGTTTCTTTCAAGTCCTGTAGACATAGGTGAGTTTAGCCATGGTGTCACCTTAATAAGGCTCCATTGTGTGACTTGTCATGTGACTTTGGGCTCACCCCAGTGACAACCGTTCAAATTTGTGTGACGTAAAGTGGTTCCTGCACTACTTTGGTCCGACTTTCATGCAACTTGAGTTCCAAAGACTGCAATATAAACCCCAATAGTAACATGAAAGTCCCACCTGAATGGTATTCATGTGACAGTTGTGCAAACAGTTGACCATTAGTCAAAGTCTATGTCACACCCATCCAAAGTTGCACTCCAGAGTTGCATGACTTTGGAGTCCTACAAGTGTAAATGAAGCCTTCAGCCTCGTACACATGATCGGATTTCCATCGGACAAATCCGTGGATTTTTGTCCAAAGGGCGTTGGCCGTTGGCCGTGAACTTGTTCTGCATACAGACGGCAGAACTTTTTCAGCCAACATACACAAAGCGATGTGTTTTTTTCAGCTTGTTAGCGCCACCCTTTGGGCAACTTCTGCTAATGTTGTCTGATGGTTAGCATTGGTTTGGAGTAAGAATGAGCTCCGGCGTGTTCGCATAGTACACGTGCAGAGCCCGCCAGGAAGTCGGCACCGCGCTGCGCTAATCACAGACCAGGGAGACATTTCCCGATCTCTGCAGCCAAGCATCGGGAAATATCTCCCTGCCTGTCATTAGCGCAGCACGGTGCCGACTTCCTGGCGGGCTCTGCACGTGTACTATGCGAACACGCCGGAGCTCATCCTTAGTTCGGAGCATGCGTGTTTGTAATTTGGATTTTAGTCCGATGGACTTGTGTACACACGGTCGGATAATCCGACGGCACACATTTATTGTCGGAAAATTTGAGCGCTTGGCCATCCAACATTTGTTGTCAAATTCCGACAACAATTGTCCGATGGTGCATACAGACGGTCGGATTATCCAACAAAACCCTTCCATCACACATTTGTGTGTACGGGCCTTAAAGTGGTTGTAAACCCACTTTGACAACTTGCACCTACAGGTAAGCCTAGATTAAGGCTTACCTGTAGGTGCAAGAAATATCTCCTAAACCTACACGGTTTAGGAGATATTTGCAAAAAATGACATGCATCGGTGTCTATGGTGCATGCGCGCCGTAGACAACGGCGCATTCACAGGGTTAATCCCATTCACAAATCCGGATTTGACGGCTCATACGCGGAATGACGTCTTCGCCGCTCCGGCCAATCACAGCGCCGGAGCGGCGCTGTGATTGGCTGGAGCAGCGATACCCAGAAGTAACATTCCGTGTATCGCCGCAGCGATGGCTGGAGAGGGAGACGAGGATGGCTTCGGGGGCCCCGATCTAAGGTAAGTGATGCATAATGAGCTAGTATGCTAGTCATACTAGCTCATTATGGCTTTGTCTTGCAGGTGTAATTTAAAAAAAAAAAAAAAATTCCAGGGTTTACAACCACTTTAAGGCCCTTTCACACTAGCTGTATACAAAGTTGCGTGATTTTCAGGGTAACTTTAGAGTCTAAGTGACTTTGATAAGACGTTTAGCCCAAGTTAACACTTACAGTATGCAGTGCCAGAGAAAGCATGTCATTTGCACAGGAATCTCAAATTACATGCGGTGTCTCTGGGGTGCAATTTGAGCCATGGATTTGTATGGCTCAAATCGCACCAAACTTGTGTAGGACAATTTTTTTTTTTTTTTTTTCCGCACCAGAGTTGGATTGCATTGGTGCTCACACTGCATTTTGCAAACCGATTTCGGGGGTGTTGTTAACTCAACATACACTCCGCAAACGGTTTACATCAAAGGGTTGCGATTTTGATGCAGTGCAGAATTCACAGCGAAATTTGCTCCGAATTTGCACCGCATCTAGTGTGAAACGAGGCTCAAACACTCTCTGGCATTGAAGTCATGTTAAAGTCGGATCAAAGTAGTTCAGGAACCTTTTTTGAAGTCGCAACGACTTCAGTAGTGTCAGTTGGAATGGCTCTCTTAGAGATACAGTACATGGCATGTCACGTGTCCTGTGTGAAGGGAGCCTAATCCTCAAAATGAATTTTGTAGATGTATTGACTGTGATGCCAGGAGGTCTCTGCACCTTGAGGCTGGGAAACTTCGGGCTACAATCTGACAGCGTTCTGGTTGAAATATGAAGACGTTCAACAGATGGCGATAAGTTGCATATGGGCCAGCCACCCTCATCCATGTAACCCTGTTTATGACCCCCCCCCCCCCCCCACACACACACACATCACCCTGGTGCAGAGATAACGATTTCCACTGGATTTAGTGAGAGGGAAAACAAAAGGTCTTTACTTTTCTACCTCTAGCAGGGAAGAGACAATAGGGGAACGTGGGGTGACAATGTGAAGGAGCCCCCCAAACTGTCTGACATTATCCCTCTGATTATATGTGAGGGTGACAGGAGCAAACAAGAGAGCCGGCCAGAGGACACTGGTGCTTTAAAAGGGCTGCAATTGTAGCCACAGCCCCCTAGAGGAGAGCCCCACCCACTATACAAAGGTAACTGTGATTGGCTGCGGGGCAAGACTGTAGGGAGCTTCCTGGAACTGTGGGATATGTAGTCTCCAGGAGACTGCTTCTATTAAGTGGAGAACTGTATGGGACAACAAGCCTCAGGAGGACTATGTGCTGCAGAGAGGAAGAAAATGAAGGAGAACCTGTGCTTTTGGCAGTCCATGTGAGAAGTGATGGTTGAAGGGTTCAATGAACGGGAGGAGTCTTCTTAATAGACTGCATAGTGGTAAGAGGCAACTGGCTTAAACCTCCCTAATCTGCTCTTAAAGGGACAGCGCCATTGTATCTTTACTGTGGGATACAGATAGATCTGAGCTCTCCAACACAGCACCATGGGCCCCAACAATTTAATACCAAACTGACCAGTAGGAGGGGTTTTGGAGAGGCTCAAAGACGCTATAGCTTCTAGTACCACAAAAGAAAAGTGGTGGTCCTTAGAAATTCCCCAATGTTGGCGAAACATGTAGGGATATAACATCAAGTATTGATCACCCTATATAGTTGGACACCAGTGACCCTAAATGTGATATGTATCATACTCCTAAATTTTTAATTTTTTTTATTGAACCCAATTATTGTTATATTTATGAATAAACTTTCAATTTTTATATAAAATGTATTCCTTGTAATTGTGGGCACCGCTATAATCCCAACCATCCTGTTGCTGCCATTTCCTCTCATTGTTGCATTGTGTATATATATGTGTCTATTTTTGTTTATTGTTGTTGCCATATGCTTATTGTCGCCCTGTTGGGTGTGTAGCCCAAACAAATTTGTTCTTTTTCTAGCCTTGGTGTGTCTCAGGGGGTGTGACATTGCCGGAACGGTCATTGCCATCCAGATTCGGGGGACGTATTCATCACTGGCTCCTTTCGGAGGTAAGTGCTACAAGGGGCTGTAAAGGGGAAGGGTCTGGCCAGTATGGGACCATAAAATGGTGGAAGTTTTGGGCCGCCATGAAGTGTGCTACAAGCTACAAATTGCAGGAAAAGAAAGGCCCGAGTGGGAGTATGAGCAGAGACTAACAGGCCCCTAAAAGCATTCTTTATGCCCTTTTTTCTATGCATTTTACAAGCTTGAGTATTTTTTTTAAAACATTTTTTAACCTGGACTTACAGTATAATCCAGATTTGTAAGTGTATTTTATTATATTAGTATTAGGTTCATTTTATGTGTAGCAATGCAATATGTGCATTTTTGTAGTTTAATTTGTTCTTTTTTTTTTTTTGTTCCATCATGTTATTTATTCCATGCATTGAATAAATGCTATGTTTATTCTAGTATAGTGTTTGATTTGAATTTATGTTATTGTACATAATCCTTTATTAGTGGTGTCTTATGTTCTGTTTGTTGTTCTGTTTTTTGCTTTTGTTCTTTGATGGGTATGATTGTATCTTAATAGTTTCTCTTTGGGATTAACCACTTCCATCCTGGGCCGATTCTGGGATTCCTCTCCTACATGGAAAAAAAACAATTTTTTTTTGCTAGAAAATTAATTAGAACCCCCCCCCAAACATTATATATAAAAAAAAATTAGCAGAGACCCTAGTGAATAAAATGGTGATCGTTGCAATTTGTTCTGTCACAATGTATTTGTCATTTTTCAATCCGTTTCTTGGGTGAAAAAATACACTTTCGTAAAATAAAATAAAAATGTAATATTTACCCCCAAAAATGATGTTATGCCAAGTAAATAAATGCCTAACATATAATGCTTTTAAAATTGCGCACACACTCGTAAAATGGCTCCAAACTTCAAAACTCTCCATAAAATACGCTTTATTTATTTTTACAGGTTATCAGTTTAGTGTTAGAGAAGGTCTTGCACTAGAATTATTACTCTCACTCTGACGTTCGCAGTGATACCTCACATGTGTGGTGCGAACACTGTTTACATATGCAAGCGCAACCTATGTATGCGTTTGCTTCTGCGTGCGAGCACGGAGGGAGTGGGGTGCTTTGATTTTTTTTTTCTATTGTTTATTTTACTACATTTTTTTTTTCATCCTTATGCTGTCTCTTTTAACTATTATTATTATTTTTTTATATATAACTTTTATTCCTATTACAAGAAATGTAAACATCTCTTGTAATAGGAATAAAGGTATGACAGGTCCTCTTTGGAGACATCTAGGGTCAATTAGACCTCAGATATTTCCTCTACCCTGAAAAGCATGATGCCATATGAAGTCCTACGGGCGGGAAGTGGTTAATAAAGTATTCTGAATCTTAGACAATGGAATGCTGAGTTACTAGAAGGCAAGGAATCGTGCAGGGTGCTGTATTGAATTGGTGGATGGCACCACCTTGCAATCATAGGAACTTCACCAGCACACCTTGGTGTGGTGATAACCTTCTCCATTATTACCAGGCATCACTGGCAGACATTTTGGAATCTGTCATTTACAGGGGAGAATAGGCGCAGGAACCCACCCTCCCCAGGCAACTCCCCACCTCCAATACCACCATTTTTCGAGAAAGAAAAGTACAGTTGAACCTCGGATTACGAGCATATTCCGTTCCAGGAGAATGCTCGTAATCCAAAAAACTTGCATATCAAAGCGAGTTTCCCCATTGAAGTCAATGGAAACGAAAATAATTTGTTCCGCATTGACTTCAATGCATTGCAATACCGCATGCGGGCAGAGTTGGGGGGGCACCGGAGAGCCTCGGAAACGGACGGAAAAGCCCGAGGACACGTCGGCAAACCTCGAAAAGGCTCGGAAACTGAGTATTTCCGTGTCTTTCCGAGCATTGCCGATCGGCTGCGATCATCGCTGTTCGGCTCTGCTCGGCTCTACCGCCCCTTCACCTCAGGCCATATGCGGTACTGCAGGCACTATTAGCTTGAATTCTGCTCATCTTGCGAGACAACACTCGCAAACCGAGTCAGAATTTAAAAAAAAAAGTTGCTTGTAAATTAAAACGCTCATTAACCGCGTTACTCTTAAACCGAGGTTCCACTGTAAAGTGTTGCCAAATAATTGGTGTGGTTTAGGCTCACCCGCCCCTTCCACCCACATGTTACCTTATCTTGTCTTCAGTTGCCCCCCCACCCACAGATTACCTTCTCATTTCTTGTCCACAGTTCGCTCCCCTTTTAACCTCTGTCAACTAGAGCTGCACGATTCTGGGAAAAAAAGAGAATCTCAATTATTATTTTTTTGCTTGGAATAAAGATCACGATTTTCTCACGATGTAATGTCATCTTTCACATTATACAAACAAATCGTGCTAACTTTTACGTTTCATTTTTAAAAAAAATTAAAGTGTATTTTTTTCTCAAAAAAATTGCATTTGAAAGACCACTGCGCAAATACAGTGTGACATAAAATATTGCTACAACCACCATTGTATTCTCTAGGGTCTCTGCTAAAATATATAATGTTTGGGGGTTCTAAGTAATTTTATAGCAAAAATAATAATAATTTTAATTCGTAAACAAGTGTCAGAAAAAGGTTTAGTCTTTAAGTGGTTAAACTTCCCTTATTTACAGACCGAAGTTCATTCCTTTTGATCTAATGAACAAAACGTTACAGTGTTTATAGTTGGCTCCAGGCTGAGTAATGTTGTGAAACTTGGCAGACTGACTTTTTTTTTTTTTTTTTTTTCACAGCTGTCGGCTGTAAAGAATCACAATCTCAATTCTTAATAATTAATCATGCAACTACTGTCAACATGTCATCTCTGCACACCCCCCCTTTACAGCTTACACCCCCCAGTCCACAATCACCACTGGACCCCCATCCACAGCGTATCTTTCCCCCCTCCACATTTCATTGGGTAACAGCGGCCTGTGTCTGAGAAGTGTCTCTCGAGGGATGGCGCCTGTGTCCAGGAAGTCTCTCTCTCGAGGGATGGCGCCTGTGTCCAGGAAGTCTCTCTCTCGAGGGATGGCGCCTGTGTCCAGGAAGTCTCTCTCTCGAGGGATGGCGCCTGTGTCCAGGAAGTCTCTCTCTCGAGGGATGGCGCCTGTGTCCAGGAAGTCTCTCTCTCTCGAGGGATGGCGCCTGTGTCCAGGAAGTCTCTCTCTCTCTCGAGGGATGGCGCCTGTGTCCAGGAAGTCTCTCTCTCGAGGGATGGCGCCTGTGTCCAGGAAGTCTCTCTCTCTCTCTCGAGGGATGGCGCCTGTGTCCAGGAAGTCTCTCTCTCTCGAGGGATGACGCCTGTGTCCAGGAAGTCTCTCTCTCTCGAGGGATGGCGCCTGTGTCCAGGAAGTCTCTCTCTCTTGAGGGATGGCGCCTGTGTCCAGGAAGTCTCTCTCTCTTGAGGGATGGCGCCTGTGTCCAGGAAGTCTCTCTCTCTCGAGGGATGGCGCCTGTGTCCAGGAAGTCTCTCTCTCTTGAGGGATGGCGCCTGTGTCCAGGAAGTCTCTCTCTCTCGAGGGATGGCGCCTGTGTCCAGGAAGTCTCTCTCTCTCTCGAGGGATGGCGCCTGTGTCCAGGAAGTCTCTCTCTCTCGAGGGATGGCGCCTGTGTCCAGGAAGTCTCTCTCTCTCTCTCGAGGGATGGCGCCTGTGTCCAGGAAGTCTCTCTCTCTCTCGAGGGATGGCGCCTGTGTCCAGGAAGTCTCTCTCTCGAGGGATGGCGCCTGTGTCCAGGAAGTCTCTCTCTCGAGGGATGGCGCCTGTGTCCAGGAAGTCTCTCTCTCGAGGGATGGCGCCTGTGTCCAGGAAGTCTCTCTCTCTCTCTCGAGGGATGGCGCCTGTGTCCAGGAAGTCTCTCTCTCTCTCTCTCTCTCTCTCTCTCTCTCGAGGGATGGCGCCTGTGTCCAGGAAGTCTCTCTCTCTCTCGAGGGATGGCGCCTGTGTCCAGGAAGTCTCTCTCTCTCTCTCTCTCTCTCTCTCTCTCGGGATGGCGCCTGTGTCCAGGAAGTCTCTCTCTTGAGGGATGGCGCCTGTGTCCAGGAAGTCTCTCTCTTGAGGGATGGCGCCTGTGTCCAGGAAGTCTCTCTCTCTCGAGGGATGGCGCCTGTGTCCAGGAAGTCTCTCTCTCTCGAGGGATGGCGCCTGTGTCCAGGAAGTCTCTCTCTCTCGAGGGATGGCGCCTGTGTCCAGGAAGTCTCTCTCTCGAGGGATGGCGCCTGTGTCCAGGAAGTCTCTCTCTCGAGGGATGGCGCCTGTGTCCAGGAAGTCTCTCTCTCGAGGGATTGCGCCTGTGTTCAGGAAGTCTCTGTCTCGAGGGATGGCGCCTGTGTTCAGGAAGTCTCTCTCTCGAGGGATGGCGCCTGTGTTCAGGAAGTCTCTCTCTCTCTCTCTCTCTCTCTCTCTCTCGAGGGATGGCGCCTGTGTCCAGGAAGTCTCTCTCTCTCTCTCTCTCTCTCTCTCTCGAGGGATGGCGCCTGTGTCCAGGAAGTCTCTCTCTCGAGGGATGGCGCCTGTGTCCAGGAAGTCTCTCTCTCGAGGGATGGCGCCTGTGTCCAGGAAGTCTCTCTCTCGAAGGATGGCGCCTGTGTCCAGGAAGTCTCTCTCTCTCTCGAGGGATGCGCCTGTGTTCAGGAAGTCTCTCTCTCGAGGGATGGCGCCTGTGTCCAGGAAGTCTCTCTCTCGAGGGATGGCGCCTGTGTCCAGGAAGTCTCTCTCTCGAGGGATGGCGCCTGTGTCCAGGAAGTCTCTCTCTCGAGGGATGGCGCCTGTGTCCAGGAAGTCTCTCTCTCTCTCGAGGGATGGCGCCTGTGTCCAGGAAGTCTCTCTCTCTCTCTCTCTCTCTCGGGATGGCGCCTGTGTCCAGGAAGTCTCTCTCTTGAGGGATGGCGCCTGTGTCCAGGAAGTCTCTCTCTTGAGGGATGGCGCCTGTGTCCAGGAAGTCTCTCTCTTGAGGGATGGCGCCTGTGTCCAGGAAGTCTCTCTCTCGAGGGATGGCGCCTGTGTCCAGGAAGTCTCTCTCTCTCGAGGGATGGCGCCTGTGTCCAGGAAGTCTCTCTCTCTCGAGGGATGGCGCCTGTGTCCAGGAAGTCTCTCTCTCGAGGGATGGCGCCTGTGTCCAGGAAGTCTCTCTCTCGAGGGATGGCGCCTGTGTCCAGGAAGTCTCTCTCTCGAGGGATGGCGCCTGTGTCCAGGAAGTCTCTCTCTCGAGGGATGGCGCCTGTGTCCAGGAAGTCTCTCTCTCGAGGGATTGCGCCTGTGTTCAGGAAGTCTCTGTCTCGAGGGATGGCGCCTGTGTTCAGGAAGTCTCTCTCTCTCTCTCTCTCTCTCTCTCGAGGGATGGCGCCTGTGTCCAGGAAGTCTCTCTCTCTCTCTCTCTCTCTCTCGAGGGATGGCGCCTGTGTCCAGGAAGTCTCTCTCTCGAGGGATGGCGCCTGTGTCCAGGAAGTCTCTCTCTCGAGGGATGGCGCCTGTGTCCAGGAAGTCTCTCTCTCGAAGGATGGCGCCTGTGTCCAGGAAGTCTCTCTCTCTCGAGGGATGGCGCCTGTGTTCAGGAAGTCTCTCTCTCGAGGGATGGCGCCTGTGTCCAGGAAGTCTCTCTCTCGAGGGATGGCGCCTGTGTCCAGGAAGTCTCTCTCTCTCGAGGGATGGCGCCTGTGTCCAGGAAGTCTCTCTCTCTCTCTCTCGAGGGATGGCGCCTGTGTCCAGGAAGTCTCTCTCTCTCTCTCTCTCTCTCTCTCGAGGGATGGCGCCTGTGTCCAGGAAGTCTCTCTCTCTCTCGAGGGATGGCGCCTGTGTCCAGGAAGTCTCTCTCTCTCTCTCTCTCTCGGGATGGCGCCTGTGTCCAGGAAGTCTCTCTCTCTCTCTCTCTCTCTCGGGATGGCGCCTGTGTCCAGGAAGTCTCTCTCTTGAGGGATGGCGCCTGTGTCCAGGAAGTCTCTCTCTTGAGGGATGGCGCCTGTGTCCAGGAAGTCTCTCTCTCGAGGGATGGCGCCTGTGTCCAGGAAGTCTCTCTCTCGAGGGATGGCGCCTGTGTCCAGGAAGTCTCTCTCTCTCGAGGGATGGCGCCTGTGTCCAGGAAGTCTCTCTCTCTCGAGGGATGGCGCCTGTGTCCAGGAAGTCTCTCTCTCGAGGGATGGCGCCTGTGTCCAGGAAGTCTCTCTCTCGAGGGATGGCGCCTGTGTCCAGGAAGTCTCTCTCTCGAGGGATGGCGCCTGTGTTCAGGAAGTCTCTCTCTCGAGGGATGGCGCCTGTGTTCAGGAAGTCTCTCTCTCGAGGGATGGCGCCTGTGTTCAGGAAGTCTCTCTCTCGAGGGATGGCGCCTGTGTCCAGGAAGTCTCTCTCTCGAGGGATGGCGCCTGTGTCCAGGAAGTCTCTCTCTCTCTCTCTCGAGGGATGGCGCCTGTGTCCAGGAAGTCTCTCTCTCTCTCTCTCTCTCTCTCTCTCGAGGGATGGCGCCTGTGTCCAGGAAGTCTCTCTCTCGAGGGATGGCGCCTGTGTCCAGGAAGTCTCTCTCTCGAGGGATGGCGCCTGTGTCCAGGAAGTCTCTCTCTCGAGGGATGGCGCCTGTGTCCAGGAAGTCTCTCTCTCGAAGGATGGCGCCTGTGTCCAGGAAGTCTCTCTCTCTCGAGGGATGGCGCCTGTGTTCAGGAAGTCTCTCTCTCGAGGGATGGCGCCTGTGTTCAGGAAGTCTCTCTCTCGAGGGATGGCGCCTGTGTCCAGGAAGTCTCTCTCTCGAGGGATGGCGCCTGTGTCCAGGAAGTCTCTCTCTCTCTCGGGATGGCGCCTGTGTCCAGGAAGTCTCTCTCTCTCTCGAGGGATGGCGCCTGTGTCCAGGAAGTCTCTCTCTCGAGGGATGGCGCCTGTGTCCAGGAAGTCTCTCTCTCGAGGGATGGCGCCTGTGTCCAGGAAGTCTCTCTCTCGAAGGATGGCGCCTGTGTCCAGGAAGTCTCTCTCTCTCTCGAGGGATGGCGCCTGTGTCCAGGAAGTCTCTCTCTCGAGGGATGGCGCCTGTGTCCAGGAAGTCTCTCTCTCGAAGGATGGCGCCTGTGTCCAGGAAGTCTCTCTCTCTCGAGGGATGGCGCCTGTGTTCAGGAAGTCTCTCTCTCGAGGGATGGCGCCTGTGTCCAGGAAGTCTCTCTCTCGAGGGATGGCGCCTGTGTCCAGGAAGTCTCTCTCTCTCTCGGGATGGCGCCTGTGTCCAGGAAGTCTCTCTCTCTCTCTCTCTCTCTCTCTCTCGAGGGATGGCGCCTGTGTCCAGGAAGTCTCTCTCTTGAGGGATGGCGCCTGTGTCCAGGAAGTCTCTCTCTCGAGGGATGGCGCCTGTGTCCAGGAAGTCTCTCTCTCTCTCTCGATGGCGCCTGTGTCCAGGAAGTCTCTCTCTCTCTTGGGGAACAACGGGCTGTGTACGGGAATTCTCTCTCGGGGAACGGCAGCATAACATACCTTAGGTGTGAGCCTGACATGCGGAGAGGGACCTCCCGTACAACCCCGGCTCGGAGACCACTGGAGTGGGGACATTGGTGGTAAGTGGAGTTGAGCGGACACCTGGATGTTCGGGTTCGGCCGAACTTCGGAAAAAAGTTCGAGTTCGGGCCCGAACTTGAACCCGAACCCCATTGAAGTCAATGGGGACCCGAACTTCTGAGGACTATTCGCGCTTGCTTCCCGTGCTTAGAACTGTCCCTGCACAAAATGTCATTTTTGAAGGAAAAAAAAGTCATTTAAAACTCACTGGCGGCTATAATGAATTGTCGGCTCCCGGCAATACATAGAAAAGTCATTGATAAAAAAAAAAAAAAAAAAAAGCGTGTTCAATTCAATTACCAGGCCCTTCAGGTCTGGTATGGATTTTAAGGGGAACTCCACCCCAAATTAAAAAAAAATGGCGTAGAGTCCCCCTAAAAAATCCACACCAGACCCTTATCCGAACTTTAGAAGGGGCGGGTCTATTCATTTATTACACTGCGGAGGAAGTTCCCCATCAGGTCCACTCAGGCTCGGCCAATGACGTTTCGTGTGGACAGCACTGGACATCGGGATCGCCGTGGGACACTAGATTTCATCGCTGGAATTTTTTTTTTTTTTTTTTTTAATAAAAGGAATTTTCCAAGGTGTCTGTGTGTTTTTTTTTTTTTTTTTTTTACACTTTCTTTGTGAAATGGTAGGGATACAATGTACCCCATTACCAATTCACATGGGGGGGGTGGGATCTGGGGGTCCCCTTTGTTAAAGGGGTCTTCCAGATTCCGATAAGCCCCCTGCCCGCAGACCCCCACAACCACCGGGCAAGGGTTGTGGGGATGAGGCCCTTGTCCCCATCAACATGGGGACATCCTCCCCATGTGAGGGCATGTGGCCTGGTACGGTTTAGGAGGGGGCGCTCTCTCGCCCCCCCCCCCCCTCTTTTCCTGCGGCCTGCCAGGTTGCGTGCTCGGATTATAGCCGCGAGTGAGTTTTAAATGACTTTTTCCTTCAGAAATGACACTTTGTGCAGGGACAGTTCTAAGCACGGGAAACAAGCGCGACTTTACATGCATATTGCCGAACACCGGACCCGAACCCGAACATACAGTCAATTGTTCGGGTCCGGGACCCAAAAACCCAAAAGTTCGGTACGGACCCGAACTTTACAGTTCGGGTCCGCTCAACCCTAGTGGTAAGAGCACGGTGAGGTAAGGGTGCCTGTCTGAGCTTCACTGCTTGGAGTGGTGGAGCCGAGTGGAGACTGGAACGGCAGGTTGCAGAGCAGAGGATGCAGGTCAGCAGGTGCTGGTTTGCAGAGCAGAGGATGCAGGTCAGCAGGTGCTGGTTTGCAGAGCAGAGGATGCAGGTCAGCGTTTGCAGCTCGCAGAGCAGAGGATGCAGGTCAGCTGGTGCAGGATTTGCAGAGTCAGACAAGCCGGGTCATACACATCAAGGTAAACATCATAAGTGGCAGGCAGAGAGTAGTCAAAGTCCAGGCTGGGTTTTGGCAACAGACAGACAGGCAGATAACTGAACAGGGTCAAACGAGCCGAGGTCAGGACTGGAGACAGAAGCGTGGTCAGGAAGCCGGGTCAAACACAGGAACAGGATACAGGCACAGAATCAGGAACTCGGGGAACAGAAGCAGATCAGACCGCAAGGGGCAACATCTCTGGAGTGTCTTTTATAGGCCGTTGGACGCCAAAGTGCGTCTAATGCGCGCGCAAGTCCGCGATTCGCGCATAGGCGCACGCCTTCTGAAGCGCCCAGTACGTCCCTGACAGGCAGGCTGTGTACGGGAAGTCTCTATTGGGGAACGGCAGGTTGTGTACGGGAAGTCTTTCTCGGGGAACAACAGGCTGTGTATGGGAAGTCTCTCTTGGGGAACGGCAGACTGTTTCCAGGAAGTCTCTCTTGGGGAACAGCAGCCTGTGTCTGGGAAGTGTCTCTTGAGGAACGGCAGGCTGTGTTCAGGAAGTCTCTCTCTGGGAAACAGCAAGCTGTGTTCGCAAAGTCTCTCTTGGGGAATGGCAGGCTGTTTCCTGAAGTGTCTCTTGGGAAATGGCAGGTTGATACCAGGAAGTGTCTCTTGGGGAATGGCAGGTTTTGTCCGGTATGTCGCTCTTGGGTAACGTCAAGCTGTGTCCGGGAAGTCTCTCAGGAAACGGCAGGCTATGTCCAGGAAGACTCTTTTCAGGGATCATGGGTTTGCATCCAGGAAGTTTCTCTCGGGGCACAGCAGCCTACATTCAGGAATTCTATGCTCCTCCTCCAGACACCTCATCAGAGCTGCTACAGCCTACATAAGGCACTAACTTTCGAGTCACAGGCTCCTGTTAAAAAAGAAAGCTCAGCAGTTGGCAAACTGGGATGGATATTGAGGCGTACTCAGTACAAAAGTTTTCAGGAAGTCTTTCTCTCGAGGGATGGCGCCTGTGTCCAGGAAGTCTCTTTTGAGGGATGGAGCCTGTGTCCAGGAAGTCTCTCTTGAGGGATGGTGCCTGTGTCCAGGTAGTCTCTCTCGGGGAATGGCGCCTGTGTCCAGGAAATCTCTCTCGGGGGATGGCGCCTGTGTCCAGGAAATCTCTCTCGGGGGATGGCGCCTGTGTCCGGGAAATCTCTCTCGGGGGATGGGGGTCTGTGTCCGGGAAATATCTCTCGGGGGATGGCGGCCTGTGTCCGGGAAATATCTCTCGGGGGATGGCGGCCTGTGTCCGGGAAGTCTCTCTTCGGGAACAGCGGCCTGTGTATGGGAAATCTCTTGGGGAACGCAAGGCTGTGTTCAGGAAGTCTCTCTTGGGGAACGACAGGCTGTGTATGGGGAGTCTCTCTCGGGTAACGACAGACTGTTTACGGGGAGTCTCTATTAGGGAACCGCAGGCTGTGTACGGGGAGTCTCTATTAGGGAACCGCAGGCTGTGTACGGAAAGTCTGTCGGGGAACGGCAGGCTGTGTATGGGAAATCTCTTGGGGGACAACAGGCTGTGTATGGGAAGTCTCTCTCGGGGAACGACAGGCTGTGTATGGGAAGTCTCTCTCGGGGAACGACAGGCTGTGTATGGGAAGTCTCTCTCGGGGAACGACGGGCTGTGTATGGGAAGTCTCTCTTGGGGGCATGGCAGGTCGTTTCCGGGAAGTCTCTCTTGGGGAACAGCGGCCTGTGTCTGGGAAGTGTCTCTTGAGGAAGGGCAGGCTGTGTTCAGGAAGTTCCTCTCAGGGAAACAGCAAGCTGTGTTCGCAAAGTCTCTCTTGGGGAATGGCAGGCTGTTTCTGGGAAGTGTCTCTCTGGGAATAGCAGACTATTTCCAGAAGTGTCTCTCGGGAAAATGGCAGGTTGATACCAGGAAGTGCCTCTCGGGAATGGCAGGTTTTGTCCGGGATGTCGCTCTTGGGTAACGTCAAGCTGTGTCCGGGAAGTCTCTCTCAGGAAATGGCAGGCTATGTCCAGGAAGACTCTTTTCAGGGATCATGGGTCTGCATCCAGGAAGTTTTTCTCGGGGCACAGCAGCCTACATTCAGAAATTCTATGCTCCTCTCCTCCAGACACCCCTTATCAGCGCTGCTACAGCCTACATAAGGCACTAACTTCCCAGTCACAGGCTCCTGTTAAAAAAGAAGTTCATAACACTCAGCACTCTATTTAAAGTTTTTTATTAGGTAAGACCATTAACTAAAGCCAATGCGTTTTAGGGGGAAGGTCTCCCTCAGAGCTTCTCTTGATAGGAACAGCGGCCTGTTTCCGGGAAGTCCCTCTCGGGGGAACGGCAGGCTGTTTCTGGGAAGTCCCCCTCGGGGGAACGGCAGCCTGTTTCCGGGAAGTCCCTCTCGGGGGAACGGCAGGCTGTTTCCGGGAAGTCCCCCTCGGGGGAACGGCAGGCTGTTTCCGGGAAGTCCCCCTCGGGGGAACGGCAGGCTGTTTCCGGGAAGTCCCCCTCGGGGGAACGGCAGGCTGTTTCCGGGAAGTCCCCCTCGGGGGAACGGCAGGCTGTTTCCGGGAAGTCCCTCTCGGGGGAACGGCAGGCGGTTTCCGGGAAGTCCCTCTCGGGGGGAACGGCAGGCTGTTTCCGGGAAGTCCCTCTCGGGGGGAACGGCAGGCTGTTTCCGGGAAGTCTCTCTCGGGGGGAACGGCAGGCTGTTTCCGGGAAGTCCCTCTCGGGGGGAACGGCAGGCTGTTTCCGGGAAGTCCCTCTCGGGGGGAACGGCAGGCTGTTTCCGGGAAGTCCCTCTCGGGGGGAACGGCAGGCTGTTTCCGGGAAGTCCCTCTCGGGGGGAACGGCAGGCTGTTTCCGGGAAGTCCCTCTCGGGGGGAACGGCAGGCTGTTTCCGGGAAGTCCCTCTCGGGGGGAACGGCAGGCTGTTTCCGGGAAGTCCCTCTCGGGGGGGAACGGCAGGCTGTTTCCGGGAAGTCCCTCTCGGGGGGAACGGCAGGCTGTTTCCGGGAAGTCCCTCTCGGGGGGAACGGCAGGCTGTTTCCGGGAAGTCCCTCTCGGGGGGAACGGCAGGCTGTTTCCGGGAAGTCCCTCTCGGGGGGAACGGCAGGCTGTTTCCGGGAAGTCCCTCTCGGGGGGAACGGCAGGCTGTTTCCGGGAAGTCCCTCTCGGGGGGAACGGCAGGCTGTTTCCGGGAAGTCCCTCTCGGGGGGAACGGCAGGCTGTTTCCGGGAAGTCCCTCTCGGGGGGAACGGCAGGCTGTTTCCGGGAAGTCCCTCTCGGGGGGAACGGCAGGCTGTTTCCGGGAAGTCCCTCTCGGGGGGAACGGCAGGCTGTTTCCGGGAAGTCCCTCTCGGGGGGAACGGCAGGCTGTTTCCGGGAAGTCCCTCTCGGGGGGAACGGCAGGCTGTTTCCGGGAAGTCCCTCTCGGGGGGAACGGCAGGCTGTTTCCGGGAAGTCCCTCTCGGGGGGAACGGCAGGCTGTTTCCGGGAAGTCCCTCTCGGGGGGAACGGCAGGCTGTTTCCGGGAAGTCCCTCTCGGGGGGAACGGCAGGCTGTTTCCGGGAAGTCCCTCTCGGGGGGAACGGCAGGCTGTTTCCGGGAAGTCCCTCTCGGGGGGAACGGCAGGCTGTTTCCGGGAAGTCCCTCTCGGGGGGAACGGCAGGCTGTTTCCGGGAAGTCCCTCTCGGGGGGAACGGCAGGCTGTTTTCGGGAAGTCCCTCTTGGGGGGAACGGCAGGCTGTTTCCGGGAAGCCTCCCTTGGGGGAGCAGCAGCCTGTGTCTGGGAATTCTCATCTCCCCTCTTCCAGACGCCTCTTATCAGAGCTTGTACAGCCTGCAGAGTGCACAGACTTCACAAAATCTGCTGTTCATGCAAGCGGATGTCCTGACGATCAATGAGGCTTTTCCCCTGAAATGCAGTACATTTAAACATACACATTTTAACATACGCTTTATTAACTAATAAACATTTCAAATAGACCCCTGAGTGTTATGAATTTTTTTATGTATTTTTTTTTATTTAGGCCTGTTGGCTTGAGAAATGATAGGACAGAATGTATCAGGTTTGCAGGGTGCTAGAAACACAACAAACTAGGGCCCCTAGTGATTTTCTGGTTCTAAGGTCAAAGCTCAAACACACTTAACAACCAAAATCTCATGCTGTTAAATTGTGCCTGTTCACAAATAAACTCTCAGGTGCCTGTAGCTCGATGCCTGCAGTGCAGAAAGTTACTTGACCTACCTTTTAAGTAGAATGGGGTGTTTTTGGTCCCATAGACTTCAATAGGAATGCCTGAAATGATCTAAAAAAAACTATCCCATCCTTCTCAACCCTGAATGCACCTGAAAAAATGCTTTCAAATGCACACTTGGCTATGAACCCTTTCAACCCCCTTTCTAATATTGTACAACCAATACAGTCCCAGATAATTCTCCGCTATTCGTCTACAGAGAAACCTGCATAGATCACATGACCACACCAGTGGGGATGGAAGAGGATCAGGGTCACATGACCGAGAGGATACTAAACCTCACCCTGGAGATCATCTACCTGCTGATTGGAGAGGTGAGGAGGATTCTGGGAATTCACATGACATCACTCTTTTTTATTAATAAAACACAGACCTGAACAGAGAGGTGAGGAAGATTCTGGGAGGTCACATGACATCACTCTTATCTCTAGTAACCACCTCCGCTCCGGAATTTTTACCCCATCCCCCTTTATGACCAGGCCATTTTTTTTGCTACAACGCTGCTTTTTTGCGCTATAAACAAAGACCGACAATTTAAAAAAAAAAAAAATTTTTTTTTCTTTCTGCTATAAAACATACCCAATAAAAAAAATTTAAAAAATCAATTTTCTTTCTCGTACATCACGGGACACAGAGCGGCATAGTCATTACTATGTGGGTTATATAGTTTACCTTAAGGTGCTGGCACTGGCAACTTCCAAACCGGAAGTACCCTCCCCTATATAAGCCCCTCCCATCCGGGAGCACCTCAGT
Organism: Rana muscosa; assembly: GCA_029206835.1. Taxonomy (NCBI): domain Eukaryota; kingdom Metazoa; phylum Chordata; class Amphibia; order Anura; family Ranidae; genus Rana; species Rana muscosa. The sequence continues at coordinate 25,089,194 of JARGYO010000094.1, read as the reverse complement.
TTTTTGCCAGTGTCTAAGGTGTTGGCCAAGAAGTAACATGTGTTTTTCACTCAGCTTGCGTACAGGTTCTTTTGGGCCTCAGCAAGCTATTCCGGATCCGACCAAAAAAGCTTCATAGCTAAACGGTCGGTACCCGGGCCTTGCAGAGAAGAGCAAGGTTCTGCCTGTAATGCTTCTCTTAGGAGGGCTGGACCCTGGGATCCAGAGCTCTGGTCATACCCACGACCAAGATGTTTTCTGTGCAGGGTGCTATACAGGTCCAGGGGAGTGGAATCCTTGGGAACCCGGTCCCTGAAGGTTTAATTACAATGCCTGCCGTGAGAGGTGAAGTTTGGGCTTCTGTGGACCAAACAGAGTCCTGCGGCGGGGAAAAGGTAAGTGGGTGCCCCTCAGGAACTTGGTTCTATTGGGGGACCCCCAAGCCTAATATGTCTTTCTGCCTGTTACCTAACGGTATTCCCGCTAAATATCTGTGCATGCCTGTAACTACTAAAAAATGTAATAATTTTAAGAGTGGTCAAGAAAAAAAAAAAATGGTTAAACCGCTGTACCTGTGTTAAACCACTAGAGGCCGCTGTGGAACGTTGTTTTCTTGTCATGTGGATTTTTTTCTTCCAAGTCAAAATCCAGGCAGATGGTGAGTTCTCTGAATGGGAAACTGTTTCCTCTGCCATGTTGCAATGCTCGTCCATCCCCCAGCCCTGTGGCAAACAGGGCCCTGGCTTCTGTCCCTAGTTCCTTTTCAAAAAGAGCGCCGAAGGCGCACGTGCCCGCGCGCGTGCGCGAGCACGCGCCTCTAATTATAGAGGTGAGCTGGAAAAAGAGGCGGAGCTTGGTGGATGACGCTCTGTGCGCGCCGCAGCGCTTCTGCGCATGTGCGGGCGTCCCAGCATGTTAAAAAGCACAATTAGGTGTTGTCAGCTGGTTATGGAAGGCAGAAACAGAGCTGGCAACATTTAGAAAGGCATACAGCAGGCGGTTGATGCAGGCATCCCCATAGAAAGGCACATTAGTAGACACCAACTGTTTATATAGCAGCAATTGTGCTAGACTATTCTCAGTAAGTGGTGTATTTCGGCTGGAATACCTCAGCTTTGGGCTTAGGAATATGCCGTTTAAAGTCTCCGGGACAAAGAATCCCAGGAAGCAAAGGGGGTCTCCATCGGGCTCTGAGGATCTTGGGCATGCTTTGGCTGCACCAATCTCCCCTGAAAAATCAGAGGTTAGTGACCGTAGAGCACCCTCAGGAGTACCTGGTACTGTGGCTGTCCTCAGTTCACCTGCTCCTGTGTATATAACAGAGGAGGTTTTTTCCTCCGCTCTGGGAGGACTGGAAGAGAGATTGACAACATTGATCGCTGCTTCCCTGTCAGAGGGAAAGCACGCCCGATCTCCGTCTCCTCCCTCAGAGTACCTGTTAGCAGAGCAACAGTCCCATACAGGGATCGACCTACCTGAAGGGGATCAGGATGAGGTTGATTCTGTTGTAGAGGAATCAACAGTGGAAGAGCCATTCTCAGCATCACATGCTGAAAGATTATGGGTTCAGTCTTTGACTAACATGGTCCGATCAGCATTTAAAATGCCCCTTGCGGAGCCATCATCCACTTCTGGCTCCTCGTTGGGGTCGCTAAAAGCTACCCAGACTGTTTGTTCCTTTCCAATCCATCCTTTACTGGAAGGGCTCATTAACCAGGATTGGGAACATCCTGATAAAATATTTACTCCCCCCAAGAGATTTCCGGTGGTCTATCCCATGGAGGATAAGTTCATCAAAAAATGCAGGGTCCCTACAGTGGACGCAGCCATCTCTTGTGTGAATAAATCACTGACATATCCAGTAGATAATGTCCAAATGTTCAAGGACCCAATAGATAAAAAATTGGAGTCCTTATTAAAATCTGCTTTTTCTACAGCAGGCTTGGTGACACAACCAGCAGTGGCAGCTATTGGGGTCTGCCAAGCAGTGAAGGATCAGTTGAAACAGGTCTTAAGGGACCTGCCAGATCAGCAGGCCCTTGCCCTAGCTGATCTACCTAGAGCCTTATGCTTTGCGGTTGACGCCATAAAGGATTCAATCCATCAGGCCTCCCGCCTTACGCTGTCTGTAGTACATATGCGCAGGCTTCTATGGCTCAAAAACTGGTCGGCTGAAGCTCCCTGTAAAAAATTGCTGGTTAGCTTCCCATTTCATGGTGAACGCTTATTCGGGGAAGACCTGGACAAATATATCCAGAAAATTTCCAGCGGTAAAAGTACACTCTTGCCGGTTAAAAATAGAGTTAGAGGTCCCTCTTTTAAGAGGCCTGCTTCTCCAGTCCCTGGGACATCGGCTGTGAAACAGTTCCGACGGCCTCCTCGGTCAAATCCGGGGGGTAAAAATCAGGGACAATCGCAGGGTAACAAGAAACCCTGGGTCAGGACAGGTACAAAACCTCCCCCAAAATCAAATGCATGAAGGGTTGCCCCCACTCAATCGGGTGGGGGGAAGACTTCAGTTGTTCGCAGAGACCTGACGGGACACGATCAGAGACAGATGGGTGCTCTCCGCAGTAAGTCTGGGATACAAATTGGAGTTAAAAGACTCCCCTTCTTCCCATTTTATAAGGTCGAACGTGCCAAGGGATCCCCGGAAGAGAGGATCCCTCCTGTTGGCACTAGAACAACTATTGCTCCAAGGAGTAATTATGGAGGTTCCCCTGGAAGAATGCGGGTTCGGGTTTTACTCAAACCTCTTTACAGTCCTGAAACCAAACGGGGACGTGAGGCCCATATTAAATCTAAAAGGGCTAAACAAATTCCTACATATCAGAACTTTCAGGATGGAGTCGATCCGATCGGTGACCACTGCCCTACAAGGGGAGGAATAGCTAGCCTCGATCGACATCAAAGATGCTTATTTGCACATTCCCATCTTTCCAGTTCACCAAAAATTTCTACGCTTTGCAGTAGAAGGGCGCCATTTTCAGTTCAGAGCCTTACCCTTCGGTCTGGCCACAGCACCACGAGTGTTCACAAAAATTCTGGCCCCATTATTGGCCAATCTAAGAACACAAGGTGTAACGATAATGGCATATCTAGACGACTTGTTGCTGATAGACCACTCAGTGGAAAAACTAGAAGTGGTTGTTCACGAGACAATCAAGTATCTGGAATCTCACGGTTGGATTATCAACCGAGACAAGTCAGCCCTAAAACCAGTCAAAAGTCTGGAATACTTGGGGCTAAGGCTGGATTCAGACCAGAGAAAAATTTTCTTGCCTCAAGAAAAGGTGTCTTTGAGAGATTTGATCCACCTAGTGGGTACAAAAAGACAGCCATCCATACGCCTGTGCATGAGGCTGCTGGGAAAAATGGTGGCATCATTCGAAGCAGTACTCTACGGTCAATTCCATTCAAGGAATTTGCAAAGGGCCATACTGTCAGCCTGGAACAAAAAAAGTTCAGGCCCTAGACTTACCAATGTCCTTGTCCCCTTCCGTTCGCAAGAGCCTCTGTTGGTGGTTGGTTCCCCAGAATCTGGAAAAAGGGAAATCCTTCAGTCCGATTTCTTGGAAGGTGCCAGCCTTATAGGCTGGGGAGCAGTACTGGAGCAATGGTCTCTCCAGGGCAGGTGGCCGGATGCAGAAAAGGCCCTGCCCATCAATCTCTTAGAGATACGAGCAGCCCGGTATGCCCTAGTAGCATGGACATCCAAACTCCAAGGGTCCCCTGTCAGAATTCAATCAGACAATGCCAGGGCAGTGGCATATATCAATCATCAGGGTGGCACCAGGAGTCGTGCAGCCCAGAGGGAAGTAAATTGCATCCTGAAATGGGCAGAAAGATATGTCCCAGCCATATCTGCGGTATTCATTCCAGGAGTGGAGAATTGGAAGGCGGACTTTCTAAGTCGCCAACAGTTATGCCCAGGGGAATGGTCCCTTCACCCCGAGGTTTTCCGGACAATATGTCAGCGGTGGGGAACACCGGATGTAGATCTGCTAGCATCCAGATTCAACGCAAAGGTGGACAGATTTGTCTCTCGGACAAGGGATCCCCTAGCTTGCGGCTCGGATGCCCTAGTGTTCCCTTGGGATCAGTTCAAGCTGATATATGCATTCCCACCGCCACAATTGTTACCTCGACTACTCCGCAGAATCAGGGTAGAAAAGAAACCAGTGATTCTGGTGGCTCCAGCGTGGCCCCGAAGAGCATGGTACGCGGAGATTGTAAAAATGTCTGTGGGGAGTCCTTGGACCCTCCCACATCGTCCGGACCTGCTTTCACAAGGACCGATATACCACCCTTCCTTACCAGCCCTAGGTTTGACGGCCTGGCTATTGAAGCCCACATTCTAAAAAAGAGAGGTCTCTCTAATCCTGTGGTATCTACCATGATCAATGCCAGGAAGCCGGTATCCAGGCAGATCTACTATAGAATCTGGAAGGCGTACATCGCGTGGTGTGAGGCCAAGAAATGGCATCCACGTAAGTACGTAATAGGTAGGATTCTGGACTTCCTACAGTGGGCTGTAGATAGGAAGCTTGCCTTGAGTACTATCAAGGGTCAGATTTCGGCCTTGTCAATATTTTTTCAAAGGCCCTTGGCCTCGCATTCACTAGTCAAAGCTTTTATATAAGGAGTGATGCGTATTAGCCCTCCGGTTAATAGTCCCATATGTCCATGGGACTTAAACCTGGTTCTGTCGGTTCTACAGAAACAACCATTTGAACCATTACAGCACATTTCCTTGGTTCTTCTCACCAGGAAATTGATTTTTCTAGTAGCCATTTGTTCGGCTAAAAGAGTGTCGGAATTGGCCGCTATGTCCTGTAAAGAGCCATATCTGGTTATCCATAAGGACAGAGTAGTGTTACGTCCTCATCCAGCCTTTCTTCCTAAGGTGGTATCGAGGTTTCATTTGAACCAAGATGTGGTTCTTCCTTCCTTCTTCCCTAAACCTAGTTCGGTAGAGGAAAAGTTATTACATTCTTTGGATGTAGTAAGAGCAGTTAAAGCTTATCTAAAAGCCACTGCTCAGATTCGCAGAACGGATACTTTGTTTATTCTGCCGGAAGGCCCCAGAAAGGGTCAGGCAGCGTCAAAATCTACTTTAGCCAAGTGGATTCGACAGGTCATAATGCAAGCCTATGGCTTGAGAAGGAGACCGCCTCCGTTCAAAGTTAGAGCGCACTCCACGAGAGCAGTTGGAACTTCATGGGCAGTGCATCACCAGGCCTCCCTGGCTCAAATCTGTAAGGCCGCAACATGGTCTTCAGTACACACGTTTACTAGGTTCTACCAGGTGGACGTTAGAAGTCAGGAGGATGTCGCCTTTGGGCGCAGTGTGTTGCAGGCCGCAAAAGATCCTCATGTCTAAGATAGCGCCCAGCTTATGTATGGTGTATCCCCCCCCCCCCCCTCATTGGGCATTGCTTTGGGATGTCCCACATAGTAATGACTATGCCGCTCTGTGTCCCGTGATGTACGAGAAAGAAAATAGGATTTTTATAACAGCTTACCTGTAAAATCCTTTTCTTGGAGTACATCACGGGACACAGAGCTCCCACCCCTCTTTTGGGGACACTTATTGCTTTGCTACAAAACTGAGGTGCTCCCGGATGGGAGGGGCTTTCCGGTTTGGAAGTTGCCAGTGCCAGCACCTGAAGGTAAACTATATAACCCACATAGTAATGACTATGTCGCTCTGTGTCCCGTGATGTACTCCAAGAAAAGGATTTTACAGGTAAGCTGTTATAAAAATCCTATTTTTTTCATAAATTTAGGCTAATATGTATTTTGATACATATTTTTGGTAGAAAAAAATCCCAATAAGTGTATATTGATTGTAGACGCTAGAACTTTTGCGCAAACCAAACTATGCAATGTTTTTTTTTTTTTTTTTTTTACTAGTAATCGATGATCAGCTATAGCAGGACTGCAATACTGTGGCAGACAAATCTGAAACTAATTGACACTTTTGACACTTTTTGGGGACTAGTGACACTATTGCAGTGATCAGCGCTAGAAATTTGCACTGACACCGGCAGGGAAGGGGTTAATACCGGGCAATTAAAGGGTTAACTGTATTCCTAAGTTGTGCTTTCTACCAGTGGGGGAGGTGCTTTGACTAGGGGAAGACAAAGATCCATGTTCCTGCTTAGCAGAAACACAGGATCAGTACCTTCCCCTCTGACAGAATGGTGGTCTGCCTTGTTTAAATAGGCAGACTGCCGTTCTGTTTTTTTCGGCGTCTGCTGGACCCGCGGATTGGCTCTCATTGTGTCGAATCACAGTGGGAGCGGGTCACCGGTGGCGCGCACCCCAGACCCAGAAGTGTCAGAGCACATACTAGGTATGTGTTCTGGCACAGAGCAGCCGCCCGCCACAGTAAATGTACATGGGGCTGTCCGCAAGCACAACCCACACCTGGCCGGAGAGGTGAAGAGGATTCTGGGATGTGACATATTACTGTTTTTTGTTGAACACAGAGTTTTCCTCCTGTAAAGTCTGGAGATCATTTGACCATCACAGTGCCTCCACCTCCCTCCCTGACACCTGAGATAAAAAGCAATAAGAAGATTCTAGAAGTCACCAAGAAGATGATGGAGCTGCTGACAGGAGAGGTGAGCGGTGCCGGGAATTCTGGGACATTATCCAGTAACAGACAAGGGATGTGTCTGGATGGTGACTGTATCATTGTGTGTGTCAGGTTCCTATAAGGTGTCAGGATGTCACTGTCTATTTCTCCATGGAGGAGTGGGAGTATTTAGAAGGACACAAGGATCTCTACAAGGACGTCATGATGGACAAGCAGCCGCCCGTCACATCACCGGGTAAGAGGAGACTTTATTGTAAAGGAGAGAGCAGTACGGAGGGTCCATCTAGATCCCCCATCATCTGATAAACACATAGAAACAATGTATTCAGTCAGTGTGTGTGTTTCCTACAGATGGATCCAGTAATGGGAACCCCCCAGAGAGATGTCCCCGTCCTCTGTATTCCCGGGATTCCACACAGGAAGGTCACACCATCCCTCACCATCATCAGGTAGATGAGGAACTATTACTGATAGTATCATTAGTATTTGTACATTATCTGCATTGTTACAATTCATGTCATTTTTATTCCTCTATTCAGAGTGGAAACCTGAGAGATTCTAAAGTTTATGTTGAAGAAGAGATAAAAGAGGAGGATGATGAGGATGATGTGATAGAAGTGTCAAAGTTTCCAGAAGGACACAAAGATCTGTACGTGGACAACATGGTGGAGTCACCCAATATGAGGAACCCACCAGAGAGATGTCCCGATCCTCTATATTCCCGGGATTCCACACAGGAAGGTCACACCATCCCCCACCATCATCAGGTAGATGATGACAATTATTGGTAGTTTTGCTTTATACACAGGCATTTTTATAAAGAATGTTTTATTATTTATCCAGAAAGGAAACATTGGGGATACTCATGTTGGTATTAAAGAAGAGTATAAAGAGCATGATGAAAAGTATGGTGTGATGGAAGAGTTTTCAGAAGAACACAAGGATATGATGGAGCCACCTAATACCAGGAACCCACCAGAGAGATGTCCCCGTCCTCTGTATTCCCGGGATTTCACACAGGAAGATCACACCATCCCTCACCATCATCAGGTAGGTGGAGTTGAGGGTCTAGAACATAAAATGATTTAACACTCTGACATGTGGAGACGATGTGTTGACTCGACTAGGTATGAGCTTTGGGTTAGGTTGACAACAAGTTTGACCCAAACCCAAGCTACTTGCAACTTTCGATTTTGGCCAGTTCGCCTGCCAGCCAAACCTCCAACTGTAATTTGGTGGCATTCTAACTATTGCCACCCACTTCCCCCTCAGGGCCATAGTTGCAAGGATTCTAGCAGCCGCCGGTGTCCTAGCACAATGATGCCCTGCAAACCAGCCACCTGCATCTTGGCAACCAATGACACTGTGTGGATCGCACAGTCTTTGGTTGATAAGACATAGACAGTCACTGATCCTTATTAAATGGAAGATCCCTCAAGGGTTTTTTTTAACAGCAAGATTCGTATTTGAAAAGGAAAGCAATGAATTACGTAAAAAATTATAGTTTGTTTCATGGTATCAAAAACATTTTGCCATAAATACCGTACATAGAAGTTGTAAAAAGCAGTTCTGGCCTTAACATGAGCAACATAACTCATCAAAAATTAGGAAAATTACAAATAACTCATGTTTTATAAACTCTTTGTGCTTGTATAGAGTTTCACATGATATCCCTACACGTTTCGACTTTTTGAATTATTGGTCTTCTTCAAGGGAATTTTTTTTGTGAAAAAAGAATTTGCAGATTATTTTGTTTATAGATACATCATTATTTTGTATGGTAGATATACACTTCTCTGTTGATACAGCAGAGCAGTGTATATCTTCCACTTTCCGATGAGAAAGCTGTGTTCTATGGCCAAAGGAATTGCTGTTTCTCTAAAAGTCACCTATCCTTATTGGCTGTTATGTTGCATGCACTCTCCAGCATCCTAGCAACCAATGATGGGTGTAACTCATTTGCTATGAAGCAACAACAGGAGAAGATCACTTGTCAGAAGGAGAAAAGGAAGCACACACAAGGAAACTGTCTGTCTGATCAAGTGTATGATAAATAGGCTTCAACATGTCTTCTCCGAAGCCTCCCCCTCTGATGCGTTTCGCCCTCTTACAGCAGACTTAATCATCAAACTCTACCATTAACCCCATGAGAGGGGCATCGTTTGGGAGGAGAGAAGCTGAAACCTATTTGTCATACACCTAATTGGGCGGTCTACCGTTGTGTGCTTCTGCTTCACCTTTTGAAAGGTTGCCTGATCACACTGGACACCCTGTTGTAACATAGCACCCAGAAGTGTCTGGAGTCACCATGTTTACACTGGGGCTTAGAGTGGCGTTTTTTGTTTATATGGGTCACAAGGAGAAGATCGCTGTTGTGTGGGTTGTTGTGTTTATGTCAGCAAGTCATTGGGGTGTCACTAGTGCAGTTGGATTTACATTGTGGGACTCTTTTGAGATGGAGCTATAAGGCAATTGCGGATGTTATTTTCTGCCATTCTGTTGGGTTAGGGTGAAGATCTGCTTAACATGAAAGTTGAGGGTGAAGTAGAAGAGACGCATGTGAGGGATGATCAGCAACATATGGAGGAGGCTTGGATGACGAGGATATTCAAAGAAGAGGACACTCCTACAGACATCAGCACAGGTGAGCCATAATATATTCTGTTATCTCTGCTTTTTAATAGGCCAGTAAGAGGTTTTGCTGGTTGCAGGCTGATGTCCACTTTGTGGGCTTTTCTATTGGGGGAGCTACAGCCGACACTGCAGCCACTTCCCTATCCGTTCTGGAGCCATGTGCCTCCTCAACTTTACTCCGCTACTATATTTGTACTGCACAGCTTTAACAATAGACAAACTGTAAAAGGGAGAAAAACTAGTCTAGCAGCTGTGCACTTATGATGTTTTGAATGTTGGCATATGAAGACAATTGCTGTCTTCACAAAAACGCAAGCCAGCTACTACACTAGTCTCCCTTGGAAAACTGAGCCCAGACCTGTCCACCATCTATATCCGGGAGAGGGACTAGTGTAGTAGCTGGCATGTGTTTTTTTGTGAATGACAACGATCTTGTCCAGCTGTCGTCAGTTACAACAATACAAGCTGACAGTTACTACTCTGCTCCCTCTTCCCTGAATCAGGTGAATGTGTCTTGGCTCAGTCTCTGGTCCTAAATAGCCGCCAGCTATTCCAGGGAGAAAAACTAGTATAGCAGTTGTCGACTTATGATGTTTATGTTGTTTTGAATGATGGATAGTGAGACGATTGCGGTCTTCACAAAAACACAAGCCTGCTATTAGGGTTGCACCGATACTGATACCGAGCATTTGCACAAGTACTTGTACGCGTGCAAATGCTCTGATGCTTGATCCCATACCTACTGGCAGGAGGCCAGAACACCCGGCGTCCTCAGCGTAACAGGGGAGCCAGCCTGCCTCACAGATGGTCGGTGCGGCGGTGGGGGCAGTTACAAGCACCCATCTCCCTCCTATAGCTTTTCTGACAGCCGCTTCTCCTCCTCTCCCTCCCGCAGCTGTCAGCTGCTTTATTAAAAGCTATACAGGGAGATTGGTGCTTGTAACCACTGCACCGATCATCCCAGACTGTCCCTGTGCCCTCCTCCTCCGGCTCTCGGTGTTGTCCTCTGGTCCCCCCTCATCCTGTATCTGTCAGGATGAAGAGCGGAGGAAGGAGCTGGTAAATCTGTCATTTATCGGCTCCTTCCTTTTCTGAATGCATTCATCCTCCTGTCCATTCATCTTCAGTGCAGCTGAGGCTGCTAGACATGGACTGGGGAATCTGTGTCCTCAGTCCCTTTCTCTGTCCCAAAAGGCAGATGTCAGGTGACAGACACCTGATATCTCACCAAAGGCCCCCCCCCCCCAACAGGGCTGATAAAGAATACAAATAGAATAAAGAATTGTAATAAATGTTTAAAGGATAAATTGTAAAACTAATAAAAAATCAAATAAAAACACTGACACTGTCCACTGACCCCCAAAAAAGCATTGTAAAAACAAATGACAAAAAAAATAAAATTTGTAAAAAATAAAATTGTAAAAAAATAAAATAACTGACAGTCCATGCCTCATCAGTGCTCATCAGTCCTGATTATTAGTGCGACCCCATCAGTGCCACCTATTAGTGCCACTGTCACATGACATTAATATGAAATTATCAGTAATCGGTATTGGCGAGTACTTGAAAAAAAGTATTGGTGCTTCCACTCGGTCTTAAAAATTGGTACCAGTTCAACTCTACCTGCTATTGCACTAGTCTCCCTTGGAAAACTGAGCCCAGCCCTGCCCACCAGCTATAGCCAGGAGAGAGACTAGTGTAGTAGCTGGCATGTGTTTTGTCAGCTTGTGTTTTTGTGAATGACAGCGATCTTGTCCAGCTGCCATCATTTACAACAATACAAGCTGATAGTTACTACTCTGCTCCCTCTTCCATGAAGCAAGTCGATGTGTCTTGGTTCAGTCTCCGGCCTTAAATAGCAGTCAGCTATTCCAGGGAGAGAGACTAGTATAGCAGCTGTTAACTTATGGTGTTTTGAATGATGGATAATGAGAAGATTGCTGTCTTCATGAAAACACAAGCCGTACACTATTCTCCCTTGGAAACCAGTCCAGTCCTGCCCACCAGATACAGTATATCTGGGAGAGAGACTAGTGTAGTAGCTGGCATGTGTTTTGTCAGCTTGTGTTTTTGTGAATGACAGCGATCTTGTCCAGCTGCCTTCATGTACAACAAAACAAGCTGACTGTTTCTACTCCGCTCCTTCTTCCCTGAAGCAAGTGGATGAGTCTGGGCTTAGTCTCAGGTCTTGCATGGGAAATAATTGAGGAGCACATATTTGAGCAGTGAAAAATACAATGTGCATTGTGTCTCTTGGGGGATTTTTACAAGCTTCCTCATCCTCTGGTAATGCTTCTTTAGGTAAACTAACCCTTTCATGTTGATCGATATTGTTTTTGTATATTTTCAGGACACGTCAGCGAGATACTCTCCAAGGACCGTCTCACTTTATCTCCCGGTTGTAAAATGGAATATGAGGACATCACACCAGATTGTCTTTTCTCCCACCCAATGAACTCAACTAGCAATGATGGCTTTCACAGAGTGGATAGACCATTGAACTCCTCTGACTCTGAGCGGCTATATATTATGGGGGATGGTGTTAGAATCAAGGGAGAGAAGAATTCTTATCCTGATTATGGGGAAAATTTGAATTCTGATTTAAGTATTAATGCGCAAAAAAGCTCAGAAGAGCTATATACCTGTTCTGAGTGTGGGCATTGTTCACAGAAATCAGAACTCGCCATTCACTACAATTCTCTTACAAAGGAGAGGTTATATTCCTGCCCTGAGTGCGGAAAAGATTTTTCAGAGACGTCCTATTTTCACACAGAGAGGTTTCAAATAGGTGACAAGCCATTTTCCTGCGCTGAATGTGGGAAATGTTTTTCAGGGAAGGCCTACCTTATGGTACATCTGAGATCTCACACAGGGGAGAGGCCCTTTTCCTGCACTGAGTGCGGGAAAGGGTTTTCACGGAAGTCCATTCTTAACATGCATCGGAGATCTCACACGGGGGATAGGCCATATGCCTGCCCTGAGTGCGGGAAATGTTTTTTACAGAAAAAACATCTTAACACGCATCAGAAGTCTCACACGGGTGAGAAGCCGCATTCCTGCCTTGAGTGCGGGAAATGTTTTTCGGAGAAGTCACCTCTTCGTAGACATCAGAGGATTCACACTGGGGAGAGGCCATATTCCTGCCCCGAGTGCTGGAAATCTTTTGCACAGAAATCAGACCTTGATAGACATCAAAGATCTCACAGAGGGGAGAAGCCGTATTCCTGCTCTGAGTGCGGGAAATGTTTTTCAGAGAAGTCCAGCCTTAACAAACACCAGAGGACTCACTTGGGTGAGAAGCCGTATTCTTGCCCTGAGTGCGGGAAATGTTTTGCACAGAAATCAGATGTTGGTAGACATCAGAGATCCCACAGAGGGGAGAAACCGTTTTCATGCCCTCAGTGCTGGAAATGTTTTTCACAGAAGGCCAATCTTTATAAACATCAGAGGGCTCACTTAGCTGCGAAAATGTAATCCTGTTCTGAAGTGCGTAAATTTTATTTTTTATTTTTAAAAAAACATCTCAACTTTCTGAAGATCAGAGATTTTTACACAGGGGAGAAGCCACATTTCCTGCCTTGAGTGCAGGAAATTTCTTCCCCACAAGGCCCATCCTTTGAGTTTTCAAAAATCCTATACAACCTTCCAGGTGCATTAGAGTCCTGAGTGCGGGAAATTTCTTTATTTCTAAATCCTATTTCGCTGTACATCAGAGATCTCATACTGGGAAGAAGCACACCTTCATACAGTATACACCTCGGAAAACACGAGTGCTCTTTCATTCTTTATAATATAAGAAACACTCCACAAGGGAACTGACGTAGTCTGTTAGGAGAGAGAAAAAGGGGGTGTGTCACTACTGGATGCATTCCTCCTGCAGTGCATTCTGATCTCCCCTGCTCTTCTGTACAATCACCAAAGGCTAGATATTGCTTATGCATAAAGAGTAAGGGAGATCAGTCCTAAACAGGGTGGCCAATTTCAGTACAAGAGTTGTGCTATCAACAAGCACAGGCAGTTTTATTTACTTAGTGCCACCTGCTGGCTGAAAGTGGTTTATATGACCTTTTTCAGATGTAACTTCTTCATATTCAAATAAAATAAACAATATATACCCTAAGAGAAGTGAATATTGATGTCCTCCAGAGTGCAACACTACATTACTTAATAAAAAAAAAAAATCACTCTTTACGTTTGTAACCTCCAGGTATACATTTGGAATTTTGCATGTTTTGAGTTACAGAGATGGTCTAGGACTAAAATGATTGCTCTTGCTCTAATGACCGCAGCGATACCTCACATGTGTGGTTTGAACACTGTTTTCATATGCAGGCGCTGCTCATGTATGCGTTCGCTTCTGCGCACGAGATCGGCGGGACGGGAAGCAATTAACAATTTTTTTTTTTTTCTTATTTATTTTACTTTTACGCTGTTCTTTAAAAATAAAAATTGTGTCACTTTTATTTCTATTACAAGGACTTTAAACATCCCTTGTAATAAAAAAAAAAAAAAAAAAGCATGACAGGACCTCTTAAATATGAGATTTCAAAAAGACCTCCAATCTCATATTTACATTAAAATGCTATATAAAAAAAAAAGTTACTTTAACCACTTCACCCCCGGAAGGATTTACCCCCTTCCTGAACAGAACACTTTTTGCGATACGGAACAGAGTCGCTTTAACTGACAATTGTGCGGTCGTGCGACAAAATTTACATCCTTTTTTTCCCACAAATAGAGCTTTCTTATGGTGGTATTTGATCACCTCTGCGGTTTTTATTTTTTGCGCTATAAACAAAAACAAAAGCGACAATTTTGAAAATAAAAGCAATATTTTTTACTTTTTGCTATAATAAATATCCCCCAAAAAATATTAAAAAAACACCTTTTTTCCTCAGTTTAGGCCGATATTTATTTATTCTACATATTTTTGGTATAAAAAAATAAATAAATCGCAATAAGCATATATTGATTGGTTTGCACAAAAGTTATTAGCGTCTACATAATAGGGGATAGAATTATGGCATTTTTATTATTATTTTTTTTATTAGTAATGGCGGCGATCTGCACTTTTTATCGCGACTGCAGCAGACACATCGGCCACTATTTCGGGACCATTGTCATTTATACAGCGATCAGTGCTATAACAATGCACTGATTGCTGTGTAAATGACACTGGCAGGGAAGGGGTTAAACACTAGGGGGCAACCAAGGGGTTAAGTGTGTCCTAGGGAGTGATTCTAACTGTAGGGGGGATGGTCTAAGAACAACATGACAGGGGTCACTGCTACTGTTGACAGGGAGCAGTAGCTCCCTGTCCTGTCACTAGGCAGAACATGGAAATGCCTTGTTTACATAGGCATCTCCCCGTTCTGCCTCCGTGGCATGATCGCGGGACACCGGTGGACATTAAGTCCACGGGCACAGTCACGCAGTACGCGGCGGGCGCACGTGCCCACCCACTAGCCCGCAAATTAAAGGGGAAGTACAGGTAAGCCCATTTGCCCACTGCTGCCATTCTGCCGACGTATATCGGCATGCGGCGGTCGGCAAGTGGTTAAAGCGGAGGTCCACACAAAATTATAACTTAATCCTATGCTCTTCAGTTCATTGCATAGATGTTCAAATGCCCACACTATATTTTTTGCGCTGTAATTACTTTTTTAATTTGCAGTTTATTGTCATACTTCTGGTCTATCACTGCCGCGGGAGTAGGTGTGTACACAGCTATTCCCCGGCACCCGCACTGTCTCCTGGGAGCTTAGTGTCAAGCTTCCCAAGAGTTAGTGCGGAATGCCGCCGTGCGAAATCTTGTGAGATCTAGAACCTGGAAGTGACGCGTGTATTGGTTGCCGTAAATACTGAGCATGCACGGGAATGAGCGGTGAATGCTGGGAGCTCAGCATTTACTGCATCCCATAAATCAATGCTTGTGGGCTTCACATGCCCACAAGCAAGATGGGAACGGCCAGGATCACATTTTATAACTTCTTCTTGCAAACAAAAACAGACAGCAGCTGATTTAAAACACCCAAAAAGTGAGTATTATTTAATGATTAGGAAAGTGTCTGAATGACTTAAAAAAAAAAAAAAGAAGAATGGTCGCCGGACCTCCGCTTTAAGAGCTACGGGTGGAAGTGACATTTTGACATCTCTTCCACCCTGCAATGGTATGGAGACAGGTGGGGGCCATCTTCCTCTCACTCATCTCCATACCACAGAGGGGACAGGACCAGATTACCTCCTCCGCTAAGTGGCAGAGGGTACCGGAGCGCGGGGAGCCTCTTCCGCCACCGATAAAAGTGATCTTGCAGCGAATCCACCACAGAGACCACTTTTATCTGAAAGCCGACCGCCCGCTGAAGAAGAGGATACTGGGGTTATGGCAGCTAGCTGCTGCCATAGCAACGATATTCCTCTTCAAACAGCCAACGTATAACGACGGCGGGCGGTCAGCAACAATGGTACACAATTACTACCAATGACAGTAATGGTGGTGTACTAATGACACTCAATATTAGTTAATAATAGTCAATATTCTCCTCACTGTCACTACCAACACTTTAATATTCTTCTCGAAAAAAAAATGATGATGGGTCATTCTACCACCGTGCCAAAAAGATGTCTCACTTGTGCTGAGCATGACCCCAATGATGGTGCCCGTTTAAGCCATTTATAACGGGACAGTGTTCAACTTGCTTAGATATATGATGGGGGTAACATTCCTCATAATGACACTGATGTTGGGTCATTATCTATCGTCCTTTAACTCCTAATAATACTGTAGCGCCCTACTCCTGTAGGGTAGGAGCTATGTGTTAAATTTAGTTATCTGAGCTGTAGTTTAGCTCAGAGGGATTTATGCTAAATTGTTGGCTCTGTTTCAGTCTAGCTGGGTTGTGCGTTTTCCACCTGACGGTAGGTGTCTGTCACCACAGGTCAGGGTTGGAAATGCAGCAGGCTAGGTGTATTGGGTATTCCTTTACCAGAAGTGGTTTAGGGGGCGTGGTCAACCCGCTGTGCATTCTGGGAGGGGGTACTTAAGAGACAGAGACCGCTCTATCAGGGTTCATTGCCAGATCCTAACCTGAGGGCCCTCCTGGGCTCAGGGATGTGCGAGCCATTTTCGGCCTTGGGGCCTGCTGGCCCGAGGCTCTGCAACTGAGAAGTAGGCCCAGGAGTTGCTGGGACCTACTAGTCCAGGGATGGTCCTTCGCGGTCTTGCCTGCGGGAAGAAGCAGAACAATTGGGGACTCAATTAAAGGACGCATCCTGGCCAGTTTGCCTCACGGTGCTGCCTGCTGGCTGAAAGATTCTGGCACCGTGAGCTGTGCACTTTTTGAAGGAACTTTTTGCAAAGTGTTAGTGTGGTTACACGATCTTGTGGCGGAAGATTGTGGAACGACGCAACGGCACTCATCAAGTCTGTGGCAGAGACATTGAACGAGCTTCGCACCGGTTGCTAGGCCAAGTGAGAGTAGGCCTATCCGGTGGTTGCTGAATCCAGCGTGGAACTGATTTGTCCTCTGGATCTAGGATTGTGCCCGTGATCCGTAAAGCAAGAACCTCCCCTATCGGAACTGGTATAATAAAGCTCTTGAAGAAAAAGTAACCAAGTGTTGGTGTGAACATTCATGGAAGCTCTTCAAGAGGAACCCCTAAGACGAGTGTGGTGAACAGAAAAGGTAACGGTAGGCCCAAAACTTAAACCAGTGGCCCCTTTGGGGGTATTTCTACAATACCATCTGTTGGCATATGTGACAGGTGCTGGATAAAAGCAAGCAAAAGTTAGCATCAGACCATTGGGCCACATTTTGGAGACCACTTTTTAAGAAAATCATACTCTGTAATTCAACAATATTAAAATGGACATGAACCTACAGTTGGTAACTTTTCCTTCCATTGACACCAATGAGGAGATGATATTGCTCCTATAGAAAAATAAAAATATCTTGGTGCACTATTCAGACCACAAACACAAAATGATGAGACAATAATGCTCCCAAGGACAACAATGGTAGGGACACTCACTATTTGTTCAACTGACAACAAGAATGGGACTATATTTCTCCCAATGACAGTAATGATGGGTTACTATTCCATGAAATAAATACCAGTGATGAGTCATTGTGCTTCTTAAGCCTCGTACACACGATCTGATTTTCCGACAACACTTGTGTGATGGAAGGGTTTTGTCGGAAAATCCGACTGTTTGTACGCTCCATCGGACAATTGTAGTCGGATTTTCCGACAACAAATGTTTTATAGCATGCTTTAAAATTTTCCGACAACAAATGTGTTCTGTCGGATTATGCGATCGTGTGTACACAAAGTCCGTCGAAAAAAAAATTCAAAGTACAAACACGCATGCTCAGAACCAATGCTAACCATAGCACAACATTAGCAGAAGTTGCACAAAGGGTGGCGCTAAAGAGCTAAAAAAAAAAAGCATGTAGTTTAGTATTTGTTGGCTGACAAAGTTTTGCCGTCTGTATGCAGAGCAAGTTCACAGCCAACGCCCTTCGGACAAAAGTCCTACGCTTTCTCCGTGGAAAATCCGATTGTGTGTATGAGGCTTTACAGTCACAACCAAGGTTCTACTATTCCTCCCAATTTCAACCAAAAATTGGTTAATATTACTACTAATGACAAGGATGAGCTACTATGCCTCATAATAACACCAGTGATGGGTAAATATTCTTCCAACTGTCATGGATGATGGATCAATATTCCTCTTAATGGCCCAACTGTGGGGAACTATTCATCCTACTGACAAACCATAGGGCACTATTCATCACAATGACCTCAATGGTGGGGCATTATTCCTCTTCCTAATCACCATAGGCACTGTACAATGTTTTTTTTTTTTTTTTACAAAACAAACCACCAAGTTTAGGGCATCACTTTATTGAGTCTGCCTTATTTTAAAGTCTGAAGGACAATAAAATTAACATGGTTATTGAAGACTTGTCAAACCCTTCTATAAAAAAAATAAAAGGGCTAATGCATTGGAAAAGAAGAAAAGGTAACAGCGCTCTCTGCAGGGACAAACCAATCCATACACCAGGTCCACTCACAGGTGCTGAGGCTCGATGTGTCCCAACACACTCCAAGGCAACAATAGTAAGAAGAGTCGGCAAAACTTTAATCCTTGAAGTGTCGTTTATTGGTACATCAGAGTGACAATAAAACGATGATGCTGACGCGTTTCGGCAATAGCCTTTGGCGTAGCCATTTAGGTTTCTCGCAGAAATTTTTTTTCATTGCTTCTTTTTTTGCTGTTTTTTTTTAATCGGATCTATGTTTCGGGAACACTGTTGCCCTTGGAAATCCAAGGAATTATTAGATCTCCTTTCACTAGTCGCAGACCATCCTTCATCAGCTCAAATAAAAATTCTTGATTGGTGGTTTCATATATTGCTCGCACAATCCACTCTTTTCTACCCTTGCTATCTACAAGGGCATTACGTGGTGCTTCTGTAGTATATTCATCTTGAAATTGTTTCTGCACCGAAGCCTGAAATCTATTCACATTTCTATTATGATCTAAAGCAGATAATTGTGTTTGAGCAACCATGCCATCAATAGAAAAGTGAACTCTTTTAGGGCGGTACTTTAACCACTTCCCTACCCAGCCATAGTCAAATGACGTCCACAGATGGGATCTCCCATCCTGGGTGGACGTCATATGACGTCCTGGGCTTTGTAGGGGGATATCTGAATGATGCCTGCAGCTAGAGGCATCATTCAGATATCCTTTTGTTGTGCCGGCGATTCTGTGCACCATAAGAACCATCATAGCGGCAGTTCCACCGCTTGATCGTTCTTATAGGCGGCGGGAGGGGACATCCCCCCTCTCCCGCCGCCATCCGGTGCTTCTCCGGGCTCTCCCGTGCCATCAGGGGCCCGGAGAATGAATCGTCCGGCGCACGACAGGAAGCATAGAGATGACTGGTGACCAGATGGTCACCATTCATCTCTATAACCGTCGGAGGCCCGGGTGCGATGTGATGAAGTCACGCCCGGGTCCTCAGATGTAAACAAAGCCGCCATTGCGGCTAGTAAACATGAGATCAGTCGCTCTCCCCGGCGTTATTTGCGCTGGCTATAGAACCCATGGCGATTCTCCTACGTGCCGCCCCCGCGGTCTGTGGCATCGGCATGGGCCCTGTTGAGGAGAGGATATCCCTATATGCAGACGATACACTCCTGTACCTTAGAAACCCAGATACTTCATTACGGGAGGCTCTCTTGCTCATAGATGTGTTTGGCAGATTCTCGGGAGTTAGGGTTAACTGGGGGAAGTCCATTCTATTTGCTCTGCACTCCTTCCCTGCGGGGTTACCCACGGACACCCCACTCCAAATAGTCTCCCAATTTAAATATTTAGGGGTGGTTATTCATAAGACTATTTCCCTATATATTCCTCTTAATATCGAACCGGTCCTATCTTCCCTGACACGGAAGTGTGCGGCCTGGAAGACTCTGCCCCTCACTCCGGTTGGCAGGGTTAATCTTGTCAAGATGTCTGTGCTCCCTAAGTTCCTATATCTTTTTAGGCAGACCCCGCTCCCCATCCCCCGTACGTTCTTCCAAAAACTGGACAGCTTGTTAATCTCCTTTATATGGAATGGGGGAACCCCCAGGATAGCATTGTCTACCCTTCAACTCCCGGTTTCGTTGGAGGGCCTTGCGATGCCTTGCTTTATTAAATACTACTGGGCGGCGGGCCTTGTGACGGTCAGATGGTGGCTGTCTGAGGAACCGGCCAACCCAGCGGCTACATTAGAGGCGGCATTGCTGGGCTCTTACTCTGAACTCCGGAACTTGATACATAGAGGTCCCAGATCCAACCCTAACGTTACCCCATCCATGCGAACTACGCTGAGAGTTTGGGACACAGTGAGAGCCAGTATTGAGAAACCCCACAGTTGGTCTCCACGTACCCCCTTATGGGGCAACCCCAGATTGCTGCATTTCCGGTCCATTCCAGACCCTGCGATATGGGCCCGATATGGCATTATAACCCTGGCGGATATTGTCTCTGTCACCGGGTTGCGGACCTTTGATGACCTGAGGGGGGAGCGTGGATTGCCCAACTTTATGTTCTTCAGATACATTCAGCTCTGACATGCGTATAGGTCTCAATTTGCTCAACCTATTGTCCTGGAGATGGGTAGAGTTGAAAACATGTTGTCTTTGGCTGGGGACCTCAAGCCCCTTTCGGCCCTATATGGCGAGCTTAGTGGTTTGGATACGTCTGTGGTCTCTCGCCTATTCTCAAAATGGCAGGCGGATATTCCAACTATGGATGATGAGGACTGGGAGGAGGGGGTGCAACAGTACCTTCCTCTCGTGATCTCGGCAAGAGATAGATTCACCCAGCTTAGATTCCTCCACCGGGCCTATTATTCCCCAGACCGCCTGGCCAGAATTTACCCTGGTAGAAGTCCTATATGCCCAAAGTGTAAATTGGAATCTGGCTCATTCTTTCATGTGGTGTGGTCCTGTCCACTTCTCAGGATCTACTGGGAGGGGGTAGTGGCGGATATTAATTCCATAGGCAAGCTCAGTGTTCCGTGTGACCCACTCCCGATGTTGCTGGGCGTAGTGGACAACCTTGAGACATCCCGGAGTAGCAAGCTCTTTGTATTTTACGCAGCCTTCTATGCGAGAAAAGCGGTCCTCTTGCAATGGAACGACCCCTCCCCCCCGACGGTACAACAGTGGAGAGCCATGGTGGACAATGCACTACCACTTTACAAGTTGACATACTTGGGACGTAATTGCCCCAAAAAGTTTGACAAGATCTGGGCAGCGTGGGTTGAGAGATGATGGCCTACTGTAGTTTGAGGGTGGTGTTGTCGAGGTGGCTCATGGCGATGTGGGTGCGCCTTGCCTATTTTTGCAGTCGGAACGCCCCCCCCCCCAACATCAATGTAGATTTAAGACCTTAACATGTCTCTGGTTCTTGCCTCCTTGGGCCCTCTCCCTCCTTCCTTTTATCCGTTTTGTTCTAAAACGGGCCTGGGCCCAATCCTCCAACCTGTCTACCTAGTGGGGGTGGCTACCCCAAGTTCCCCTGGGTCTTGTGTATGATTACCTACAAGCTGACCTGTTCATGTCTAGTGAGTAGATTAGCAATTGTATATTCAACTGTTCTGATCTCCTACGGATAATGTACCACTGTGCTTGATGTTCTTTGTTGCTACATTGTATGCTACTGAACTGTTGATTGACTTGTCCTATCGGAGATAGATGATGACTGTCAAGTATGTACCACTGTATGTTGCTGTGCTTTTTTTTGTTTTTCTTTTCCAAAATAAATAAACTTTATGTTAAAAAAAAAAAACATGAGATCAGTGAATTTTTTTACACAATCTCATGCTTTGCAGCCTGGAGGATAGATGATTATTGACCCCGCATCTCTCAATAAAGAGGACCTGTCACACACATTCCTATTACAAGGGATGTTTACATTCCTTGTAATAGGAATAAAAGTGATAAAAAAAAAGTTAAATAAGTGTAAAAAATAAATATATAATAATAAACAAAATTAAAACGCCCCTGTCCCCGGTAGCTCGCGATCAGAAGCGAACGCACACGCAAGTCCCGCCCACATATGTAAACGCCGGTCAAACCACATATGTGAGGTATCGCCGTGTGCGTTACAGCACGTGCAACAATTCTAGCACTAGACCTCCTCTGTAACTCTAACCTGGTAACCTGTAAAAAAAATTAAAGCGTCGCCTATGGAGATTTTTAAGTACCGAAGTTTGGCGCCATTCCATGAGTGTGCGCAATTTTAAAGCGTGACATGTTAGGTATCTATTTACTCTGCGTAACATCATCTTTCATCTTTTCCCCCAAAATTGGGCTAACTTTACTGTTGTGTTATTTTTTAATTCATGAAACCATTTTTTTTTCCAAAAAAAAGCCGTTTGAAAAATTATTGCGCAAATACCGTGCAAGAAAAAAAGTTGCAATGACCGTCATTTTATTCCCTAGGGTGTCTGCTAAAAAAAACATATAATGTTTGGGGGTTCTGAGTAATTTTCTAGCAAAAGAATGATGATTTGTACAGTACATGTAGGAGAGAAGTGCCAGAATAGGCCCAGTATTGAGGTGGTAAAAAAAGCCCGGGGCTGAAGTGGTTAAAGTGCTACTATAATAAATTTCCAATTCACTGGTGTGACAGTAGTGAGATAGATGTTTGAGGTCTCACAAAAGTCTGGGATTTTGAACGATGTCCTTCAGCCAGTTATAGGGTAAAGTTTCATCTCGCAACCAATTCTTCATTTTTTCTTTTTCCTCAAGGAGCAGAGGGTGGCTGCATTTGTCGTAATACAACGCATTTGGCCACTGGTGTACATTAATGACATGGTAAACTAAAGAGTTCCATTTTTCTAAAAGAAGATCAGGTTTTTGAACGCCGCCACAAGTGATTCTTCATGGGATTAGCCCACTCTGACAATTCTCTACAACCCCTTCTCTTGCTAGTTGAAAGAATTTGTTTTCCAATAGACTTGGCTACATGCCAAATGTCAAACTGATGTAATACGGTAGGATGTTCTTTTCTAATAGCCTTTCGAATACTGGTGTTTCTGTCAGTAGAAATAATCTTGATGTTAACAATTTTGGCTAAAAGATGATCCATGGCTCCTTGGAAGGCAGTTTTTTTCAAGTGCAAAAGAAGATTGATTTCCCTGAAGTTGCTGTACATTAATAGCCAATATTTTTTTAGACCCTACATCCATCACTGTGTACACGCAGTATTTAGCGCTATGTCCAGGGCTGTCTGACTGACCATCGACTGCAAGGCAAACTGCTTTATCTTTTACATTTTGAATATTTTTCTCCGTTTCAGATAACCAATGGTAATTTATTGTTGGAAAAAGATAATCTTTCTGGAAGCGATAATAGTTTTTTTTTTGCCAATATTTCGGATGTTTAAAAGGTTAAATAGTTGCTTCACTTTCAAAAAATACGAACCACTGCAGAGAATGGCAGCAGAAATTTGTACGTTTCCGATTTTGGGTTCACTGTCCCATAAGTGACTAGCGTGGTCATTTTCCGTAGATGCTTACTGCAGAACCTATACATTTTTTAGACACTTGTGTGATAGGCGCTAAACATTTTCTGGAAGTGTAGCACACGTGCCTCTTTTACCTGCCTTTGTCTCACCATGCTATGTGCCCGTACCCTCTTGTGTGAAGAGGTTGAGCGGTGTCATAAACTAGGGTCCTGCAGCAAGGTTCTCCCTTTAGTTGGTTCCCGTATTTTAGAATGTAAGGACAAGTCTTTATATCCCCAAGTAACTCCAAGGTCCATACCAGTAGTAAACTCCAACGTAGATGCAAAGTCAATGAATAGAAAAGGGTGGATAGAAGACAGGACAGTAAAGCCTCGTACACACGAACGAGTTTCTCGGCAAAAACCAGCAAGAAACTTGCTGGCAGAGATTTCTTGCCGAGAAATTTGTTCGTGTGTATGGTTTCTCGTCAAGAAAAGCGACAAGAATCTCGACGAGAAAATAGAGAACCTGCTCTCTATTTTCTCATCAAGATTCTCGTCAGCCTGTTTCTCGACGAGAAAAGTGTGTGTGTGTACACTTACCTGTCCTCCGGGAAGCCCGCGCATGTTCGAAATGAATTCGACGCATGCGCGGTAGCTTCCTAGGCATACGTAGGGTATACCAAGATGGCGGCGACGGCATTGAATGTGACGAGCGCACATGCTCGTCGTAGTCTATGACGTCACCGTGTACGCTCCATTCAAAGAACCGCGGGTTCTTTGAATCGAGCGTCTGTACACTCGGCCGGGACAAGTTTCTTGTCCAAGAAGCTCATCGAAAAAAACGACATGTTTTTTTCGACGAGAATCTCGGCCGAGTGTACGAGGCATAAGACTTTGGATATGAGTCCGGGCACAAGACAAATTATGAATTCACTACTCGTTCCTCAAGTAGGCTTAGCTCACCCGGATAGTTCCCTATGAAAGCGGATCCTAGCAGCCGAAGTGATGCTCGGACGTTTCTTTTGTTTTCCCTTTTTAGATGCGACTAGGAGATTCTCTACCACAGAACCATTAATCCCAATCCTCTAGTGTTGGATGGATCTAATCCCTCCAGAGAGTTACCGGGCCCTTCTTCCTCCATGAACTTTTCACCAGTTCTTCAGAAGGGTCCTCCCCCGGCCTCCTCATCTCAGAACGGGCCCCCATGCCAGAGGCACCCTGGGATTTCTTCTTCCAGGACGCGGGCCCCAGCTAAAGGTGCCTGGGCCCAAGGCTGTTGCTGCAGCCCCAGGGCTAAAGGTGCCTGGGACTGATGCGTACATGGGCCTCTGGCCAGGTACCACGCTCCACGATGGCCCCCTGGGTTCGAACCGGAACCGACCACCAAAAACAAAAAACCTCATAAGCAGCGTCTGCCTCTTTTATATCCTCTCCCAGCGTGCACAGCAGGCCGCCCACCGCACAACCACCGAGTGAGGACATCCAAGGCACAGCACTATACCAGCGGTTCAACCCTGGCCCATTATGGCAGTGCCACCTACAGGCCACAGGGAACTACACACCAGTATACTACCTGCGGTGTAAAATAGAATGTCCTAACAATTAAGGTGGTCTAAGCAAAACTACAGCTCAAACCTTCCCCTAAATTTGGGTATAGCGGGGTTAAATTTGGGGACCCAGCTACAGAAGCTTGACAAGTGAGCATCCTAAACAACTTATCTAAACAACTATCGAAGACCATGTATTTTTTTTCGCGTACAGGATTTTCTCTCATGTTGGGGTCCAAATCAATGAAAAGTGATTCTTTGCTAGATTGAAATATTTCTTCAGCTTCAGAATCTGGATTTGAGTTGATATCAGATATTTTAAAATCCTCATCAAATTCCCCAGCGTAAGTTGAATTGGGCATTGATTCACTAGGAAATTTTGAGTTTTTGGAATTGAATAGATCATGGTGCTCTGCTACAGAGGCAAATGAAAGCTGCGCATCTTGGCAAGCTGAAGTCTCATCCATTGCACTAGAGGTGGACAATACATGAGACAAGTTACTTTGGACCTTTACTTGTCGAATTGGAGCAGGGAAATCAGATTCCACTTTGTATGCAGCTTTTCCAAAGCAAGAACGGTAGTTGACTGAAATTCACTTTTAATTTTTGTTCTGCTTGGGAAAAGGCATAAAGGTGGTGCATTCATCAGCTTGCATTGCATTGCTACTGATCGGTGTGGAGTTATCACTTTCCTTGTTTGTGTAGTGGCACCTTTCTTTTCTGGTGTACGAGGATCAGTGCCTGATGAAACTGTTCCTGATATACTTTCTGTAGCTGAAGAGGAAATTGCCTGACCACACTAAGCGCAACATTCCTCTTCAGTTTGGCAAAGCGTGAAAACCACTCTTTTACGCTTACGTTGTCCCGATTTATTGAGTGTAGAGAATTTATTCAGAAACATAGTTGGCAATGCATCCTTACTCAAACTATTTAGTTTAACACTGGTGTGAATGTAGCTATCTGGTGAAAAATGCAGCGAACACATACGGAAACTATCGATGCTTTTTGATTCCCGTATTTTGTTTGCATAATCGGTAATGTCACCATAATCTTGCCCAGTCTGAATCGGCCATTTTTTTTTTTCAGTGTTCTCGGGAAACACATGTAAAATGGTATGTGTTTTTTTTTCAACTTCGTATTGATAATACATCCTTTAACCACTTCAATACCATGCACTTATGCACCTTCCCGCCCAGACCAATTTTCAGCTTTCAGTACTCTCACACTTTGAATGACAATTACTTAGTCATGCTACACTGTATCCAAACAAATTTTTTATCATTTTCTTCTCACAAATAGAGCTTTCTTTTGGTGGTATTTAATCGCCACTGGGTTTTTTATTTTTTGCGATATAAGCAAAAAAACAGCAATTTTTTTTAAAAAAAAAAAACTTTTTTTTAGTTTCTATTGTAAAATTTTGCAAATAAGTAATTTTTCTTCATAAATTTGTGCCAAAATGTATACTGCTACATATCTTTGGTAAAATGAACCCAAATTAGTGTATATTATTTGGTCTTTGTGAAAGTTATAGAGTCTACAAACTATGGTGGCAATCACTGAAAATTTATCACATCTGATCACGCCTGATGTACTGAAGGGATATCTCATTTCTTGAGACACTAACAAGCGAGGAAAGTACAAATACCCCAAAATTACCCCTTTTTGGAAAGTAGACAGTCCAAGGTATTTACTAAGAGGCGTGGTGAGTTTTTTGAAGTTGTATTTTTTTCCCACAATTCTTGGGAAAATAATTTTTTTTTTTTTTTTACACAAACTGGTCATATTAACAGTTTTTTTCTCTCACACAGCATATGCATAATTGCAACTACACCCCAAAATACATTCTGCTACTCCTCCTGAGTGTAGCGATACCACATGTGTGAGACTTTTACACAGCCTGGCCATATACAGAGGCCCAACATTGAAGTAGCACTTTCAGGCGTTCTACAAGCATAAATCGCACATATCCTTTCTCAACCACCTATTACACTTTTGAAGGCCCTGGAGCACCAGGACAATGGAATTTTCCACAAAATGACCCCATTTTGGAAAGCACACACCCCAACGTATAATCTATGAAGCATTATGAGTCTTTTGAACGGTTCATTTTTTTCCAGAAGGTTTTGGAAAATGTGGAGAAAAAATGAAAATGCATTTTTTTTACACAAAGTTGTCCATTTATAAGATATTTCTAACGCATAGCATATACATAGCAAAAATGACACCCCAAAATGCATTCTGCTACTCCTCCTGAGTATAGCGATACCACATGTGTGAGACTTTTACACAGCCTGGCCATATACAGAGGCCCAACATTGAAGTAGCACTTTCAGGCGTTCTACAAGCATAAATCGCACATATCCTTTCTCAACCACCTATTACACTTTTGAAGGCCCTGGAGCACCAGGACAATAGAATTTTCCACAAAATGACCCCATTTTTGAAAGCACACACCCCAACGTATAATCTATGAGGCATTATGAGTCTTTTGAACGGTTCATTTTTTTCCAGAAGGTTTTGGAAAATGTGGAGAAAAAATGAAAATGCATTTTTTTTACACAAAGTTGTCCATTTATAAGATATTTCTAACGCATAGCATATACATAGCAAAAATGACACCCCAAAATGCATTCTGCTACTCCTCCTGAGTATAGCGATACCACATGTGTGAGACTTTTACACAGCCTGGCCATATACAGAGGCCCAACATTGAAGTAGCACTTTCAGGCGTTCTACAAGCATAAATCGCACATATCCTTTCTCAACCACCTATTACACTTTTGAAGGCCCTGGAGCACCAGGACAATAGAATTTTCCACAAAATGACCCCATTTTTGAAAGCACACACCCCAACGTATAATCTATGAGGCATTATGAGTCTTTTGAACGGTTCATTTTTTTCCAGAAGGTTTTGGAAAATGTGGAGAAAAAATTAAAATGCATTTTTTTTACACAAAGTTGTCCATTTATAAGATATTTCTAACGCATAATATGTACATAGCAAAAATTACACCCAAAAATGCATTCTGCTACTCCTCCTGAGTATGGCGATACCACATGTTTGAGATTTTACACAGCCTGGCCACATACAGAGGCCCAACATCCAAGTAGCACCTCCAGGCATTCTAGCAGCATTAATTGCACATATAATTTTCTGACTACCGATCACATTTTTGAAGGCCCTTCATATATCTAACACATAGCAGGTACATACCAAATAACAAAAGATTACCTGTGGTTTTAGAAGTGCAGTGGTCCACAGAGGAGAGCATCGGTCCAGGCAGCAGGCAGGGATGAGGTCAGCGACAGCAAAAGCAATCATCCAGGCAGCAGGCAGGAATACTGTCCATAGTTCGCACAGGCAGAGATACTGTCAGCACAGCCAGAGAACAGCCAAAGCACAGGTCCAGGTAGCAGGCAGAGGTGTCCTATCCTATCCTATCGATGATATCTTCGATATATTGGAGGTAGTGGAGTCGGTGATTTTGAGTTGCTTTTTGGTAGCAGACAAACGAATTAAAAAGGGCCATGTGAAACAGGTGAAACGCAACTTTTTTGTGCCAATAATGGGACTTTCTGGTTGATAAGTAGGGCTGTAGCATCTGGTCGTTTAAATCCACCCCCCCCCCCATGTACAAATTGTAGTCGTGGACACATTCAGGCTTTACAATGGAGCCGCGTCTTCTTGGGATCTCCACCATGGTGTCATTGTGGATCGTAGAGAGGATGTGGACATCTTTCTTGTCCCTCCACTTCATGGCCAACACCTCCTTGTTCCTCATGGATGCCGATTCTCCAGGTCGCAATTTTTTTGTCAATAAATTTTGTGGGAATCCCTTCCGTTTTTTTTTTAAGGTACCGCAGGCCGGGGTTTGTTTACTGTAAAGGTGGCGAAAAAGGGGCAGGCTGGTATAATAATTATCAACATATAAATGGTAACCTTTTCCGAACAGGGGGTATGCCAACTCCCAGACAATTTTCCCACTGGTTCCAATATATGTGGGGCAATCACGGGGCTGGAGCTGGGAGTCTTTGCCTTCGTAGATCCTGAATTTGCAGACGTATCCAGTGGCTCGATCACATAATTTATTTAATTTTAACCCATACCTGGCTCTCTTGCTTGGTATGTACTGCTTGAACTGCAGTCGGCCGGTGAAATGTACGAGGGACTCGTCCACACAAATTTTTTGGTCTGGGATGAAAACGTCTTCAAATCGCTGGGAAAAGGCATTGATTAGGGGGCGTATCTTGTACAATTTGTCGTAGTTGGGATGATCTCGGGGAGGGCACTGTGAATTGTCATTGAAGTGGAGAAAGCGCATAATCATGTCGTATCTTTTCCTGGACATGACAGCGGAATATATGGGCATGTGTTGGATGGGGCGTTTGGACCAATATGAATGGACTTCGTTCTTTTTTGTAAGCCCCATATTGAACATAAGGCCCAAAAATAATTTGAATTCCTCCAATGTTAGACGCCGCCACTGGAACATGCGGGTGTAGGAAGAATTGGGGTTGGCAGCAATAAATTGGGATGCATACAGATTCGTTTGATCCACTATATTCTGCAGCAAATCTTGTGGGAAAAATAATCAAATTTAGAAAAATTTGTAGTGTCGGGCTGCACACCTGGCTGTGCGGTGAAAGGGGGGATGATAGCGGATCCTGAGTTGGCAGGCAACCATAAGGGGTTTGCCAGGGCATCGGGAAGGTAGGATTGGGGCTGGATTCTTCGGGTTGGGCGTGCATTTCCATTGCTTGTACTGGGCTCCTCTTCCTGGGGTATGGCGCTGCTGGTGGTGGGCAGTTCTCCTGATCTTGGTGCTGATCTTGGTGCTGATCTTGGTGCCGATCGCATTCTTTTGGGAGGGACGGTTTCCTCCGGGGACTCGGACTCTGAGCCACTATCCTCCACTGGCTCGTATTCCGAACCAGAATCGGATAATGGGAGCTCCCCGCTGCTCTCATCATCCGACATGGCAAGAATGGCATATGCCTCCTCAGGTGTGTAAACCCTTTGGGACATTATGGCAGTGCTTATTGGTGGGCCTGTGTAATGGTACTGCTGGTGGTAGTGGTGGCGGTCTGTGTGGTAGTACCGATGGAGTTATTAGTGGTGGGCCTGTGTGGTGGTACCGATGGCGGTATGGGTGGTGGTGGTACCAATGGCGGTACAGGTGGTGGTGGTACCGATGGCGGTACGGGTGGTGGTACCGGTGGCGGTACGGGTGGTGGTGGTAGCGATGGCGGTATGGGTGGTGGTGGTACCGATGGCGGTACAGGTGGTGGTGGTACGGGTGGTGATGGTACTGATGGCGGTACAGGTGGTGGTACAGGTGGTGGTGGCACTACCGACGGTGGTACGGGTGGTGGTACTGGTGGTGGTACCGATGGCGGCACTAGTGGTGATACTGGTAGCGGGCCTGTGTGGCAGTATAGATGCTGGGCCTGGTGGCGGTACCGATGGCGGTACTGGTAGCCTGTGTGGCAGTGCCAATGGAGGTGGGCCTGTGACAGATGATTGACAGATGGGCTGATTGATTGACAGATGGGCTGATTGATTGATTGACAGATGGGTTGATTGATTGACAGATGGGTTGATTGATTGACAGATGGGGTGATTGATTGACAGGTGGGGTGATTGATTGACAGGTGGGGTGATTGATTGACAGATGGGCTGATTGATTGACAGGTGGGCTGATTGATTGACAGATGGGCTGATTGACAGATGGGCTGATTGGCTGGGCTGATTGATGTGCTGGGCTGTGTGACAGGTCCTCTTTATGGGGGGGGGGGGGCGTGTTGTGCACTGTAAACTTATGTAGACAAACTACACTGAGCTAACTTACTGATCTCTTCTCTCTCCTCACAGATCGGTGTGTGAGGAGAGAGCAGGGATCAGGTAGTAACTCCTGTGGAGTTTGTTTACATTTGTGACCGGCTGTGATTGGACACAGCCGGTCACGTGGTAAACAGCCAATTCATTGGCTGTTTACTCTGATCGGGGACGCGCTGTGTCCAAGGGACACTCGCCTTCCCCGATCCCCGCTCTGCAAGCCTGTGGCGGCGCGCACGGAGCGCGCCGCCGAGTTTGTTTTGACAGGTGATCGGCTGTGAATTTGACACAGCCGATCACATGGTAAACAGCCAATGAAATTGGCTGTTTACCGTGATCGGGGTAGCGCTGTGTCCGAGGGACACATGCCGTCCCCGATCACCGCGCTGCGCGCCCCCGCGGGCGCGCGCAAGGCAATATCCTGCAGGACGTCATATGACGTCCAGTATCGATATTGCAACCACTTCCCGGACGTCAATTCGCTATTGACTGGGCGGGAAGTGGTTAACCACACAAATTGGCATGGTATTTATAATCTTTGAAAAAAATAAAGTATAATTATAAATTATTAAATCACAAATGAAAGGCTTTCAAATCTATTATTAAAATTTTACTTGTAATGATTATACATGTCCT
Source organism: Rana muscosa (assembly GCA_029206835.1). NCBI lineage: Eukaryota > Metazoa > Chordata > Amphibia > Anura > Ranidae > Rana > Rana muscosa. The sequence continues at coordinate 25,057,942 of JARGYO010000094.1, read as the reverse complement.
AAATGCGGCTGTAACAAGACCCTCAACTATTACCACCCTTAACATGTTCCCCATTACAGGGGTTTCTTTTGGCTATGCAGCTGCCTTCAATTTTTGCTACCTTTCACAGGGTGGGGGGTGTTCAAAACAGGCACCGAAGCCATATTTCCCCCTGATGAAGTCACGTGGCATAACGCGTAGGGCGTAGCCGGAAGTGAAGAGCAGACCGGAAGTGATGCAAGAGGCGTCCAACACCGTTGTTGCACTTTGATGCGCTTTTAAACTTTATCTATGCAAGATTCCATTTGTCTTTTTAATAAATCTTTAGTTGTTTAAATATTTTAAACTATGTGAGGCATTTATTGTATTCTCACATTGTACCCGGAATCCTTAGTGACAAATCAAGACCTGGTAGCTGGGAGCCTAAAAGTGGAAGCCCGCCTTCACCATAATACCCATAAGGCTGATTGATCACTTCATAGATCACTTCATGGAGAAAGGAGGATCACATGACTACTTTCTTATTCCCTTTCTCTGGGAGTGGGACAAATTACTGCAGGGTACACAAAGGGTACATTAATGGTACATCAATAAAGTTCAGTAAAAAAAAAAAAAAAGTGGAGTGGAGGCCACATGCTTCCTGTCATTGATGGCGCTCCACTCTGCAGCCACATCCCCTTGTGTTTTTCTGTACATAGAGGAGGGGGAGGGGAGACATACTGCTCTGACTAAACAGTGTTTCATCAGATTTGGCGACCCGTCAGATTTTATAACGGAAGTGACGTTTCGTCGCCACCGCCATCTTGCTACACCCCGCACTCCTCCACAGGATACAGCGAGAAGGTGGCGAACGGACATCTTGTTACACCCACCGGAGTCTGGCATTTCACACTTATTTTTACTAGTAAACCCTGCTTATATTAGTAAAATATAGTAATTAGAAATAATTTTTGAAATCATCATGTTGAATTATAAAAGCAGCGATGTTCTGTTAGATCAGAAAACCTGTCAGATCAGCATGCCGCTACTTTTAAAATTCAACATTTAAACAATCCGTCGCATTTCTAAATACTGCATTTCACCTTATAAGCTCCGTTTACTGTTTAAAAAAAAAAAGGTGAAATGCCAGACTCCGATGGGTGTAACAAGATGTCCGCCCCCCCCCCCCCCCCTTCTTGGTGTATCCTTACTGTGGAGGAGTGCAGTTAGGGTTGCCACCTGTCCGGGTTTGAACACGTGCCCGGGTTTCCACCCGCCGGAAACCCGGGCAAACATATCAACCGTCCTGTGGCAGTCGGATCTCTGGCTTTGGCCGCAACAAACATCTAGAGGGGTGCATGATCATCCAGTCCCTGCTATCAATGTTCACACACTGCCTAAACATCGGTGCTCTGTGTGTCTAAGGCTGAGCCCAACTCAGCAAAGGGCAGTGGCGGGTGTCCTGTGATTGGCCGAGCAGGCTGCAGGTCATGTTGGGGAGTCGGGACGGACCGGATGGCGGACATGAGGGTCTGTAAATGATTCGCCTGGAGCCGTAGCTGCTGGTCACATGTGGATGCAGGGCTGTCTGTGGATAATCGCGCCTGCCCTGCATGCTCCGGAGTCCTAACTCGCGCTGTGTGTCACTGTCTCCTGAGGACCGAAGTCAGTCTCTCTCATCTGCTCTGTCAGCCTCTCTCTCTCCTGCCCCCCCTCTCTTTCGCCTCTCTCCTGCTCCTCTCGCTCTCTCCTGCCCCCCTCGCGCTCTCTCCTGCCCCCCTCTCTTTCGCCTCTCTCCTGCCCCCTCGCTCTCTCCTGCCCCCTCTTTCTTCTGTCCCCCTCTCTCTCCTGCCCCCTTTCTTTTGCCTCTTTCCTGCCTCCCCTCTCTTTCACCTCTCTCTCCTGCCCCCTCTCTCCTGCCCCTCTCGGTCTCTCCTGCCCCCCTCTTTTGCCTCTCTCTGCCCCCCTTTCTCTCTCCTGCCCCCCTTTCTTTTGCCTCTTTCCTGCCCCTCGCTCTCCTGCCTCCCCTCTCTTTCGCCTCTCTCTCTCCTGCCCCCTCTCTTTCACCTCTCTCCTGCCCCTCTCTCTCTCTCCTGCCCCTCTCTCGCCTCTTTCCTGCCCCCCTCTTTCCTGACCCTCTCTCTCTCCTGCCTCTTTCTCCTGCCCCCCTTTCTTTCGCCTCTTTCTCGCTTCTCTCCTGTCCCTCTCTCTCTCTCCCTCCTGCTTCTCTCTCTCCTGCCTCTCTCTCTCTCCTGCCTCTCTCTCCCTCAGAAGGGGAATCTGAGCTAATGGGGGGGGAGTCTGTGGGGAGGGGGTTCTGACTGCTGTTGACCACTTAGAGACCCCCCTTTATATCAGCACCCCCTACTTAGAGACCTCTATTAGATAAGGGAAACGCTCTTTATATAAGCACCCCCTTTAGAGACCCACATTATGATATAAGGATCAGTGTGTCCTTATATCACCCCCCTCTTTAGAGACACCCATTATTTCACAGTCCCCTTACATCAACACCCCCCCCCCCCTAGAGACTGGTCTCTAAAGAGAATCTGATATAGGGGACTCTGATCTAAAAAAAAAAATGTAAAAAAAAAAATTGTGAATGATGGTGGAAACCCCCCCAAGGATAATCCAAGTATTAATACACTCCAATCTTATTTAAACATACAATATATACTGTTCAATCTCCACACACATTGTGGAATGGATTTACACCACTATTCATACACTGTTGTATGTGTGTGGAGATTAAACAATATGTATGTTTAAATAAGATTGGAGTGTATTAATACTTGGATTATCCTTGGGGGTTTCCACCATCATTCACAATTATTGAGGTTGTGCTTCATTTTTTAAATTTTAATTTTTTTGGGTCTCTAAGGGGAGCACCGATATAAGGGGATTCTGATCTAATGGGTTCCTCTATGGGGGGCCCCTGTATTATGGAGGGCGTAATACTGCCCCCTATCTTAAGTGGGTGACACTGACCCTGTGTTATGGGGGGGTAACACTGACCCCTGTATTACAAAGGGGGGGGGGGGTGATACTGACCCCTGTATTATGACGCCTAGGCTTGCCACCTGTCCGGGGTCCACCTGAATAGCTCAGGTTTTGAATCATGTGTCTGTATTTCAGTCTGCCTAAAACCCAGACACATTTTTCAGACCGGACTGTGGCTTCCTAAGTAACCGAGATAGTCAGACACCAATCTGTTGCCACCTGTTAAAATTGGCCACAACTGTGTGCCGCGGCGTGCTAAGTGTGCCGCATTATTGCTCTCCTCCAGGTCTTTAAAATCCTATAGAGCAGGGATTCTCAAACTACGGCCCTCTAGCTGTTGTGGAACTACAAATCCCATGAGGCATTGTAAAACTCTGACATTCACAGACATGACTAGGCATGATGGGAATTGTAGTTCCTGAACACCTGGAGGCAGTAGTGTATTTAGGTTTTGTGCTGCCCTAGGCCTGACTAAAAACGTGCACCCCTAAATTTTCCAGTGGGGACACTAGTTCTGAGGGCCTGGGGGGGGATGGATTCCCTTAATTTGCATAGATTTCCTCTCACTTCCTGTTTGGCTATGGGGCAGGAAGTGACAGGAAATCTCTGCATTGTGACAGGGATGGTAAAAAATAAACTGACAGGGGCTATAACCCTCCCTTACTCTATCCAAAATGGAAAGAAAAGTGTTGCCTATACAGTGGGGATCGAAAGTTTGGGCACCCCAGGTAAAAATGTGTATTAATGTGCATAACGAAGCCAAGGAAAGATGGAGAAATCTCCAAATGGCATCAAATTACAGATTAGACATTCTTATAATATGTCAAAAAAAGTTAGATTTTATTTCCATCATTTACACTTTCAAAATTACAGAAAACAAAAAAAATGGCATCTGCAAAAGTTTGGGCACCCTGCAGAGTTAATATCTTGTACTGCCCCCTTTGGCAAGTATCACAGCTTGTAAACGCTTTTTGTAGCCAGTCAAGAGTCTTTCAATTCTTGTTTGAGGTATCTTTGCCCATTCTTCCTTACAAAAGTCTTCCAGTTCTTTGAGATTTCTGGGCTGTCTGTCATGCACTGCTTTTTTAAGGTCTATCCATAGGTTTTCAATAATGTTGAGGTCAGGAGATTGTGAAGGCCATGGCAAAACCTTCAGTTTACGCCTCTTGATGTAATCCCCCGTGGATTTTGAGGTGTGTTTAGGATCATTATCCATTTGTAGAAGCCATCCTCTCTTTAACTTCAGCTTTTTCACAGATGGCATCAAGTTACCATCCAAAATTTGCTGAAATTTTATTGAATCCATTTTTCCTTCTACTCGTGAAATGTTCCCTGTGCCACTGGCTGCAATACAACCCCAAAGCATGATTGATCCACCCCCATGCTTAACAGTTGGACAGAGGTTCTTTTCATTAAATTCTGTGCCCTTTCTTCTCCAAACGTACCTTTGCTCATTCCGGCCAAAAAGTTCTATTTTAACCTCATCGGTCCACAGAACTTGTTTCCAAAATGCCTCAGGCTTGTCTATATGTTCATTTGCAGAGTTCAAACGCTGATTTTTGTGGTGAGGACGTAGAAGAGGTTTTCTTCTGATGACTCTTCCATGAAGACCATATTTGTACAAGTATCTCTTTATAGTGGAATAGTGTACCACAACTCCAGTGTCTGCCAGATCTTTCTGGAGAGATCGTGCAGTCAAACGTGGGTTTTGAATTGCTTTTCTCACAATCCTGCGAGCTGTTCTGTCTGATATTTTTCTTGGTCTTCCAGATCTTGCTTTAACTTCCACTGTTCCTGATGACTGCCATTTCTTAATTACATTTCGAACAGAGGATATTGACATCTGAAAACACTTTGCTAACTTCTTATAGCCTTCTCCAGCTTTGTGAGCGTCAACTATTTTCAGTTTTCTAGAGAACTGCTTAGAAGAACCCATGGTGCTGATTGTTGGGGCAAGGTCAGATGAGTCTGGTCATTTAAAACCTTTGAGATTGACATCACCTGGTCTTCCCAGACGATGATTGAGAACAATCCATGACACTGGCAGGTCTCAGCTTTGCAAAGGGGGCAGTGCATACTATAAATTTTGCAGGGTGCCCAAACTTTTGCAGACGCCATTTTTTTGTTTTCTGTAATTTTGAAAGTGTAAATGATTGAAATAAAATCTAACTTTTTTTGACATATTATAAGAATGTCCAATCTGTAATTTGATGTCATTTGGAGACTTTTCCATCTTTCCTTGGCTTCGTTATGCACATTAATACACATTTTTACCTGGGGTGCCCAAACTTTCGATCCCCACTGTAGTTCTGTTTTTAAGCAGAAATTTCTGATAATTTTATGGAGAGGACTAAGAAGATATAACCATGCCAATGGTGCAGCAGAAAATATATAGCACAGTGAGGAAGGTTTGTGGTCCAGGATGATAGGACAGTCAAAATTATAAGCAGCGCCCCCCCACAGTTGCGGAATGCTGGCCGCTTGCATACTAGAAGCAGTGCGGCCGCTTTATGGGGGCGCTAGACTAATTTGCCTCTCAGCCCAGTCCGCCCCATATGACTGGCGCTACACTAACAGTGTAGCACAAGCAGGCGGGGACTCTTTCTGTGCTGCCCCCCTGCAAAGTGCTGCCCTAGGCCTGGGCCTTGTTGGCCTAGGCCAGGATACAGCGTTGCCTGGAGGGCCGTAGTTTGAAGACCCCTGCTATAGAGTATAGCACAAAAAAAATTCCCCCTGTAGCATGGCCACAGTCTCCAACAACCCCTGTAGCATGGCCGCAGTCTCCAACAACCCCTGTAGCATGGCCGCAGTCTCCAACAACCCCTGTAGCATGGCCGCAGTCTCCAACAACCCCTGTAGCATGGCCGCAGTCTCCAACAACCCCTGTAGCATGGCCGCAGTCTCCAACAACCCCTGTAGCATGGCCACAGTCTCCAACAAACCCTGTAGCATGGCCGCAGTCTCCGACAACCCCTGTAGCATGGCCGCAGTCTCCGACAACCCCTGTAGCATGGTCGCAGTCTCCGACAACCCCTGTAGCATGGCCGCAGTCTCCGACAACCCCTGTAGCATGGCCGCAGTCTCCGACAACCCCTGTAGCATGGCCGCAGTCTCCGACAACCCCTGTAGCATGACCCCAAGAACACCATCCATACCTTTAAACATGGAGGTGGAAACATTATGCTTTGGGGGGTTTTTTCTCCTAAGGGAACAGGACAACTTCACCACATCAAAGGGATGGGGCCATGTACCATCAAATCTTGGGTGAGAGCCTCCTTCCCTCAGCCAGGGCTTTGAAAATGGGTAGTGGATGGGTATTCCAGCAGGACAATGACCCAAAACACACGGCCAAGGCAACAAAGGAGTGGCTCAAGAAGAAGCACATTAAGGGTCCTGGAGTGGCCTAGCCAGTATCCAGACCTTAATCCCATAGAAAATATGTGGAGGGAGCTGAAGGTTTGAGTTACCAAACATCAGCCTCCAAACCATAAAGACTTGGAGAGGATCTGAAAAATCCCTCCTGAGATGTGTGCAAACCTGATCACCAACTACAAGAAACGTCTGACCTCAGTGATTGCCAACAAGGGTTTTGCCACCAAGTACCAAGTCATGTTTTGCAAAAGGGATCAAATACTTATTTCACTCGTTGACATGCAAATAATCAAATTTGTTACTTTTTTTTAAATGCGTTTTTCTGGATATTTTTGTTGTTATTCTGCTAAATGGAATCACTCTGCTGTGGTCACACTCTAATCATTAGAGCTCCCCCTAGCTACAGCCTGGTAATAACATTGCTAGGAGGTCTATTCATTTATCTGCTACATACTTCCCATCTTTATATAAATGACTCCTGATATTTAGGGGTCTAATCATAAAAAAATTGTATAGCACCCGGTGAAAGTGTATGTACATTCCTTCTATGTGAATGGGATGGGGGTAATGAATGTTAGTGGGCTTTTTGCTGAGCTGTTTGAAAGGTTACCATTGATTTAACATGGAATATACCACATTAGGGATTAGATGATAATAATTCCTCTGATACTTTGGGCCATCTAAAAGGCCAAATGCAGCATTTTTCATGTTAAATCAACGGTTGATTTAACCAGTTCCCGCCCACGCTATAGCTGAAAGATAGCTACAGCGCAGGCTTACCTTCCATTCATCTGCAAGCTCTGTGATTGTTGCATCCTTAAGACACAGCTGATCACAGATCGGGGCAAGGAGCCAATCACAGTGGCCCTTTACCATGTTATCAGCTGTGTCCAGTGACAGCTGATCAGGTTGTAAACACAAGCTGGTTATCGGCATTCCTTTCCTCATGCTGACAGCGTGAGGACAGGAGAGCTGATAACCGGCTTGTGTTAAAGGGAGATCTACACTAATTATCAGTGTCCATATTATCAGTGCAGTCCCAACAGTGCCCACCAGTGCTGCCAATTAGTGCCCACCAGTGCTGCCAATCAGTGCCCACCAGTGCTGCCAATCAGTGCCCACCAGTGCTTCCTGTCAATGCCTCCCCATTAGTGCAGCCTCATCAGCACACATCAGTGAAGGAGAACATTTACCTGTTTGCAAAATTATATAACAAAACGATAATTTTTTATTTATTTTTTTTCAAAATTTTTGGCCTTTATTCGTTTAGCAAAAAATAAAAAACCCAGTGGCGATTAAATACCACCAAAAGAAAGCTCTATTTGTCTGAAAAAAATGATAAAAATATCATGTGTACAGTGTTGCATGACCGCGCAATTGTAATTCAAAGTGTGACAGCGCTGAAAGCTGAAAATTGGCCTGGGCAGGAAGGGGGTGAAAGTGCGCAGTAGGTTAACCACTTCCCGCCCGGCCTATAGCAGAATGACGGCCGGGCAGTGGTCAATTATCCTGACTGGGCATCATATGACGTCCAGCAGGATAATTTGCCAACGCGCGCCCATGGGGGGCACGCAGTGCGGAGATTGCTTGTGCTGTGTGTCAGTCTGACACACCGCAACTCCGATCGTGGCATGGAGCCTCTGACACAGGCTCCTTGTCACGTGATCAGCTGTGACCAATCACAACTGATCATTATTGGCACTTCCTAGTTCAGGCAAACGGCTCTCCTCGGTTCACGCTGGCAGGGATAGTGATCGGCAGCTCTCCCTGTCAGAGGGGGGGGGGTCTGTGCTGATAAGCAGCACATTGATTTTCAGCACAGCCCCATCAGATGTGCCCATCAGCTGCCAGTCTATGCCCCATCAGTAATGCCTATCAGTGCTCTTCAGATGCCAATCATCAATGCCTGTCAGCAGCTCATCAGTGCTGCCTATCCAGTGCCACTGGATTCTACATATCAGTGCTCATCAATTCTACATAACCGTGCCTGTCAGTGAAGGAAAAAAAAATGAAAATTTATTATCAAATACTTACCGTAAATTTTCCTTTCCTGATAGACTCCATGGCAGTCTACGTGTGGGTAACCCCGCCTCCTTTCCAATGCTATAGGACCCCATAACTATAAGTTTGAGCTTACCGCTATGGACTGTGTTCTGTAACTAGCCGACTCTTAGATCAACTCTTATACTCATGGGTGGGAACTCCGTCTGCCATGGAGTCTATCAGGAAAGGACGGTAAGTATTTGATAATAAATTTTCATTTTCCTGACAGACTACGTGTGGGAAATAACTAGCAAAGAACAAAGAGAATATTTGGACAGCCGCACTCCAGGGAAAAAAAATCCTTAAATGGCCTTTATTGGTAAAATAGGATAAAACACTACATGCCACAGCAAGAAAAAAAATCAGGACAGTGTTTACTCATAGCTATGAGTAAGCACTGTTAGTGTGAAACGCGTCAGTGTGTGTCCTGATTTTTTTTTTGTTGCTGTGGCATGTAGTGTTTTATCCTATTTTACCAATAAGTACCAGTTACACTTACCGGTAACGGGTTTTCTAGGAAGTCTTCAAGGACGGCACACCTGAGATGATGGGTTCCACCTGACAGGAAACACAATCAACAGAGTTTAAAAGGCCCCACCCTTCCCTCTGTCCCTCAGTTATGACAAAGTATAAGCCCACACCGATGTCAGAGGGTACCTTCTGTGAGAATAAAACATCACCAACAACTAAGGGTAGGGAAGTAGGCCTGCCGTCCTGGAAGACTTCCTAGAAAACCCGTTACCGGTAAGTGTAACCGGTACTTTTCTCTAGTCATCTTCCAGGACGGCACACCTGAGACGATGAGCAAGAAGTTCAGGCCTACCTTAGGGTGGGATCACCGCCTGTAGGACCTTCCTGCCAAACGCCAAGTCCTGAGGAGACAACAGCTCCACTCTGTAGTGTCCCAGGAAGGTATTTTGGCTCGTCCAAGTTGCTGCTCTGCAGATTTGATCGATCGAAGCGCCTGCCCTCTCTGCCCAGGAGGTCGCCAGAGATCTAGTTGAGTGAGCTTTGATATGAGCTGGAACAGGTTTTTCTGACTGTTCATAGGCTACTGCGATAGTCTGTTTAATCCACCTGGCTATCGTAGGTTTAGAGGCCTGAAGCCCTTTCTTTTGACCTGAGAAACTAATTAGTAAATGATTTGATCTCCTGAATGCACTCACTCTATCTAAATAGACTAGAAGACATCTAACGTCTAATAAATGAAACTTTTCCTCTTTGTCATTTTTGGGATTCTGACAAAAAGGAGGGGAGAATAATTTCCTGTGACCTGTGGAAATCTGAGGTCACTTTAGGTAAATATAAAGAATATATATATATATATATATATATATAAAGAATCCTGTCTGAGGATTACTCTGTCCTCTAGGAGCAACAAAAAGGGCTCTTTTATAGTTAGAGCTTGCAGGTCGCCAACCCTTCTGGCTGTGGTGATCGCCAAGAGGAAGGCCATTTTAAGCGTCTAATACCAGGGATATATCCCAAGGTGGGAACCTGTTTGTTCTCACCGGGGTTACCCTTTCCCTGGCTGTCAAAAATCTCTTTACCAGTGGGTTTAGGCCCAGTCTTTGGTCCAAAAACACTGATAAGGCTGCGACCTGGACCCTGAGGGTCTTGACTGCTAGGCCCTGGTCAGCCCCCTCTTGGAGGAAATCCAGGACCGTTGGGATCATTTGGAGAGAACCTTCTCTAGACTGAGCCCAGCGAGAGAAGACTTTCCAAACTTTCGCATAAATTTGCCTAGTGATTGGCTTCCTACTCAGCAAAAGTGTGTCAAATCACTTTTTCCGAACATCCCCTGCGCCTGAGGATCTCCCTCTCAAACACCATGCCGTGAGGGAAAAAAAAACCTGGATCGGGATGTAACACTGGTCCCTGGGAGAGGCGATCGCATCTGAACGGGAGATGCAGCGGAGGGGCAATCGACCACCTCCTCAGGGTGGGGAACCATGCCCGCTTCGGCCACGAGGGCGTGATCAGAATAAGGCACCCGTTTGAATGGGATAGCTTCTGCAATACCCAGGGAATGAGCATCAGGGGAGGGAACGCGTACGCCAGAGTGAACTCCCAGCTTTGGGCTAAGGCATCTATTCCTCGGGAGCCCTGCTCCCTGGTGAGAGAGAAGTACTTGTGAACTTTCCTGTTCTTCCTGCAGGCAAACAAGTCTATCTCTAGTTTGCCAAAGTGTCGGCTTACCAGAGAGAAAACGTCGGTGTTTAGCTCCCACTCTCCTTGATTAATGGGTTGTCTGCTGAGAAAGTCTACCTGAATGTTGAGGGACCCTTTTATGTGGACTGCCGAAACTGAGAGAATATATTTCTCTGCTTCCCCAGGATTTCCTGGGTTAGTTTTATCAGCTTGCTGGACCTTGTTCCCCCTTGATGGTTTAGGTAGGACACGGCCACTACATTGTCCGAGAAGATCTGTACTTCTCTTCCATGGACCTGATTTCAGAAAAAGTTTAATACTTTTCCGACCGCTAACAACTCCCTTAAATTGGAGGAAGCTTTGCTCTGCTCCTGGTCCCAAGGGCCCTGGGTGAAGAGATCTCTCATGTGAGCTCCCCAGCCCCAGGCACTTGTGTCCGTGGTCAGAATCAGCGGATTTTGTTGGGTCCAGGACCGACCTCCCGACAGGTTGTCCGAGTTCAGCCACCAGTCTAGGAAGTGTTTTGTTTCCTCCGAGAGGGGAACTGTTAAGTCCAGCGATTCTCTTCTTCCGTCCCAGGAGGAGAGAAGGAACCCCTGGAGCCCCCGAGAATGGAACTGTGCCCATTGGACCGAAGGGATGTAGGATGACATAAGCCCTAAAACTTTCATCATGGCCCTTAGAGAGGCCTCCCCTGCACCCTGGAGAGTAGACACTGCTCTCTGCACCTTTATGATCTTCTCCAGTGGAAGAAAGATCCTTTGGCTGACTGAGTCTACCCTGTACCCTAGAAACACCTTGGATTGTGAGGGGTCCAGGGAGGACTTCTCTCGGCTGATCAGCCACCCTAGGGATTCTAGGGTGGACAGCACTTTTTCTCTGTCTGACTAGAGTTGTTCCAGGGCCGGACTGAAGATTAACATGTCGTCCAAGTATGGGATCAAGGCTATCCCCTGGAGGTGTAGAAAAGACACCACCTCGGCCAGAACTTTGGTGAAGATTCTTGGACTGGCCGCTAGGCTGAAGGGGAGTGCCTTGAACTGCCAGTGTTGGACGCCCTGTTTTGTCTGCACTGCAAACCTCAGGAACTTCTGATGTTTCGGGGCAATGGGGATGTGCAAATAAGCGTCCTTTAAATCTAACGTTATCATGAAAGACTCCTTCTTGAAGGTGTCTTCTGACCGTATACTCTCCATCCGGAACTTTTTGTACACCAAGTACTGATTTAGCTTTCGTAGGTTCATGATCAGCCGGAATTTTCCCGGGTTGGGTTTTGGTACCACAAATATGTGGGAATAAAACCCCTGGCCGAACTGATCCACGGGAACAGGGATAATTACCTCCTGTTCTGCTAGTTCTCAGACACTCCCCAAAAGGCCCCTTGCTTTCGATGGGTCTTTGGGGAGATGAGTAAGGATTAAGTTTGAAGGAGGGAGGGACAGAAATTCTAATTTGTAACCCTCCTTTATCAGGTTTAGGATATAAGGACTCTGCGTGATGTTTTCCCATTGAGGGAGGAACCACGAGAGCCTTCCACCAACTTTTATGTTGGCGTCATTTGGACTCCTTGTTGGGAGTACCGGGTCTGGAAAAAAGGATTCCACCCTTTTCCTTGCCCCTACCAAATCCCCCCTGTTTCGAAAAAACACTGCTGGAAACACAGTGCTTCATGCCGATAGCTTTCATCCTACCCCCTTAAAAAATTCCATACCTTATGGACAATACCTGCGCCTTCGGCGCAATTGTTCAAATGACATCCTCTTCTATGAGGAAGCTGGACAACTCCAGACTAGACTTCTAGCAAGAGGCTACAGCCGATCATGCCTACGCAAAGCCTACAACAAAGTGATTAATAAATCTAGATCAGAACTTTTATTCCATCAAAAAGCCAAAAAAGACTATAATTCAGAACAAATTAGAATCATTATGCCGTTCTCGCGACAGCATGACGCAATAAAGGGACATAATACATAAACATTGGACCATACTCACTGATGATCCCAAACTTAATAGATTTGTCTCTGACTATCCTTCTATTATTTACAAACACGCAACCTCTATTAACCACCTCGCGCCGGCCGTACGAGAATATACGGCCGCAAGGTGGTTGTCAAATGCCGGGAGGCCGTTATTATACGGCCTCCGCTATTTGGCCACTGGGGGGCGCGCGAGCGCCGCCGGCGGCGCGCGCACGTGCCCGGCGCTTCACTGCAATGCCGATGCGCGTGCCTGGCGGCCGCGATGTCCGCCAGGCACCCCCGATCGGCGGTTACAGAGACAAGGACATGGATCTGTGTGTGTAAACACACAGATCCACGTCCTGTCAGGGAGAGGAGACCGATGCTGTGTCCCTTGTACATAGGGACACAGATCGGTCACCTCCCCCAGTCAGTCCCCTCCCCCCACAGTAACAATCACTCCCAGGGAACACATTTAACCCCTTCCTCGCCCCCTAGTGTTAACCCCTTCCCTGCCAGCCACATTTATACAGTAATCAGTGCATATTTATAGCACTGTTCGCTGTATAAATGTGAATGGTCCCAAATTAGTGTCAAAAGTGTCCGATGTGTCCGCCATAATGTCGCAGTCACAAAAAAAATCACTGATCGCCGCCATTACTAATAAAAAAAATATATATATAAAAATACCATAAAACTATCCCCCTATTTTGTAAAACGCTATAACTTTTGCGCAAACCAATCAATAAACGCTGATTGCGATTTTTTTTTTACCAAAAATATGTAGAAGAATACGTATCGGCCTAAACTGAGGAAAAAAAAAAAAAAAAAATTGGGATATTTATTATAGCAAAAATCAAAAAATATTGCTTTTTTTTCAAAATTGTCGCTCTATTTTTGTTTATAGCGCAAAAAATAAAAACCGCCGAGGTGATCAAATACCACCAAAAGAAAGCTCTATTTGTGCGAAAAAAAGGACGTCAATTTTGTTTGGGAGCCACGTCGCACGACCGCGCAATTGTCATTCAAAGCGTGACAGTGCTGAAAGCTGGAATTTCGCCTGGGCAGGAAGGGGGTATATGTGCACAGTAAGGAAGGGGTTAAAGACCTTTTGGTTCAGAGCGAGTACAAAAGCGCTCAAAAAAAGAGATACACACTGTCCAGCCTTTGGCACTTTCCCGTGTGGACATTGTTCACACTGTCCACTCATGAGAAGGGAGAAGACTTTCCGTCTCCCCAATGGAGAGATATTCAAGCCCTCACACTTCACCAGTTGCCAAACGCGTGGCATGGTTTATCTGATGGAGTGTGAGTGCGGAGCATTTTACGTGGGTAAGACGAAGCAAGAACTTTGGCGACGTGTATCTAAGCACACATACAGCATGGAGATCGGTAATCGATATCTTCCTATCGGAAGACATGCTGTAATAAAACATTATTATAAAGTACCCAGAGTTTCATTCGTCGCACTCGATCGTATTCATATTCCTGAAAGAGGAGGCGATTGGAACAAAATTTTGCTTCAACATGAGCAAAGGTGGATCTTTAGACTGCAGGCCACCATTTTCCCAGGGCTAAATGATTCCTTATCCTTTGCTCCCTTTTTGAAAGGATTTGCTTCAGGAAAAACTCAATAAAGCTTTAGGATTTTTCAAAATAACCAAAACCACTTGAAACTAAGAATTAACTTTGCTTTGTTTGCCCATCCTTCCCACCGCTCCTCTCTCTCCCTTCCCCCACATGGGGATTACACCACAATGTTCTCATAATCATGCGTTGTATTTGTTTGATTTGATTCACCTTTTTTCCCCCTATGCTCTCAATATCTTTTTAGATAATATAATATGGAACAATAAATAATGTATGTTTTATTAAGGTTAATGGCCCCATGTAATTTCCATGGGCTTATATGATTGAAATGTAGTAATTAATTTATGGCAATGTTATTTTCTTTTTCCTTAGTTTGCCCTAGGTTTTTCCTATTCACCCCTGGTCGGTTGTGATCCACGTAATGGAGCCGCTGATACAACAAGTTTGCAGCTTCTCCAGCAGGGGGAGGGAGGCGCAGGGACCTGTGCTTCCCCAAATGCTCCAACAGGTGGCAGCAGGTCTGTCTACTATGTGAGCAATCTCCTTGCTGGACAGCATCTGCGATTGCTCCCGGGTGTTCTTGTGCCATCCGCGCATGCGCGGGTACGCCGTGCGTGCGCGTGACGCCACTACACCACGTAGTTACGGCGGAAGCAACGGCAGTGGTCGGGGACTTCCGCCCTTCACAGACGCAGAGGAACTCGCGACCGGAATGCCGCCCATTGCGGCCCAGATGACCCCTAATTCGGTAAGACACACCAGGTGGGGGAGGACCCGAAGCGGCAAGCCCAGCATTCAATTAAGCAATTTGAGACCCATTATATAGTCCTTCTGATGCAGAGTGATCTTTCAGATGATCCTCTGCATCCCAGTGCGAGCAGTCAGACAATCCCCTGGGGTAAGCATACCACTATGATTTAAAGACCTTAATTATGGGCACGTTCTCAATTTTTCCTGAAACTTTTTCTTTTTTAAACACATTACAATTTTTGATTGTTTCTATTATAGAACCATCGGTATACACTGCAATTAGATTGTTACATCCGAGGGTGTGCTTCAACATAGAAGCTGTCAAGGTAATATGTTCACATTCAGTAACTTACCATCACATCACCACTAGCCTTTTTCACTATTGCACAACCCCCACTTTGGTTTTTTTTTTTTTCTGTTATTGTGGTTTATATGGGGGTGGGGGAGGTACATTCACATTCTCCTGTCACTACTCATTTATTAGTTTACCTTCACACCTGTATCACAACATTTCCATTTCACACACATTCAGCATTTTTGTTTTCATCTTCACCACTTTTTTTAACAACATACACAGCACCATACCCACCACACTCATCACATTATTCATATATTTCATTCACCACAATGTTATATATTGACAGTTTTAATTTATTAAATACCAAAACAATATTTTAATATTAGTTTCTAATTAATTAAAATTGGCACTTGAGCTATGATACTCATTGCTTCATGATTTTTTGAACAACAATCAAAATGTATAAACATTATTATATACATGAATAATTAGGTAGTATACTCCTTTTAGGGGGAATGATTATCTGTCTGCTTAACACACTAAGATTTTATTATATGAATAACACAATGCTAGGCACTGTGTACTTATGCTAATATATTGGGGTACTCTTGGTCAAATCAAAAAGCACCACATCCCATTGTAATTTAATATGAGAAAAAGGGGGGGGACAGCGGGTATACTCAGTACCCAGGGATTTTTTGAAAACACGGTGCTTGATAGAGATAAACACAATTGTCAAAATCAATAAAAGATTAAATTTTATTACATGAAGCATAAAAACAATACACAAAATTATTAACCATCCTTCAAGATATGTAGGTCAGTTTTCAAAAAGATGCAATTCACTGCTTGATTTCCACTCAACTAGTTTCGCTCCCAGCGGAGCTTCTTCAGGAGTGTAATAGAGTAATAGCAGGTTTAAACTGTGAATACAGGATGTACAACAATTAGCAACATAGAATGGTTAAAAGTATGTAAGACTTTAATGTTGAACATTTCAGAAAAATTGATAAATTGACGTGCCCAAAGCATGCTAATGGTTAAGTAGTTCATAAGGGTAGATCATTAACACAATAGATCCGTTCACACTGAAATGGTGATGGCCCATGCTGAGCATCATACAAACACATATGTATACACTCACCGACTTACATGTGTAGCTACAAACTGGAAGAACAAATGGCATTTCCACTGGTATTAGTTGACCGGTTTGCCCAATCCACTGAAACAACCCATAGGGTTAGCAACCACAAGGGTAAAGAAAATCTATTGAAGACTGGAAATAGAAAGCATACAAAAGGTATATAGTGAATAGATGTTAAATCTAGCAAATTCAACATAATTCATCCTGAAATGGATGGAAAGACAACCTCTTACCTTGAGAGGTTGTTAGTATGGGTCACTAGATCCAAAGTC
This sequence comes from Rana muscosa, assembly GCA_029206835.1. Classification (NCBI taxonomy): domain Eukaryota; kingdom Metazoa; phylum Chordata; class Amphibia; order Anura; family Ranidae; genus Rana; species Rana muscosa. Next base: position 25,041,406 of record JARGYO010000094.1, on the reverse strand, counting down.
AGCAGTATGCCAATAGGGAGTTGTAAAAATCCTTATAGAGCACAAAGTGTCTATTTGTGCTAAGAAAGACAAACCCTCGGGCTGAATGATTGGAAACACATAGTGAAAAAATAACTTCACTGGTTACATTGCACTCAAGATGGTTGGGTGGGATGGATGAGCTGGTCACCAGCTGTAAATAAAAAAATATAGCAGACAAAGTGATGAGCAACCTCGGCCACTGCGAGGAGAAAGTTATCAACACAGCGGACAAGCGATTGTCCATAACAGCAGCCTACCTGGGCAAGTTGAAAAGGGGTCAGAATCCGTCCGGCTGGAGCAGGTATATCTCCAAGCCCCAGGGCGGCGAAAGATCCTCGCAGACTGTCGGCGGACCGGAGCCGCATTTAAAATACCCCCATCGCGGCGGCGTCTGACGTCATCGCCGCGATGCGGACGTACATTGGTGGATCAATGATGACGCGCACCGCCGTCCAAGAGTTGGACTGGCGTGAGCGTCATTGAGACAGCAGCCAACGTGGCGTTTCACACACCAAGCGAGGTGTGTGTCAGTCAGCTGGACGCTGCTGAGGCCAGCCGCGCCATCTTGAATAAGGGAAAACAGAATATATAGATAATAGTAAATGAACCCAGCGTCATTGAGAGAGTGGGAACAAGAATATATATGGTGTAATGACATTAATAATCAAAATCTATATTGAAGCAGCGCAGGTGGAACTCACAGAATGACTGTCAACATTGATCATCAATTTGGGGCACCCCATTGAAAGCTCGACTGGCATCACGAGTATATCAAAGCAGGGGGCCCCCGGGCGTCCGTATGGTTGCCCGGGGTGAATCATGAATTGAGCCAGTCAGCAAATACCAGATGCAATATAGAGAAAATAAATTTGGTATGAAAATTTTTTTATTATTATACAGGGACACATTGTGTCACCCAAGTAGATAAATAATCGAAATTAGATAATAACTAGAATGCCAATTTTTCACAAAGAGTAAACCCAATTTGTAGCAAGGGTCTGAAGTAAAGCAAATGGGCGGAACTGGTGAAGCTCAGGATGGAACATGAACATACAGTATGACGGATTACATGAATCATGAAAAATACATTGTAAGTTAAACTTTCCAACTTAGGAAACATGTGTTAATATATGAGGAATGCAAAGTGTTGCAAGGGATGAATCTAAGTGAGATAAAGAAATGAAAAAAGATTGAAGATAAAATAATATGAAATGAAAAAATGATAACTGGACTCAATTTGAATTTATAACAATATAGCAAAAAATTAAAAAAATATATTGATGAATATTAGATAATGGAGTAAATGTTGGACGAACAATGCTATAGTAATTCACGGCAGAACTCTATAAAAACGGCTTAAAGCTAAAGGCATCGTTTAAACCAGGGTGCCTAAGAGCTGATAACCTATGGATCCATCTGGCCTCTTTCTGCAGTAGAATTTTATCGAAATTCCCTCCTCTCTCCCCTGGGGGAATGTGTTCTAAGGCGGAAAAATGCATTACTGCACTATCAAATTGATGAAACAGACCTACATGCCGGCTAATTGGGGTTTCCATTTTCTTTTTCCTTATCAGAGAAACATGGTCTCTGACACGGTGAAAGAAGGGCCTTTTGGTCTTGCCGACATAGAATGCATCACATTGGCATTGCATTAAGTATACTATACCAATGGATTGGCACGTGACTGAAAACATAGGTCTGTGTACTTGTCCGTCCGGAAGAGTAACCGTGGAGGAGGAATGTAAATATCTGCAGAATTTACATTTATGACAAGGCCTAGTGCCCCTAAACGGGATGGGATTAGACGGCGATGAAGAAAAGTGGCTATGGACCAGAGTGTCTCGTAGAGATCGCGCTCTCTTGTAGGTGATCTGTGGATACGGTTTGATAAATTTAGAAATTTGATCATCGCTGGTTAGTAGGTACCAGTATTTTTGTAGGATGAGGCGCACCTGTTGGTGTTGGTTTGAAAATGTAGTTATCAACCTAACACCCGGGTCAGATTTTGTTTTCTTGGGACCATGCAGAAGAGCACTTCTATTTTGTTTTTTGGTTCTAACATAAGCCTTTTTAAGGCACTTGTTGCTGTAACCTCGTTCTAAAAAACGGGCCCTCAATAGTTTAGCCTCATGTTCAAAGTCCTTTGAACTGCTACAGTTCCGCCGCAATCTCAAATATTGCCCATAGGGCACACTTGAGATCAGAGGTTTGGGATGGGCACTCCCTGCATGCAGCAGGGAGTTTCCAGCCGAAGATTTACGATAAAGGGAGGTGCTGATGGTACCATCAGTTTTGATGTTGATTTTGAGATCCAGAAAGGTCAACTCCCTTTGGCTAATTTCAAAAGTGAATTTGAGATTAAAGTTATTGATCTTTAAGGAATCAAGGAAAGTGGTAAGGGCATCTCTGGGGCCGGTCCAAATAAAGAAAATATCGTCAATGAATCGTCGCCATATTGGGATAAAATCCAAATGGCTCTGTAAATCCTCTCTAAAAAAGAGGTTTCTCTCCCACCCCCCCAGATACAGGTTCGCGTAGGAGGGGGCACACTTGGTCCCCATTGCCACCCCCTGTATCTGGAGGTAGTGGGAGTCTCCAAACAAAAAAATATTGTTAGATAAAATGAATTCGAGAAGGTTCAAAATGAACGAGATATAGGCCCGAGAGATGCCCCTATCCTCGGTGATGAAGCCCTCCACAACCTCCACACCAAGTTGGTGTGGTATGGAGTTGTAGAGGGCCTCAACATCAAGTGCCACCAACCAAGATCCCTCAGGCACAGAAATGCCATCTAAGGTTCTTAAAAGGTCAGTTGTATCCTGTAGATACGATACCAGCCCTTCAACATGAGGTCTGAGAAAGTCATCGATCAGTTGACTAGCCGTCTCTGTCAGGGAACCATTGCCCGAGACAATAGGACGTCCCGGGGGAGAGGACAAGTTCTTGTGAACTTTAGGTAATGCATAGAGAGTGGGGGTTCTAGGATTGGTGACACTGAGAAATTCCCAAGTTTTTTTGGTGATTAAACCATCATGATATGCACTGCCGATCAAATGTCTGTACCGTTCAGTAACCAGATGCAAATGAGCACTAGATACTTTCCGGTACCAACTTTTGTTGGTCAGTAGGTTCATGACCATTTGCTCATAGTCACAACAGTTCATAACCACCAAGTTGCCCCCCTTGTCGGAGGGCTTGATGATAATCTCTTTGTTGAGCTGTAGAGATCGCAATGCCTCACGTTGAGAATCACTAAGATTGGAATCGGCCTGTGATTTCCAGTTTGACTGGTTTATCTCCAACGTCACCTGTTTTGCGAAAGCCCAAATATTAGGATTTCCCTGTAGTAATGGGAATAAATTGGATTTGGGTTTGTATTCCCGTTGAACAGATTTTATTACCAAAGGATTAGAGGAGGATGGGGCCTGGGGGGGAGGGGAGGGCAACGTTGACATACACTGTTCCTCTAGAGCCCGTGCCTCATCAAGGTCCGCGAGGTCAACGTTGCCCTCCTCCCATAGCTCCATGAGTTCCTCAAGAGCCTTTAAGTCCTCAATGTTCATTTCCTGCCATAAAGGATTGGCCAGAGTGGTAGTCTGAGACTGATCTTCGGGTTTGTCATAAAGAACTCGGAATAGTAATTTCCTGGAAAATAGATTTAAATCTTTGATGAGTTCGAACTTATCAATTTGGTGAGTAGGGCAAAAAGTAAGTCCCAGTTTTAAAACTGAGATCTGATCAGGGGTCAATGCATATGAGGACAAATTGATTACCTCAAGTTCGTTTTCGAGAATTTTTGATTCTGTGGATCTGAATTTACCTGCTTCCTTGGGTCTAGTGCCAACGACGGAGCCGGACCAAAAAACAAAATAGAAGTGCTCTTCTGCATGGTCCCAAGAAAACAAAATCTGACCCGGGTGTTAGGTTGATAACTACATTTTCAAACCAACACCAACAGGTGCGCCTCATCCTACAAAAATACTGGTACCTACTAACCAGCGATGATCAAATTTCTAAATTTATCAAACCGTATCCACAGATCACCTACAAGAGAGCGCGATCTCTACGAGACACTCTGGTCCATAGCCACTTTTCTTCATCGCCGTCTAATCCCATCCCGTTTAGGGGCACTAGGCCTTGTCATAAATGTAAATTCTGCAGATATTTACATTCCTCCTCCACGGTTACTCTTCCGGACGGACAAGTACACAGACCTATGTTTTCAGTCACGTGCCAATCCATTGGTATAGTATACTTAATGCAATGCCAATGTGATGCATTCTATGTCGGCAAGACCAAAAGGCCCTTCTTTCACCGTGTCAGAGACCATGTTTCTCTGATAAGGAAAAAGAAAATGGAAACCCCAATTAGCCGGCATGTAGGTCTGTTTCATCAATTTGATAGTGCAGTAATGCATTTTTCCGCCTTAGAACACATTCCCCCAGGGGAGAGAGGAGGGAATTTCGATAAAATTCTACTGCAGAAAGAGGCCAGATGGATCCATAGGTTATCAGCTCTTAGGCACCCTGGTTTAAACGATGCCTTTAGCTTTAAGCCGTTTTTATAGAGTTCTGCCGTGAATTACTATAGCATTGTTCGTCCAACATTTACTCCATTATCTAATATTCATCAATATATTTTTTTAATTTTTTGCTATATTGTTATAAATTCAAATTGAGTCCAGTTATCATTTTTTCATTTCATATTATTTTATCTTCAATCTTTTTTCATTTCTTTATCTCACTTAGATTCATCCCTTGCAACACTTTGCATTCCTCATATATTAACACATGTTTCCTAAGTTGGAAAGTTTAACTTACAATGTATTTTTCATGATTCATGTAATCCGTCATACTGTATGTTCATGTTCCATCCTGAGCTTCACCAGTTCCGCCCATTTGCTTTACTTCAGACCCTTGCTACAAATTGGGTTTACTCTTTGTGAAAAATTGGCATTCTAGTTATTATCTAATTTCGATTATTTATCTACTTGGGTGACACAATGTGTCCCTGTATAATAATAAAAAAATTTTCATACCAAATTTATTTTCTCTATATTGCATCTGGTATTTGCTGACTGGCTCAATTCATGATTCACCCCGGGCAACCATACGGACGCCCGGGGGCCCCCTGCTTTGATATACTCGTGATGCCAGTCGAGCTTTCAATGGGGTGCCCCAAATTGATGATCAATGTTGACAGTCATTCTGTGAGTTCCACCTGCGCTGCTTCAATATAGATTTTGATTATTAATGTCATTACACCATATATATTCTTGTTCCCACTCTCTCAATGACGCTGGGTTCATTTACTATTATCTATATATTCTGTTTTCCCTTATTCAAGATGGCGCGGCTGGCCTCAGCAGCGTCCAGCTGACTGACACACACCTCGCTTGGTGTGTGACACGCCACGTTGGCTGCTGTCTCAATGACGCTCACGCCAGTCCAACTCTTGGACGGCGGTGCGCGTCATCATTGATCCACCAATGTACGTCCGCATCGCGGCGATGACGTCAGACGCCGCCGCGATGGGGGTATTTTAAATGCGGCTCCGGTCCGCCGACAGTCTGCGAGGATCTTTCGCCGCCCTGGGGCTTGGAGATATACCTGCTCCAGCCGGACGGATTCTGACCCCTTTTCAACTTGCCCAGGTAGGCTGCTGTTATGGACAATCGCTTGTCCGCTGTGTTGATAACTTTCTCCTCGCAGTGGCCGAGGTTGCTCATCACTTTGTCTGCTATATTTTTTTATTTACAGCTGGTGACCAGCTCATCCATCCCACCCAACCATCTTGAGTGCAATGTAACCAGTGAAGTTATTTTTTCACTATGTGTTTCCAATCATTCAGCCCGAGGGTTTGTCTTTCTTAGCACAAATAGACACTTTGTGCTCTATAAGGATTTTTACAACTCCCTATTGGCATACTGCTGACTTTGGATCTAGTGACCCATACTAACAACCTCTCAAGGTAAGAGGTTGTCTTTCCATCCATTTCAGGATGAATTATGTTGAATTTGCTAGATTTAACATCTATTCACTATATACCTTTTGTATGCTTTCTATTTCCAGTCTTCAATAGATTTTCTTTACCCTTGTGGTTGCTAACCCTATGGGTTGTTTCAGTGGATTGGGCAAACCGGTCAACTAATACCAGTGGAAATGCCATTTGTTCTTCCAGTTTGTAGCTACACATGTAAGTCGGTGAGTGTATACATATGTGTTTGTATGATGCTCAGCATGGGCCATCACCATTTCAGTGTGAACGGATCTATTGTGTTAATGATCTACCCTTATGAACTACTTAACCATTAGCGTGCTTTGGGCACGTCAATTTATCAATTTTTCTGAAATGTTCAACATTAAAGTCTTACATACTTTTAACCATTCTATGTTGCTAATTGTTGTACATCCTGTATTCACAGTTTAAACCTGCTATTACTCTATTACACTCCTGAAGAAGCTCCGCTGGGAGCGAAACTAGTTGAGTGGAAATCAAGCAGTGAATTGCATCTTTTTGAAAACTGACCTACATATCTTGAAGGATGGTTAATAATTTTGTGTATTGTTTTTATGCTTCATGTAATAAAATTTAATCTTTTATTGATTTTGACAATTGTGTTTATCTCTATCAAGCACCGTGTTTTCAAAAAATCCCTGGGTACTGAGTATACCCGCTGTCCCTCATTTGTGTACTTATGCTGTTAATGCTTTGCCGCAGGTGTCAGCTCCTTCCTGTGTCTTTCCCCTTTTGGGATTCTCATCCCATGTGGTGAATTCTTGTAAGCTGCAAGCTTTCCCAGCGGCATTCCGGCACGTGGGGAACCCACGCGGCCAGGAGGTTATTTTGGAAGTCCATGGGAGCATCTCCTAGTGGAAACTCTGGTAAAAAGTATCTAATGTCTACACACAACAAATTGGTGATTATGTTATTTATATATATATATATATATATATATATTATATATATATAATTTTTTGAATTTCTGTACCACTTAGGTGGAAACCTTTTTATAGCAACACTGAAACCTCTGAAGAAGACGCGTTTCAACCCTTTTCACGGGTTAGGAATTGCTACATGCTTTGATATACAATGTGTCAAGCTGTATGACAATTTTTAGTGTTTGCAATTGTGTAGTACTTTCATTACATGTTACCAGAGCTCATATCTTAACTTGTCATTGATTATTTTAATTTTAATAAACAATCCCTTTTACACATACATTGTTGTCAACTCTTGAATCCAGCTGCCCAAAAACCCCACTGGGGGAACATCCCATCCCACTTTTTCCTTTGTTCCCTTTTCCCCCCTTAAAACTGTCTTTAGGGTGGCCTCGAAAAAATTTCTTCCCTTTATCCTTTTTGGGTTTTGCAGGGAATTTTTTGCCTTTTTCTGTCGAACGGGACAGTACCTGTTCTAGGTCTGAACCGAAGAGCAGGGATCCCTCAAAGGGTATACCACAAAGACGAGACTTGGATGTAACATCTCCATCCCACGTCTTTACCCAAAGGGCTCTTCTAGCAGAATTTAGAAGTGTTGCCAACTTGGCAGTAGTTCTAACCGTCTCTACCGCGGCATCTGCTAAATAGGCTACTGCCTTGCCCACTACCTCCAGAGAATCTAACACCTCTTTAGATTTACTCTCATAAGCTACGTGATCTATTAACCTGCGAACCCATGCGTCCGCATTTCTGGCGACACAGGCAGAGGCCAATGTTGGACCCATAGATGCAGCGTTGGCGTCCCAGGCTCTGCGGAGTAAGGTTTCCGATTTCTTGTCCATCGGATCCCGAATATTTCCGGAATCTTCAAAAAGGACAAATCCGAACGTTTGGATACTTGAGCTAACAAAGCATTCAGACGCGGAACCTTGAAGAATTCCTCTTCTTCCTCAGTCTTAAAGGGACACCTACGTTTCCAGGTTTTAAGCCTTAAAACTTTGCGCTCAGGATCTTTCCATTCTCTTACAATTATCTCTTTAAGAGATTGGTGTACCGGAAAGGATTTGGCCTGAGTTTTGCCAAGTCCCCTGTACACTCTATCCTGTGCAGAGACTTGAACGGATGGTAACTGAATGTCCTTGAAAGCATAGATAGCCTTGAGGAGGCCCTCCATATCTTCAGATGCAAAGAGATGTCCCCCAGGTTTAGTTTCACATAGACTATCCTGGTCAGAATCCTCTCCTTCCTCTCTAGAGCTCTGGTCCGAGGCCTCTACCTCTTCATCAGAGTAACCAAGAGAGAGTCCCTGGGATTCTTCCGTAACACTTGCCGGAGTTCCCATCAGAGAGGGGGAGCTTTCCCTACCTAAAGGAGCTACTTCTCGCTTCTCTACCGTAGCTTTGAAAGACTGAAGGGTGGCTAACATTTCAGCCTGTAATGCTCTGCACTCCTTAACAGCCTGTGCTGTCTCCTTCCCAGCTAGTTTGTAGATGCATTTGAAGCAAAAAGGGTTTTGTGTGATCCTGTGGGAGTTTCTCACTACAATTCCCACAACGCCTAGATTTACTAGTGGCTTTGGACTTGGACCTACTGGTCGTCCCCTGGGCAGGGCATTCAGTCACTGAAACAGAAAAGAATAAACCCTGTGTAAGCCATTACCCAAAGGGTATCTTGTAGGGGAGAGGGAAATAGGGCCACCCCAAAACAGCTCTCCCCGACCAGCCGGTTCACTCACCCCCTGTGGTGACCTCTAGCGCTGCTGGAATCAGTCCGTCCTCCTTCTCCATTCCGATTAGGCCGCCAGGTAGGATCGCTTTGGATGGATGGATGGATGGATGGATGGGACACAGGACCGTGGACCTCCGCTCCGTTACCACTGCTTGTTTAAATTTGCCGCGCCTATTGCCGCCATTTTGTTGTAGCCGGGCGTGTCGGAAGTGACCTCATTTGAGCGCACCGCTGGCCTCCGGACATGCGCACTGGCCGCGATGGGGGGTATGCAAGCGGCTCCTTCGTACCATCCACCACGGTCAGGTAGGAGGAGAGAGTGGGTTGTAAGGTCCCTGGGGAAATGGACACCCTCACCGTGTCCAGTGCCACCAGTATCTTAGGGGGATTCTGATCCATTCCTCGGCTGCACTTTCCCCTGAGTATCTAGCAAAGGGGAGCCCCCCCAGGATGTGACAAAAGTCCTGTCAGAGCCTGCAGCCACCACTGGCTGCTCTGGTCTAAAATCCTAGGGGGGGGGGGGGGGAGACCTCAGTCCCAGACCTTGGTCATAGAAAAAAAAAATTTGTTTCGCTGCCATCCTGTGCGAAACACAATCAATAACTGAGGGACAGAGGGAAGGGTGGGGCCTTTTAAACTCTGTTGATTGAGTTTCCTTTCAGGTGGAACCCATCATCTCAGGTGTGCCGTCCTGGAAGAGGACTAGAGAAAAAGGCTATTTAAGGAATTTTTTCCCTGGAGTGCAGCTGTCCAAATATTCTCTTCGTTCTTTGCTATAAGCATTGCCAGCACCTGTGGTCTCTAGGAGGAGACTGATTACCCAAGCATATCCATCTGTAGCGGTTACTTCCCTTTTCCCCATTGGGAAATAACTAGCCAGGCCACACGGGAGGGTATGCTGAACAAAAAATATTTAATCTTTCCCATCAACCGACAGGATTCTCAAACCAAAAGTTTACAGAGGAAAGGGAAGCAGGTTCTATACAATAATGTGACATGAAAGTATTGATCGAGGCCCACGAGGCTGCTTTGCATATGACATCAGGAGCCACGTGTCGAGCTGCCACCCATGAGGCTGCCATGCCTCTAGTGGAATGTGCTGTCACCGCCTCTGGAGGAGCCAAGCCCTTTGCCCTGCAAGCCTGTTGAATTGATTGGACGATCCAGGCCGCTATTGTTCTAGAAGAAGTACGTTTTCCTCTGTTACTGCCAGAGTGTAATATGAACAGATAAGCAGAACGTCTGAAAGATGAAGTAACTCGTAGGTATTCCTTCAGTATTTCGCCCACATCCAGGGGATGAACCTCTGTGGACTCCGGGAATTTGAATGTGGGAAGCACCATTTCCTGGTTTTCATGAAACACCGAAGTGACTTTCGGTTTAGAGCCGAGCATAGGAATGAGGACCACTCGGTCTGGAAAGAACGTCAGAAAGGGTTCCTGACAAACCTGAAAACTGATCTCGGAAACTCTTTTGGCCAAGGTGATGGCCACTAGGAAAGTCAGTTCTGTCGACAAGTCCTTAATAGAAAGAGGAGTAAGATCTGTGTTACTGAGGGCAGACAGTGAGTCAAGAACAAGGGGAAGATCCCATTTGGGGATCCTTGGGTTTCCTTTGAGGCCTGAGTCTCGATGCCCTACGAAAGAACTGCCGTATTAGCGGATGAACTGCCCATGATGTTCCAGAGAAGGCTGACAAAGCCGAGACTTGAACCCTAAGGGAACTGATAGATAAAAGACAGATCTAGGCCAGACTGGACAGGGTCTCTACATGATTTGCCTGCAGAGGTAGAGAAGTTAACAAACTTGGCCTATATTCTGCTATAGATTCTGTTTGTACTTGGCTTTCTTGAACTCATGAGGGTGGAAATTACTCTTGAAGCGCACCCGAGAGACTCTAGCCTTTTCCTCTCCAGAACCAGACCATCAGTCTCAGTTTCGCTGGACAAGGGTGCAGGGTCGCCCCCTGAGAAAGAAGGGCCGGCCTCAGGGAGAGGCAACGGATCCCGAAAGCTCATCTGGTTCAGGAGGGGAAACCATGGCCTGCTCGGCCAGTAAGGTGCTATCGTCACCACCTCGACTGCTTCCATCTGGAGCCTCTGTAGAAATTTGAGTATGATCGGGAGTGGATGGAAGGCATATGCCCTGTTGAAGTTCCACTGGTCCATCAGTGCATCCACATCGAAGGCTTGGCTGCAACAACCTTGAGTATAGTACTTCCTGATTTTGAAGTTGCAGGGGGATGCAAACAGATCCACTTCGGGATCGACTCCCAGGGATAGGATCCACTCGAACGTCTGCGCATGCAGGGACCATTCGTTGTTGTCCAACTGCCTGCGGGACAGGAAATCTGCTTGGATGTTCTGAGTCCCAGGAATGAAGACTGCTGAGATATTGATCAGATTCTTCTGGGCCCAAGACATGATGGGTTCGACTTCCTGTAGCAGGGTGAAACTCTGGGTGCCCCCTTGCCTTTTCACGTAGGATACTGCTGTGGTGTTGTCAATTTTCAGTAATACAGACTTCCCTTTCAGGAGGCGAGAGAAGGACCGAAGGGCATACCATGCTGCTCAAAGTTCCAGGACGTTCAAACCCGGATTGTGGAGACGGGCATCCCATTTGCCCTGTGCAAGTTCTGACCCGCAGTGAGCTCCCCAACCAATATTGCTGGCATCGGGCGTGACAGTCACCCAATGAATGGGAGCAGGAGAGTGGCATGTGAGCAGGTTTTTGCGTTGAAGCCACCAAAAGAGACTGTTCCTCATTGACGGAGTTACATGAATTAACTGATTGATGTCCCCTGACCTCCATTGCTGAAGAAGCCCTGCTGGAAAGGGATGTAGCCTCCACATTGCCCACTTGACCATGGGGGTCGTGGCAACCATTGTGCCAACAATCTTTAGGCACTGTGAGGCCCTTAGGCGTGAGAAGGCTAGGGAGATTCTCTCCCGAATGACCGGGATTTTCTCCTCTGGAAGGGGGATGGGTATTCTCTACAGTATTGAACTGGGCTCCTACATAAACCAGACACTGCCCTGGCTCTAAATGGCTTTTCTCCAAGTTTAGGAGCCACCCGAACTCTGTCAGGGTGGAAGTAACTTGGAGTCTGCAATCTGATTGGACAGTGTATGGGGAAATGAATTGCTCAGAGGAATTAGTGGATGTAAATGTCATCCAATCAGATTGCACAGTGTATGGGGAAATAATTGTCCAGAATGCACAATACACAGACATGTGTTGAGAAGATGTTTTCATGGAAGTTTTGGCTCCACCAATGATTATAGACTATCACCATAAAATGCACAATTACAAGTCCAGTAATCACCTGCACAGTTGTTGATAGGAGGAAGATCTCTAGAATGAATATTGAGTTGTTTCAAAAAGAAATTAATGAAAGGAATAAAAGTGGAAGCAATATTCTCCATGTGATAAGAAAAAGCTCATTAACACGATCAGCATTACAATGAGCAAGTGCCCGCTGTCTGTTTTATATTTAAGAACATGTCTGCGCCCGTATGCGCAACGATTCCCCGAATCCGGCGCGAGTCGACAGCATGCGCCATGTCACAATAATTATTCCTGCCCACGCAAATGCGCCAACATTTTCTTAAATCAGCCCCTATGTGTTGTTTTTCCGTCTCTTTTTCACCAACCACCCGGGCATAACACGGGTCACATAGCGATTTGCCCTCCAGGACACAAGTCCCACATCCCCAGCAGGCTCTGCGGTCAGAGTGGCTATCATGGCGGTGGTAGCGGTGACTGGAGGAGGAATGTGAACATCTCCCATGTTTGGATGAGCAATGGGAACATCTCCTCTGATGATGGGTCCCAGACGGAGAGTCACGTCTGGACCTAGAAGATGAATGTTGATGCGGCCTGGCAAGGTGTCTGTCCGTTAAGGCCCATGATTGATAATCTGATCTAGCAGGGCTGTAAGGAAAAAATATAAGACAGAGACGGGGGAGAGAGGGAACCAGGATAACAATTTAGTGCCTTCCAATAAATAAACATAATGCCAACCATCCCCCTCCCCTCATCCGCACATACCTTGTGCGAGAGGGCTGGCCACACAAAGGCAGAGATTTGTCCATGGTTGCAGAACAATCTACCATAAACATACAGCACCTGGAAGAAAAAACGCACCACACGGGCTAAGCATCAGAAAATCAAATTAAACATATTGTTTATATATATATATATATATATATATATATATATATATATATATATATATATATTTTTTTTTTTACTCTTCCCCTTTAAGGGGAAGGGAGATAAGGAGGAACAAAATTAGGATCTTACCTTGCCCTAGAGTGGTGCTGAGCTTCGGGAAGCTGTCGCTAAGAGCCCACAGGTATCCCACCTGTCAGGGGCTCACAGTGGTTTAAATACCCCGCCGGGATGGCGTCACGACCGCCCTCTGTCGCGCGCTTGCGCCTAGGAGGCCAGCCATGCTGCGTCTGTGCGGCTTCAGACCTGCCCGCCGCACCGCGCACGCGCGAAACCAAGCCTCGTTATCGCCGAGGCTCCACGCACATCGGCCGCAGGCAGGCAGAGAACCAAGCACAATGACAGGGGAAACAAACTAAACACACATAAACGTCTGCTATGAATAAAAGAAACAGAAGGAAGTTTTTAGACCTTGCCAGCCAAAGGCGCTTCTGCCCGACCTCCAGTCCAGGTACACGAGGGCCACCTCCCTTTCACCATAGGGGTATCATAAGCCCGTAAACCACTCGCCCGCTCGTAGCTGGGCCCTGGGTTGCACCGCACAGCTTGGTACCGGGAGCAGGGAAAAACATCCTGACTTGGATATCGCACAGAACCGCGTGATGTAGGTGACCGTGCAATTGTCATTCAAATTGTGACAGCGCTAAAAGCTGAAAATTGGCCTGGGCAGGAAGGGGCGAAAGTGCCTGTTATTGAAGAGGTTAAAGTGGTTGTAAACCCCTCCATATACTCAGTGAAGTGACTGGCCTCAGGTGAAACACAGAGATTAAAAACAAATCATCCTACATAAGTTGTACCTGTTTATCTAGCCTTCTCTTCTCCATTCAAAGTCCAAAACTTATAACGCTTGTCTGAACATTAAAAAAAATAAAAAAAATAAAAAGGGGGGCGGAGAGCTGAACGTACAGTCTGCAGAGCTCAGTAAGGAGAGCTCTGAGATCTGATTGGAGGGAAGGGTCACACTCCCCCTTCACACAACACAAAAGGAACAGAGCTGAGGCCGTCATTCAGCTGGAGGTCCCTCCCCTGTCATTTTTTCTCTTGATATCAGGAAAACTTGTCAGAAGTGACTCATGATGCTAGCAGAGGGAACGAGGCATCAGATAGAAATGACACTTAATGCACTGGATTGAGACAAGTACACACTATAGAGCAGCCCTCAAAAATTCCACTCGCCTACTCGCATTTTGCGAGTGGAATTTAGTGCAGGGTGAGTGAAGAGCAGGGGTGGACCAGTCAGACAGCTTCCTGGCTGATCGCTTCTGGCAGAAGCAGTGCAGGCTTTTTTTACAGGACATCAGAGTGGCCCGGAGGGGGATTCCCCCCCCCCCCTCTGATGTCCTGGACAAAAGCCTGCACCGCATCAGCTGGAGGACACAGAGCGGTAGGACCGAATTGAACTGGGGCCACTTTAAGCAGAGGCTGCAGCGCTCCCCTCCCTCTCTCCTCCTCCGTCTGTCATGGAGATGCAGGCTGTGTGCTACAGAGCCGGGTCTGTGTTCGGCGGCACTGTAGAAAGGCCCAACCCCCCTAGACCAGCTCTTGTGATAGTAGATTAAATCAGTGTTCCGCCTATCACACAAGCCGGTCTAGCGGGGCGGGACCTTGCTACAGCGCCGTCGAACACAGACCCGGCTCCATGACACACAATGGTGAGTGCTCCCAGCACTATTGGGTAATTGTGTATACAGAGCTTCACTTAGCTAATATAATATCATAGCCAAGAAGCCTGGTCCATGATGCCTCACTCAGTATCATGTGCGTACCAATGTGTCTCTATGCACTGTCTGATGTGTTTTGTCACCTGGACTTGGCTTCACCTGCATCTCCGTGAGTGCCCATTCACACGGGCGACTCGTCAGGCGACTCAGCCATCTGACAAGTCACATCCCGCTCTGTTCAATAGAACCGTTCTAATAGGAGCGGCGCAAGTCGCTCCGACTTAGAAAAAGGTTCTTGTACTACTTTGGGGGTGACTCGGGGCGACTTACATTGACTTCTATACAGAAGTAATTTTGCAAGTCGCCTCTGAAGTCATCTTCAGATCGCCTTGCCGAGTCGCCCCCAAAGTCGTACCGCCCCTGTGTGAATGGGCTCTAAGTCTGTATTGATGATGGGCGCAGTGAGGATAAATTTATGGGCACAGTGAGCAGTATTTATGGGCACAGAGAGGCTGCATTTGATGGGCACAGAGGCTGCACTGATGGTTACTGATATGCTTTATGTTAATATTGTTAAAGTTGTTAATGTTTTTTTGGGAAATTCATTCTGCATAAAACATTTAACAATGTAATTTCATGACATAATTTATGAGGGCGTGTTTAGGGGCGGGGCAGGGGAGGGGAGGGGTTGGGCGGGGCAACTGGCGGCGAGTAACTTTCAAGGCCTGGCTAGTGGCTCGGGACTTGAAATTTTGAGCCCTGCTATAGAGGGATGTGCTTTCTTCATATTTCATATCCGGAGTTTTACAACCACTTATATTAACTTTCTTCAATGTTTACTGTTCTCATAAGTGCATCAGCATGATGTCATGCCTGATAAAAGGAAACTAAGGGGTCCTATTTTCTCATTCGTTCATTGACAGACACAGCCTTCTTATTCAGAACCATTAGGGACGTCCCAAAGCAGTGCCAAACATGGAGGGGTGGGACAACGAAAATTCCCAAAGGCTAACACAAGAGCCATCCAGGTAACAAGAGCTTCACATAGCCCTCCATCCAGAGACGGGTCGCAAAAAAAAAAACATTCAGGGCAGATAAAAGCTAATTCCTTGGAAAGTGGTGACCAGGAACACAAGAAAGGCAACACAATGTCCTTATTCAAATGGAAATCAAAGGATGGAACTCTGTAAAAAGAGGCAAAGCACCACCTTAACCTGGGTAAGGTGAACGACAAGATAACACCACCCTTTTTGACACCCTGTGAGGGGAGAGAGGGAGAGAGAGAGAAAAAAAAAAATCACCAAGTGCAGATCCCACGGCGATAGAAGAAACAGCACTGTTGGAAACAGATGTCTAACCCCTTTAATAAAAAAAGGGACGCACCAAGAAGACGCACCAAGAGAGAGATGGTACTCGAGGCCCCTTCCTTCTCATCCCCCCCCATCAGCAGTGTTTAAACTGCAGCACCTAGCCCATCACAGCCAGGACGTTAATAACCAGCGACTCTAAGCATGATGGAAGAATGGTCCTTCCTGAGAGGCAGTCGCCAAGGAACGTTGGCCACCAGGCGCACCCGGTCAGTGTACTCCAGACCACCGGGACCCATCCGAAGCCAATAGAATGACCGGAATCCCCGCAGCCGTGATCCTGCCAAAAAGCTAGAGCCGCCAGAAGATCCCGTGACCTTGCCAGAAACCTTGGTACCGTCCTATTGAGCCAGGACGCGAAACAGATCTACCTCAGGCGTGCCCCCAGCGGAGCCAAATACGATGAAACATGGCCCAGTGAAGGGCCCATCCCGTGGTCCAACCCTAACCAACTGAGGTATCCATTTTACAGAATTCTTCTCCTGGAAAGCGTATGCCAGAAAGGGCTGGAACAAGACGCTCTGCCCACCAGAGGATACTGGCAACAGCCAGGGCCACCAACAGCCTGGCGAAGGACATAAGCCACCGCCGTTGCCTTGTCTGACTAGATCCATACCGGGAGCCCCCGAAGTCGATCCGTCCATGATCCAGAACTAGTCTGTTCGCATGAAGTTCCAGGATCTTACTCGGTAGTCCGGATTCCACTAACGTCCAACGACCCTGAGGAGAGCTCAGTCCCAGGACCTCTCCCCATCCGGACAGACTGGCATTTGTGGTCACCCTGTTCAATACAAGGGGAGAAAGGATTTACCCCACCAAAGTCACCGGACTAGGGAAACTCTGGTTTCCTGACTCAGCTGAATCCGATTGTCCAGAGACCTTGGGTACTTGTCCCATTATGCCAGGATCTCCCCGAAGGGAGCTTGTATGGAACTGTGCAAATGGAATCGTCTAAAAAAATATATATATATATACCATCGGACCCAACACTCACATGCAGATCCGCAGAGGAGCCCACCTGCCGGACAGTAAATGAAAAACGCAGTCTGCAACTTCCAGAGTATTGTCCGGGAGAATAAACACGCTGCCCAGAGCTGAAGCCCGGGTCAGGCTCAGATAATCCAACGATCTGGCAGGGCAAAGCAGACCTCCGATAGTATAGACTCCAACTGAAATCAGTCAAGGCTTGTATAAGAACTACGTTGCTCCTAGTAGTTGATGAGTCAAAGAAGATCGTCCAGGCAGCCCAGGATCGCAAACCCCCACAACGTAACCACGCCAGATCTGGGGCCAACACTTCGTGAATGTCCGAGGAGCGGTGGCCAGACCCAAAGGGGCAACACCACATGCTCATAATGCTCCGCACCCACAGTAAAAACATAGGAAGTGCTGGAGTCGGGCACATAACAGAATGCGTAAGTAGCATTCATGATGTCGAAAAAAGTCATACATTTTCCACGATGGAGTGCCACCGCTGCGCGGACGGACTCCATCCTGAACTACTGTACCCCCACACGGCAGGCCAGGGCCTTGAGGTCCAGAATTAGATGAACCATGCCCTCCATCCTGTAGACTGTGAACAGGTTTGAATAAAACCCCTGAAACCATTCTCAGCATGGGAACCGGGACCATCACACTCTACAGCAACGGGGCTTGCACAGCCCCCCTGCGGAGAACAGCCAGCAGTCTGGCGACAAACGCCCATGGAAGCAAAAATAAAAAAAAAAGCTGAGTCAGACTTACCGGTAACTCCTTTTCTGAGAGTCTTCCAGGACAGCCCATGAGACCTAGGGCTCCTCCTACCAGGACAGGAAACACGTTATCCCCACCAGATAAAAAGGGTGGTCCTCCAGGCTCCACTTCAGTCTTCTCGAGAACCGTAGGATATCCCTGAAAAACACATGCATAATATACATAACTTCCAGATAAAGACTGGGTGGGAATCCGGCTGTCCTGGAAGACTCCCAGAAAAGGAGTTACCGGTAAGTCTAACTCAGCTTTTCTCTCAAGCGTCTTCCAGGACAGCCCATGAGATGATGAGCCAGAACTTACCAGTCTAGGGTGGGACCACTGCCTGAAGGAACTTTCGACCAAACGCCTGCTCCTGCGCAGATAGGGGATCGAGGCGATAGTGCTTCATGAAGGTCGAAAAACTGGACCATGTGGCAGCCTTGCAAATTTGTTCCGGTGAGGCACCAGCCCTCTCAGCCCAAGACGCAGACAAGGCTCTTGTTGAATGCGCAGTAACAAAAGGTGGGAGGAACTGCTCTAATTTTGTAAGCCTCGGAGATTGCTTGCTTTATCCATCTAGCCAATGTGGCTTTGGATGCACTCTTACCTCTGTGCGTACCTGAAAAAAGGACAAACAAGGCGTCTGTTTTCCTAAAGGTCTTAGTGACCTCAAGATAGACGAGGAGAATTCTTCTCACATCTAAAAAACTAAACTTCCTTTCTTGGTCGCCCTGTGGTGAACTACAAAAGGTTGGCAGTACAATGTCCTGAGATCTGTGGAACGTACTGGCCACCTTAGGCAAAAAACCTGGATCAGTTCTCAAAACAACACGATCCTCAAAAATTGTGAGGAACGGCTCCCTCACTGATAAGGCCTGTAACTCGCTTACCCTACGAGCTGAGGTAATTACTTACTTTAAAAAAAAAATTTGGTAGCAATTTAACAGAAATATCCTCTAGGGGCTCAAAAGGAAATTCTACCAGAGTTTGAAGCACCAGGGACAGGTCCCAAGTTGGACAACTTCTCACCACTACTGGCCTGGCCCTAGAAATGGATCTGAAAAATCTAGCTATAGTGGGATTTTCCAGGAGAGAAAACTGGAGGAAAACACTAATAGCTGCCGCTTGTACCTTTAAGGTACTAACTGAAAGACCTTTGTCGACACCCTCTTGAAAGAATTCCAAAATAGAAGGAATATCATGAGATAATCTTTGATTTTCAGATAACCATGAATTAAATTTTTTCCAAACTTTGGAATAAATGGCTCTAGTGACTGGTTTTCTGCAATTTACCAAAGTCTTGACTACTTTGTCAGAGAACCCCTGGGCACTTAGTATCTTTTCTTCAGATACCATGCCGTCAAGTTTAAGGAAACTCCCTGTGGGTGTGACACTGGACCCTGCGATAGCAAGTCCTCTCTCTTCGGAAGCCTTAGTTGAGGCTCCGAGACCAGAGTCTGAAGCAGGGGAAACCATGGCCTCCTGGGCCAGAAAGGGGCGATCAGAATGGGGTCTGTTTCTTCTAGGAGAAACTTCTGGAGAACTTCCGGAATGAGTCTGATCGGCGGGAAGGCGTAGCAAAGGCCGAATGGCCACGGATTCGCTAGAGCATCGATCCCTAATGCTTGATCCGCTGGGTTCAGAGAAAAGAACCCCTCTGTCTTGCGGTTGTCCTGGTTTGCGAACAGATCCGCTTCGGGACAACCCCACTTGTCGGTGAGCTCCGAAAATACTTCGGGATGAAGAGACCAATTGTCTCGATCCACCCTGTAGCGACTGAGATAGTCTGCCAAGCAGTTTTGAGTCCCTTTCAGGTGTACTGCTGATATTGAGGCTAGATTCCCTTCTGCCCATGATAAAATCTCCTGGGCAATTGATTGAAGAATCCGACTCCTCGTACCTCCCTGCTTGTTGAGGTACGCAACTGTCGCGATGTAGTCGGATAGAATCTGGAGATTATGACCCCTGATCTCCAACTGGAAAACTTGCAAGGCTCTCTGAACTGCTAGAAGCTCTCTCTGGTTCGATGAAGCTCTTGCTTCTCTCAAGGACCATTCTCCTTGTGCGACTTTGTTGCTGAGGTGGGCTCCCCACCCCCAGGAACTCGCATCCGCCGTGATCCTCTGGGATATAGGAATGGACCATGGTAGACCTCTTGTTAGATGAAGGAATGTCCTCCACCACCACAAGCTTCTTTTTACCTTGGTAGGCAACAAGACCCTTGACTCCAGAGACCTTGCGTCTCCGTCCCAATTTCTCAAAAGAAACATTTGTAATGGTCTTTGGTGGAATCTTGCCCATGGCACTGCAGGAAAGCATAAGGTCATCAGACCTACTGCTCTTGCAAGCTCTCTCAGTGAAACTGACTGATTGGTCTGTAAAGCTGAGACTGTTTGCACCATCTTTGAGACCTTCTCCTGTGGGAGAAAAACTTTTTGGTCTACTGAGCAAAAGTCGTATGCCAAATACGTCACTTTCTGAGCTGGGGTCAAAGAAGACTTCTCTCTGTTTATCAGCCAACCTAGGGATTGAAGGAAGTCCTGTACAATCTGGAGATCTGCTGATAATTTCTGGTAGGACTCTGCCACCACTAGGAGGTCGTCCAGGTAAGGGATAATCATTATCGCCTTTAAACCTTAGAGGAGCCAGCGCCTCCCCCAACACTTTTGTGAATATGCGTGGGGAAGAGGACAGACCGAAGGGAAGGGCTTGAAATTGAAAGTGCCAAATCTCTGTTCCCATTTTGACTGCTATTCTCAAGAACTTTTGGAAGGCTGGATGGATAGGGATGTGAAGATAAGCATCCCTTAAATCCAACGTGGCCATGAAGCAGTTTGGGTAAAGCAGGTTTTTGATTGAGAACACTGTCTCCATACGGAAGTGTTTGTACCTGATCGATCGGTTTAGAGACCGAAGGTTCAGAATAAGCCGATACTTTCCTGATGGTTTTCTGATAACAAAAATATGGGAATAAAACCCCTTGCTCTGTTCTGAGCGGGGAACAGGGATCAGGACTTTCTGATCTAGCAGGTCTCCAATCTGGAGACCCAGAGCCCTCGCTTTTTCCCGATCTCGAGGAAGGGAGGTGACCAATAGTTGCTCTGGAGGTTGGCAAGAAAATTCCAGCCTGTACCCATTGGCCACTAGATCCAGAATAAACGGACTCGAGGTGGCTGCTGCCCATTGTGTGAGAAAGGCCCTCAATCTTCCTCCCACTGGGAGACAAGCGTCACTGTGGCTTGGCGGGTTGAGGAGGGTTAAACAAGACACCCCCTCTACCTCTAATAATATACAATATACAAAAATGCAGCACTATGCGTATAACAATGTAAAACACCCAAGTGCTTGAAATTAAACTAAATCACAAATGATTAAATATAAGTCCAAATGTATATGAAACTCCAAAGGATGTGAGAAACATAAATTCGAATCAGTTCCAGTTTGAATCAGTCCCAAATTGTAAAGGTGAATCTTCCAAAGTAAAAAAGTGACTTGTAACGTAACCACCACCACGTGAAAGGGAGGCTTACCAGATGTAATGGACCCAATGCACGTATGTGTAAGGGGTCAGACAGGCTGAATATGTATATGTCCATACATATGGAAACCAGGCCGGCACAATGCACCCTTGCGTCCAAGGTTCAAACTCAGGAAAAAACACCGGAAATTCAAGCCAATAGGAGTATTGACTAGGCTCACATAAAGTTCATGTGGAAAAAGAAGGGAGAAGGTACATAGCGTAATAACGCAAAGGAATTTTAATGAATATAGGCAATACACTTACATCCAATCCATGAATATAGCGCTTTGCAAAGACACTCAATGGCAGCAATGGAGTCTTCCGACGCGTTTCGCAAAACCTTGCATCGTCTGGGGCATAACTCCACTGTTGCCTGTATGCTATTTATAAAAAACAAGGACCTCCCCCTGATCTGCCCACTGAAACAGCACTTCCTGCAAAATCCAAAATGGCGCCGGAGCGTGCGTTCCAAGCCTCTCTATGGAACCCCTCCATAGGTGATTAATGCATATAGGAATCTGTATTGGCCAAAAGGGGAGGTAATAATAAATATGGTCAACTTGTGTAACCACTTACCTATGCATGGTGAGGGTTGAACCCTACAGTCCACGTGTATGTAAAGCCCTCATAGTGTGGGGCCATGACGCTTGGGATGCTGTCATTAGGCCAAATAATGGCCTTGTATGTCTGTCCCGCCACACCACGTCACCCGGCGTGCAAACGCACACAGAGCATCACCTGGCGTGCGGACGTTACCTTCTCCCAAGCGTCGCGTAGCAGCGTCATCCAGCTCCACATGACCACCACGTGACTCCGCGTCACATGACCGTCACAGGAGCCTGACGTAGCAACGTCATCCAGCTCCACGTGACCGCCACGCGACATCACGTCACATGACCATCACTGAGCATCACACTGCAAGGGGACATCAGTACCTATCAGGAGTGACATGTCGCGTCATCAATGACAGGCACAACTTCCCCGAAAAGGGGTTGTCCCTGCCTAGCTACGTTGACTGCGCTGCGCTCCAACGCCATATGTTACACAAGGCGTGGAACGCAGCCCAGAATGGAAGTAAGTTAGTTAGGAGTTCACCCTTAACGGTCCGCATAGATGTAATAAATCTACCATTGCGGCCAGAAAAGGGGAAACGAATGTATGCAAACCAAAGGAATGATTGCAATAATGACTGCCGTTAATAATGATAATAAGACATACTAAAAAAAATTTATTAAAATTAAATATTAGATGATCAAACAAAGGAAAAATTGTACCTCTTGATCATCGCACTGTGTGTGAGGTAGATAACTCACATAAATTGTAAAACTCTTATGGGAGACAGACTGGGAAGCCTAAATTCTCACGAAAAGAATTCCCAATTACAGCAACAGTAAACTGTCCAATGGGCAAACCAGGGGCAGTCCCAATCTAACACATTGACAAATAGAATAATGAATAACATGTATAAAAAATTTACGATTATATTAAAACAAAATAAAAAGGAAATGGTCATGGGGAATTGAATTTCTCCGTACAAATCTCCTTCAAGAAAAGGTGAAGGTAAGTCCATGGTCCAATGGAGACCGTCATTATTAGGATTGGTCGATGAAGGAATTAATATCCCACTCGACGTTTAAACCAGATGGCCTATGCGTTTGTAATTCATATATCCAGTAGGTCTCCAACTGGGACACACCCCTAATTTTGGGGGCACCCCTCCAATGGGGAATAAAATGATCGATGATCAAAAATTGTGTGCCAGCTGGATTCCTACTGTGATATAATCTATAGTGTCTGGGCACCGTATGGTTAACATCACCCCCTAGGATGAGTGAAACATGTTCCCCCACTCTAACCGAAAAAGGCCTGATGGTACGGCCTACATATTGTTTCCCGCAAGGGCAGGTGATAAGGTATACAATGTGTGTGGTGGAGCATGTACAAAATTGTTTGATCGGATACAATTTTCCTGTACTAGTTGACCTAAACTCTAAGGTTTTGCCCCTACCAGATGTATTATACCTACACACACTACACCTCTTGCAGGGATGGTAGCCCACCAATTGGTGAAAGAAGGAGGGACGTACTGGGGGGTTGATGATATTAGGTGCTATTCTACCCCGAAGGGTGGGTGCCCCTCTAAAAATCACTTTGGCCTGATCCGGTAAAACAGAACCGAGGATGTTGTCGTTTTTCAAGATATCCCAGTGCTTTACTATAATAGCCTTTACTTGTTTATGCTGTAAGGAAAAGGAAGTAAGCATCGCCCATTTGAAAGCATTATTGGGTTCGCCTTTCTGTTTGACCTCCAACAGAGAGCGCCTATCAGTCTCTAGTACCTGTCCAAGATCCTTATCTATACTGGCAGGATCATAACCTTTGTCAATAAAACGTTTTTAAAGGATCTCAGCCTGAGTAAGGAAGATGTTCACATCGCTGCAGTTCCTTCTCAGTCTGAGGAACTGACTCCGCGGGACAGATTTGAGCCACGATTGATGGTGGCAGCTATCTTGTGGAATGTACCCATTACGATCAGTTTTCTTGAAGTGTGTTTGAAAACAAAACTGACGGTCATGGATACTAATTTCTAGACCAAGAAACTGAATCATTTCGTGGCTGGCAGTGTATGTAAGGGAAATCCCCCTATCATTAGCATTTAGATGGTCCATGAAGATCTTAAGCGATGTGACACTGCCACTCCATAGGAGGAGGATGTCGTCAATGTACCTAGCCCAAAGCACCAAGTGCTGGGTGTCATAGGTATAGACGACATCCTCCTCCCATTTAGCCATGAATAAATTGGCCAAACTGGGGGCATATTTAGCCCCCATGGCCACACCTCTCAACTGGAGGTAGAAATTGTCATTAAACCAGAAATAGCTACTTCTCGTGGCGAACTCCAACAATTCCATAATGAACGCCCTTTGAAAGGGAGCTAGAGTTTCTTCCTTTTCCCAAAATTATTGTACAGCTTCTAACCCCTTGTTATGTGGGATACATGTATAAAGCGAGGCTACATCGGCTGTCACCAGGATGTAATCCCCATCAATATTCACATCCTGTAATTTCTTAATGGTAGCCCCCGTGTCCGCCAGATATGATGGCACACGCCTGACCAAAGGTTGGAGATAATGGTCAATGTAGCGGCCAATTCTGGATGTGACGGAATTAATCCCACTCACAATTGGACGACCGGGTGGATGCACTGGATCTTTGTGGACCTTCGGTAAATAATAAATGGGGGCCCTCTACCTCTGCCTTTGTGTCCAGTCCAATGCTTCTTGGGCCTATTGTCCTTTTCTCTAGGACCTTGCTGCCTACTTTGGCCACGAAAAAATTTCCTGGCTGTCGGCTTTTTCTTGTTTTCTGGAAAGGCCTTCTTATCGGCCGTACGTTCCAGTGCCTCCTGCAGACCTGGGCCAAAAAGATGATCCCCTGTTAAGGGAAGCCCACATAGGCGCAACTTAGAGGCTGCATCACCTGACCAGGTTTTAAGCCATAGGCTTCTTCTGGCCGAATTTACTAATGCCGAAGTCCTAGCTGACATTCTTACCGCCTCTGCGGAAGAATCAGCTAGATACCCTACAGCCTGAAACAGGAGAGGGAAAGATTTTAGAATCTGCTCTCTAGAGGTACCTGCCAACAAATGGGATTGAATCTGTGTCAGCCATACCTCCAAATTCCTGGCTACACAGGTGGAAGCCAGAGCTGGTTTAAGATTCCCTACAGCTGAATCCCATGCTCTGTGAAGGAGGATATCTCCTTTTTTGTCCATAGGATCCCTAAGCGTGCCCATATCATCAAACGCTAGGTCCGAATTTTTTGAAACCTTTGAAAGAGGTGCGTCTAACTTCGGATTTTTGTTCCACGGCTGCGCAGCATCCTCATCAAATGGAAACCTTCTTTTTAGGTTACCCGAAAAGAAAGGTTTACTCTCTGGATTTTCTCACTCCAGCTTGATAGTATCAAGGAGAGAACTATGCACTGGAAAGACCTTTGATTTCTTTCTGTGCAAACCTTTGTACATAAGGTCATGTTTAGACAAATGTACTTCCTCCTCTTCTATCTCAAGTGTTGCATAGATAGCCTTAAGTAAGTCATCTACATCCTCTAAAGATAACTTAAATCTTGAGCTCCTAGCGGACTCTCTATCCCTGGGCTCTGTCTCTGACCCTGAATCTTCATGAGAAGAATGGGTAGATCTGACCTCTGCCTCAGAGTCCTGACTCTCCACACCCTGCTGTGGAGTGCTAACGACTGCAGTCCTTAATAGAGAAGGGTTCTCCTTAGGAAGCTTAATTTTGTCAATTAAAGTCCTAAATGAGCTGAAGGTAGAAGCAAGCTCATCTCTAACTGAGGAGAGCATTTTCTGACATGAGGCTACCGGGTCATCTTTAACTAGGCCTTCTATGCAGGTGCGGCAAACAGCTTTGCTCCACGAGGAGCTTAATTTGTTTCCGCAAAGCGCACATTTCCTTTTAGGTGGCTGCGCTTGGGCCTTGTCCTGAGTCTTGGTCTGTAAAAGACAACAAAAGACCCCATAAGTACCATGCCACAAAAACTCCAAAACCCCCCGTGCAGGAGGAAAGGAAAATGTGCCCCCTTCACGTAGTCCCTACTAGTTACAAGGGGAAAAAAGACACTCACAGGGTATGCAAGAAAGTACAGCCACTTCAAGCTTACCTGAGAGGTGCTGGAGTTAGGGCCTGCTTCCGCTGCCTGTGCAGGTGTTGCAGAGGAGTCCATCCTGCCCCTTTGGTGTTCCACAGCCTGTGCTGGGTTTCACCGTTTTAAACACCAGCTTCCCAGCGTCCCTGTTCGTGCCGTTTAGAGACAGGAACTCGTGTCTCCAGCGCCCGCTGATGACATCACACGCCCCGGAAGTAACCTCTCCAGGTACTTCCTGTGGGCCAGCTTGGAGCGCATAAGCTCCGCCCCTTCGCGCGGCTTCTTCTAATCCCCTGCATGTGCAGCCACGCTGTTTGCAGGGAGAGAGAAAAATGCCAACTGCCGCCAAGGGGCTAACGCGGATCGGAGCACAGATGCACATCGCGGTACTGGCATTCCCCATGCACTGAGAAGCAGGGACAGCCGCAACATACCAAATTCTCCCCGATGGATGTGCCGCTCTGGGAGAAGAGAAGGTAGGAAAGTAAAAACACCCTAAACAAGCCTTCAGGAGCCCTGCTCATCAGACCTAGGGAAACCAGTTCCTGAAACATGTTACCCCCGTCCGGAGGAAACACTGATACTGAAGTGGAGCCTGAAGGACCACCCTTTTTATCTGGTGGGGGTAACGTGTTTCCTGTCCTGGTAGGAGGAGCCCTAGGTCTCATGGGCTGTCCTGGAAGACGCTTGAGAGAAAACTCTTTGAAGGAACACAGCCGGAAAACTATCTTGTAACCGGACAAGATCAAGACGCGACATGATGCCATTCAGGGCCGCCCACCAAAATACATGCCTCAGCACCACTGAGGAAACAGAGAGCTCAGTAACCAGGGTAACTGCGGCCAACTGCAGCACCTGGACCAACAGGTCCACCAATGCAGCAAAGACAGGGGGGGGGGGAGATTCTGCTCCCTCTCCAGGTATGTCAGCTGGACCTTTAGAAGTCAGGGATTCCTCTATTGGAACCATGGTTGCCTTAAACAGCCTAGAGACAGGGGGATCCACTACTAAAGGAGGGACTCCCCAAAGGAGTACCTTACAGCAAGTGTTCTTGGAAACACGAAAGACACATTGGACACTCAGTCCTCATGGACAATTTTGTCAGAATAAGAGGGAGAAGGGAACGCCTTTGCCGCACAAAACCGCTTATCCAAAGGGATACCGGCCCTCCACCGCAGCATCCCCTATCTTGAAAGGTTCCTGCACAGATGCAAAAGTTGTGAAAACCAGCGCCCCTCAACCGAGGCCCCTCACAGGGGCACAGACCCGGGGCCCCTCACAGGGGCCACAAACCAAGGCCCTTCACAGTAGGCAGCCATCAGGCTCAGCAGGCCGCAGAAGTCATGGCCCAGCAGGCCGCAAGAGCCGTGGCCTAGTAGGTCGCAAAAATGTAGGGCTAAATTTCCGTCTGTCTGCAGCGAGCGGGGGTGGACCGGACCGATCCGTCTGTAGGCCACAAGCCGCGGCCTAAATTATGTAAGCGGTGGCCTCCGCAGCCAGCCCCCGAGGCCCTCCACGCGGTACCCGGCCAGTAGGCCGCGGCCTAAATTTTTAGCTGCACGCTGCAAGTGCGCGGCCCCCGGACCCCAAAACGGACAATGGCTGCCTCCACCGCCCATTTTGGGGCCATCCCCCCAGCGCCCAGGCACCCGAACGCGGATGTCCGGTCACTCACCTCCTGGGCCCCAAAATGCAGCAGGTGGGCCCATGGGATACCCCCCCAGTAGCAAACCCAAGGGTGGAAGGGGGGGCAGTGTGTCCACAAAGCCCCTAGGTCAGAAGCCTGGACCTCACCCGGGAAGGAAAGGGAGGGGAGATAGGATGGAGGACCGACCACCCCAGGGAGTACCCGCGCCCCCCACCCCTCCAGGGAAGGAGAGGTGGGGGGCCCCTCTACTTACCACTCCAGCGAAGTGCGCGGGTAACACTCCCAGACAGATCCTCCTTGCCACCGAAGTGTGGGGGCCGTCGGCCATGAGGAATGCTGCGACACAGGCCGAGACCCAGTCGTATGCAACCTTGCGAGACGTTTAACTCGCAGGGCCAGCCCCTGTCCAGTGGGGCTATGTCGCGGCCGACCTAGCGCGTAGCTGGGGTCTGCACACGCTCGCTGGCCAGACTGTGGTGACCCTCTGGATCCAAGTATCCAGTCCGTCGCCCAGCCCGGCAGCCGATTTTAGATCTCACCGGAAAAAAAATCCAGGAAAAAGAGAAAAAAAAAAATAGAAAAAATTCCCAGGACTAGGGATCCCAGCAGGAAACCAGGTCCTGACTAGGCAGAAAACAAACAGAATACCTAGAGAAGGGAGGGGGTTATATACTGACTGAGGATGGCCCATGGGCGTAGCCAGGGTTTTTTTTTTTTTTTTGTTATGCCTAGTCCTACTCCTAATAGAGGCAATATAACCCTATGGTTCTGAATAAGAAAGCTGTGTCTGTCAATGAACGAATGAGAAATAATTGTTGGACAAATGTGACAATCATTCATCCAGCCATTACAAATTCTGTGCCAAAATTTAACACAGTGATTTCCTATGATCATCAGCTCCATCTAATGGACACAATTGGGTATTTTTCCCGCAATACCTCAATCCGGTAAAAATAGCGCAATACCACATTATGGGCACCAGATGGAGCCAATGAAATCAGTGTATAAAATAAAATAAAATAAAATATGACCAAAAATCATAGCTGAGTGAATGGTGGTCACATTCATTCAACAATTTTTTTTTAAATAGACCTCTAAGTGTTTACACGACAAAATGTACTCAATAAATAAAAGGTAATGACTCCATTTTTATTTTTCTACTGCCATCAAAAACACTTCATCTATGTCTTTGGTGATCTCTGATCTCCTTATGAACTGTTTCTTACATGAAGATCAGCCATGGAGTATATCTGAGGTGTATATCAGGGTGTGCTTCTTCCCCACATGAGAGCTGTGATGTCCAGCAACATTCATATAGAAGACATTTCCCACACTCAAGGCACTAATACACCTCGAGGGTTGTGTGGGATCCCTGATGTACAGGAAGACAGGACTTCAGTGAGGAACAATTTTCTCTCAGGACAGGAAAGTGGCTTCTCCCTCGTGTGAGATCTTTGATGTGTGGAAAGATTGGACTTCCGTGAAAAACATTTTCCGCACTCAGGACAGGAATACGGTTTTTCACCTGTGTGAGATCTCTGATGTCTGTAAAGAGTGGACTTGTCTGAAAAAACATTTCCCGCACTCAGGACAGGAATACGGTTTTTCACCTGTGTGAGATCTCTGATGTCTGTAAAGAGTGGACTTGTCTGAAAAACATTTCCCGCACTCAGGACAGGAATACGGCTTCTCCCCTGTGTGAAATCTCTGTCATCTGTAAAGATGGGACTTCCGTGAAAAAAAATTCCCACACTCAGGACAAGAATACGGCTTTTCTCCTGTGTGAGACATTTTATGCTCATTAAAATGGCATTTGAAAGCAAAACACTTCCCACACTCAGGACAGGAATACGGCTTCTCACCTGTGTGAGATATTTTATGCCTATTAAAATGGGATTTAAAACGGAAACACTTCCCGCACTCAGTACAGGAAAACCTCTTCTCTGTTGGAAGGACGGCACCGTCCCTCACAGTCTGAGGTTCCTCAGGATAAGAGGAATACGATGGTCCGGCACCGTCCCGCACAGTCTGAGGTTCCTCAGGATAAGAGGAATACGATGGTCCGGCACCGTCCCGCACAGTCTGAGGTTCCTCAGGATAAGAGGAATACGATGGTCCATCTACACTGTGTGGTGCCGGATGGACACTTGAGGTAGCCGGGTTTTCTCCTGGACTATACTGTGTGATGTCCTCATCTTCTACTTTACAGTCTGGAGACAAAGTGAGACAATCCTCTGAGGTTTTCCTCATCTCCCGTCCATCTACTAAAATAGAAATACAAAGATTATTACTAGACATGAGCTGATTGGTTCCCCTAAACCAGGACTCCGCCCACATCAGGCAGCTTTGTCTCTGAGGATCTTACAATTCCCCCCTCAAGGTAACTAGTAAATGGGTCCTCTGATCTCCTACCAGTTCATTTCTTTATTCATGGACCTTAGTCAGAGAGTGAGGAAACAACGAGAACTGTCTGTCAAGGTCACCTGTGGCCAGGTGACAGATGCACACCGTAGGGGGACAGGAGTGCACCGCAAGGTAGTGAACCCTATGGCTGACTGCTGTGGATAGGAAACTGGGTGGTTGTGGAAAGCGGGACCAGAGGAGCACAACCGGGATCCTAACGGAAGCTAGAGCCAAGATTCCCCAGGGCGCGGAGTCTAAGACCCAGCAGGTCTTCTCCAGGGCCTCTAGTGGTGAGGATGTTATGCTGCAGGCTGGGACCAGGTCGCGGCCCCTGGAGTTTCCTAGCTCAAGCCCCGTAGGATAAGGGGAAAAGAGGGGAAGCAGCAGCACAAGATATGAGAGAACCGAATAACAAGCTGAAGGTCAGGGGCCACAAGCAGACAAGGATAACGAAAGAACGAGCCGAAGGTCAAGGGTCACGAGCAGACAGGGATAGTCGGGGACAAGCCAAATATGTAACAGAGAGACAGACGTAGCACACGGCAGGCAGGAACCCAAACACACAATGCCTAACAAACACGTTGATCAGCAAAGCAGGCTTGCAGTGCACAGGTTAATATAGTGTTCTGTGATAGGGCCTGGGGTGGAGTCTGGCTGGGAGGAGATTATAAAGGAAGCCAGGTGAAAGGGCTCAGGCCTCTAAGATGAACACATGGGAAGGAAGGTAAGCTGACAGACAAACACTACTGCATATCCATGACACTGTCTTTTTATAGGAGTGACAGTGATGAAGGGGATTATAGGACGAGTGTCCTTTCCCCCTCTGTCACTCATTGGCATCTTCCCAACACAAGAAGTCCTGCACTTCCTTATTTAGTCCATGATTTAGTCATGAACAACAGTGGGGCTGAGCCCCACCAGAGGTCAGAGAGTGAGGATGGGGGAAGGGCAACCAAGATGAAGACTGGTCTGATCCTGAAGATCACCATCATTGGGTTATTGACTCCTTCCTCATTACCACTTTCTGTTTAAGGTTCCAAAGTTGGAGGATGTTATCACATTATTATCAACATATAAAAGTCTGTGCTCCAATCAAATCATCAGATATAAAAATGTCCAGCTGGTAGGAAACTGGAGCAAAAGTAGTAAGGCCTATGTAATATACAACTTATTATATAGGATACAAAAGTTAGGAGTATCAGAATGATTTAATGTACAAACATATATAGTGCAAGGCTCAGGAGTATGGAATGCATAACAGAGTATATAGTAAAGGGATCAGAACTATGTAACGTTAATGACCCACCTGTTCTGATCTTTGATGTCCCTGTTATTCCATCCACCTCTGGAGACTGACGATCATTCCTCACATATGTCGCTTCTTCTTCTGCTTTAACATTTATGTCTATCAGATCTTCACCCTAAACCAAGAGCGAGAGATAAACATACTTACCAGGGACATGCAGCTTAATGGACAGCTTGGAGCCTTGGACCAATGGTAAAGCACCATTGGAAAAAGCTATCCAATAAAAATGCTGCAGTGGAGGCTGTCCTCGCACTGCAGCGTCATAGACATAGTGTCTAAAAGACAAATGCTTCATTCCAGCCCAGCCCTCTTAACCACAAGGAAAAAGCATGGGTTTATGGATATTTATCCATAGCTTTACCCATAATCCCTTGTTTTTCTCACAGAGTTAAGAGGGGGAATGAGAATCTGCTGTTGCTGAAAAGGTACCGTTTTAATCCAGCCAAATCATAAATTATTATCTCTAACGTATAGCATAATATATTATTCATCCATTTACTATGAAATTACTGGTTTGAAGATATAACTTCAAACTTCAGTAATTTGTCTGTTTAGCCACCTGCTTGACTACAGTTTTTGAAAATATAGTAAATTCCCTTAAAAACAACCCCTTGCCACCCATGCCAATTCTGGCACTTCTCTCCTACATGTAAAAATCACATTTTTTTTTGCTAGAAAATTACTCAAAACCCCCAAACAATATAACAAAAAAATTAGCAGACACCCTAGGAAATAAAATGGTGGTCGCTGCAACTTTTTATGTTACACAGTATTTGCGCAGAAATTTTTCAAATGCTTTTTTTGGGGAAAAAAACGATTTCATAAATATAAAAAAAAAAAAAAAAACACACTAAAAGATAACCTTATTTTTTGGTATAAATGTGAAAGATGATGTTATGCTGAGTAAATAGATACCCAACATGTCACACTTTAAAATTGCACACACTTGTGAAATGTTTCCAAACTTCGGTACTTAAAAATCTGCATAGGCAACGCTTTATTTTTTTTACAGGTTACATGTTTAGAGTTACAGAGGAGGTCTAGTGCTAGAATTATTTGCTCTCGCTCCAACAATCACAGCGTATGCAACCTGTGTTTATCTGGCTCTGATACTAGCCAGTGCCTCATTAGCCACTGACCTCAATGCACATCCCTGGTACTTACGCGGGCGAGCTCGCAATCAGCACTGATGCAGAGCACTGAGAGATCGCTCCGGGTGGCCATCTCCCAAGTCCCAGATCTTCCTGTACATCCTACCCCTGCCCAGATAATACTACTATCACTTCTCGGCCAGGCACACTCCTCATGCTTCCTGTATGGCCAGGAGGAGAAGCAGGAAGACGATAGCGAATATTAATTTGCTAAGTGATAAGAATATTAATTTGCTATTGTCAGACAACTGGGTGGGCTTGGGGCGCAATGCTCTGCTCCCCGAGCCCACCCTTTTTTTCATACCAATTAGAGCCTCAGGCTCTAATCATGTGCTTAAGTAAAAAAAATAAAAAAACATTGTAATCAATGCGTCAGACATCCTGCATGTAGATTAGGAGCTGGGCACATGGATTAGGGGGGCAGCGCCCCTGTGCCCCGTATGGAGCGGCCACCACTGTCTGTAAAACATAAGCTTTAATAATGTGTCAGGTCACCTGAAGCCAGATGACAGATGCACCCCGTTGGGGTCAGGAGTGCACCGCTAAGGTAGTGAACCCTATGGCTGACTGCTGCGGATGGAACACTGGGTGATTAAGGAAGGCAGGTCCACTGGAGCACTAACAGGGATCCCACAGGGAGCTAGAGCCTAATGCCGCGTACACACGATCGATTTTCTCGACGGTGAAAACACAGTCGAGAAAAGCGACGGGAAAAACGAGGGAACGGCTTGGTTCCCTACACACGTCCGTTTTTCCCAACATTTTTTTTTTGGGTTGAGAAAAACGACCGTGTTTGGGCTCCGTGGCAGTGTTTCCCTATGGGAAAACTGCTGCGGAAAAAAACGACGGGAATCACGACAAGAAAAATTAGAGCATGTTCTAATTTTTCTCGTCGTGATTAATGCCGTTTTTCCCGTCGGGAAAAATCACAAAAAGCCCACACACGGTCGTTTTTCTTGTTAAAAAAAATAAATAATAATTTTTCCCGACTGGAAAAATGATCGTGTGTACGCGGCATAAGATTCCCCAGGGCGCAGAGTCTAAGGTCCAGCAGGTGTTCACCAGAGCCTCTAGTGGTGAGGATGGACTGGGCTGCAACTGGATCCAGGTCACGGCCCCCAGAGTCTCCCAGCTCACAGTGGGCTATAGAGGATAGAGGGGAAGCAGCAGCTCAGGATACAAGAGATCGTGAGGGGATAAGCCAAAGGTCGGGGCGTCTAGCAGACAAGGATAAACAAACAAAAGGACACGCCAAAGGTGAAGGTCACAAGCAGACAGGGATAGTTGAGAACAAGCCAAAATCGGTAAAACAGAGACAGACGCAGCACAGGGCAAGCAGGAACCCAAACACACAATAGCTTAACAAACAACGTTGATCAGCACGGCTGGCTTGCAGTGCACAGGTTAATATAGTGTTCCCTGATAGAGCCTGGGGTGGACCCATACTTAGAGGAGAGATTACTTAAGCAGCCAGATGAGAGTGGCTGGCCTCCTAATCTGAGCACATGGAGAGGTAACCTGAGAGACAAAGATTACTGCATAACCATGACATAATGTGACATCACCAAAAGAAATCCACACATTGTCTCCACAAGTCCATGTTCTAGATAATCCATCCCACCGACCTTGTAACAGTGAGGGATGGTGTGATCTTCATGTGTGGAATCCAGAGGAAGGGGACATCTCTCTGGTGGGTTTCTGGTATTAGGTGACGCCATCATATCTTTGTGTCCTTCAGAAAACTCCTCCATCACTCCATACTCCTCATCCTCCTCTTTATACTCTTCTTTAACCACATCAATACTGGGCACTTAAACCCCCTTCCTTCCCAGACCAATTTTCAGCTTTCAGTGCTCTCGCACTTTGAATGACAATTATTCAGTCATGCTACACTGTACCCAAATGAAATTTTTATCATTTTGTTCACACAAATAGAGCTTTCTTTTGGTGGTATTTGTTCACAATTTCATTTTCAATTTTTTGCGATAAAAGCGAAAAAAGAGCGAATATTTTGAAAAAAAACAACATTTTCTACATTCTGTTTTAAAAGAAATCCAAACAAATCAAATTTCGGCAAAAATTTAGGCCAAAATGTATTCTGCTACATGTCTTTGGTAAAAAAAATCCTGATAAGTGTATGATAATTGGTTTGTGTGAAAGTTATAGAGTCTACAAACTAAGCTACGCATTATTGCAAATTGATCAATCCTAATGCACTGATGGCCTATCTCATTTCTTGAGGCCCTAAAATGTCAGGACAGTACAAATACCCCCCAAATGACCACTTTTTGGAAAGAAGACAGTCGGAGGTATTTAGTAAGAGGCATCGTGAATTTTTTGAAGTTGCAATTTTTTTCCCACAATGCCTTGGAAAATTAAGAAATATATATATATTTTTTTTTTCTTCACAAAGTTGTCAATTTAGAAGATCTTTCTAACACATAGTATGTACATAGCAAAAATAACACCCCAAAATACATTCTGCTACTCATCCTGAGTATGGCGATACCCAGTGTGTGAGACTTTTCCACATCCTGGCCACATACGGAGGCCAAACATCCAAGTAGCACCATCAGGCGCTCTAAAGGCATAAATTACACATTTCATTTCCTGAGTACCTATCACATTTTTGAAGGCCCTGGAGAACAAGGACAATGGAATTACCCACAAAATGACCCCATTTTGGAAAGAAAACAACCCAATGTATATTCTATGAGGCATAATAAGTCTTTTGAACATGTAATTTCTTTCCAAAAGTTTTTGGAAAGTGTGGAAAAAAAATTAAAACATATTTTTTTTTCACAAAGTTGTCAATTCAGAAGATCTTTCTAACACATAGTATGTACACAGCAAAAATAACACCCCAAAATACATTCTGCTACTCGTCCTGAGTATAGTGATACCCCATGTGTGAGACTTTTCCACAGCCTGGCCACATACAGAGGCCCAACATGCAAGTAGCACCTTCAGGCTTCTAACACATAGCATGTACACACCAAGAATTACACCCCAAAATACATTCTGCTGAGCAAAAGGTAATAAAAAAAAGGCTTACCTATGGTTTTAGCAGGCAGGAATACCGTTCCAGAGCAGTCAAAGCATTGGTCCAGACAGCCATAGGAAATGTCCAGGAATTGTCCAGCAGGGAAACAGAGATATGGAAACCTATGAACATGGTCCATGGTTTAGCAGGCAGTTCAGGTGGCAGGCAGAGGCATGGCCAGTTCAGGTGGCAGGCAGAGGCATGGCCAGTTCAGGTGGCAGGCAGAGGCATGGCCAGTTCAGGTGGCAGGCAGAGGCATGGCCAGTTCAGGTGGCAGGCAGAGGAATGGCCAGTTCAGGTGGCAGGCAGAGGCACGGCCAGTTCAGGTGGCAGGCAGAGGCACGGCCAGTTCAGGTGGCAGGCAGAGGCACGGCCAGTTCAGGTGGCAGCACTATAACATTTAGGCCTTGGTCAGGAAAGACCTAAGAACAGGGGTAGAGGCTTCTTCCCACCCAAATCTCTACGAAGCCTCCGAGTCTCCAGACCCTAATCCAAGAAAAACAAAACCTGGAGAAAAACATTTTCTCCACTCGGAAACTCTTTTCTGGAGCCCCTCAAATATGTGAGACCCCTGTGCTGTACTCAAATGATCAGTTTAGGAGGCAGGCAAAAAGCATGGTCATTTAACAGGCCGAGGTCAATTCACGTTGAAGGCAGAAACATGGTTGGCAGAGGCATAGTCGAAAACAGTCCGGGTCATTCACAGAAATGGCAGATGGTGGAAACTGGAAAAAAAATCATCTTCACTTTACTAATAGTTTAGTAAAGTATGATAGCTCTGAAAGCACTTTCCAATACAAAGGCCTGGCTGGGAGGGACATTGGGGACAGTAGTATCGGGTGTCACGACGAATTCCTCTACTTGAACACACACGACATTTTTTTGGGGGTTTGCGACCTGTTTCGGTAAGAGGGAGGATTTCGGAGAAGTGCCTTTCGTGGAGTCTGGCTACTGCATCGGAGCGAATTAGTTGAGGGGCTTGGCCATGGGGATAGAGAAGGGCTTCGATCACGTCTTCTTGGAATTTTAGATAGGTTAGGGAACTTTGGGTGCACTTAGAAAAAATGATATAAGAATTGAAAGGGCTAGTTGCATCAAATAAATGGCAACTTTTTTGTACCAAAACAGTGATTTCCTGGTGGCCAAGTAGGGCTGCATCATCTGGTCATTCATATCCACCCCCCCCCATGTAAAGATTATAGTCATGCACACATTTTGGCTTCTGGACGGGGCCTCTTCTTCTCTGCAGTTCCACCAAGGTGTCATCATGCATTGTGGAAAGGATGTAGACATCTCTTTTTTTATCTCTCCACTTCAATGCTAGGACCTCTTCAGTCCGCATACTGGCCATTTCCCCCTGTTTCAGTTTCTTGGCAACCAATCTCTGTGGGAAGCCTTTACGGTTGGTCTGTGCTGTCCCACAGGCCACAGTTTTCTTTTGGTACAGATGGCGAAAAAGTGGGAGACTTGTATAGAAATTGTCTACGTATAGGTGGTAACCTTTCCCAAGCAATGGTTCAATCAGCTGCCAGACAATTTTGCCACTTGTTCCCATGTAGGTAGGGCATCCAGGGGGGTTTAGCTGTCTGTCTTTTCCCTCATAAATTATAAAATCATATGTGTAACCCGTGGCCCTGTCACATGCCTTATAAAATTTTACCCCACGTCTGGCTCTTTTACTGGGGAGGTATTGCTTTATTCCAAGTCTTCCTGTGAAGTGTACTAATGATTCATCTACACATATATTTACATCAGGGGTAAACATCTGCTTGAAGCTGGCGCAAAAAAAATTGATTAGGGGCCGAATTTTAAATAATTTATCATAATTGGGATGATTTCGAGGGAGGCATTGGGCATTGTCGTTGAAGTGTAGAAACCTCATTATCATCTCGTAACGGGTTCTTTTCATAAAAGATGAATAGATTGGCATGTGGTAGATAGGTCGGGTAGACCAGTAGGAATGGAGTTCATTTTTTTTGTCAGCCCCATGTTGAGGGTTAGGCCAAGGAAATTTTTAAATTCTTCCACGGTGAGGGGCTTCCAAACAAAAGGACGGGCATAGGAAGAATTTGGATTGTTGGCTATATATTGACTGGCGTATAGATTACACTGCTCCACAATGTAGGTTAGGATATCATCAGTAAAAAATAATTCAAAATAATAAATCGGGGTAGCATTTTCCGACTGTATCTGAGGGCCTGGCTGGGCTGTAAAAGGGGGAATGATAGGTTCTACTGACGTATCGGGCAGCCATGTTGGATACAGTAGAAGATCGGGGAGGCTAGTATGGGCCCTGCCTCGTTGTTGATGGGACGCCCCATTGCTAGCATTTGGCCTATCCTCTAGAAAAGTTGCAGAACTGCTGGCGGATGCCTGCCTATCCTGGCATGATGCGCTGCTGGCGGATGCCTGCCTATCCTGGCGTGATGCGCTGCTGGCGGATGCCTGCCTATCCTGGCGTGATGCGCTGCTGGCGGATGCCTGCCTATCCTGGCGTGATGCGCTGCTGGCGGATGCCTGCCTATCCTGGCGTGATGCGCTGCTGGCGGATGCCTGCCTCTCCTGGCGTGATGCGCTGCTGGTGGATGCCTGCATATCATCATGGAGTCCTGCGCTGCTGGTGGATGCCTGCTGGTGGATGTCCTGGAGTGCTGCGCTGCTGGTGGATGTCTGCGGCGCCTGCTCATAACTCCTGATCTCACTTGTTACGATTCTATCCTCAGTTTCTATTTCAGAGCCACTACTTTCCTCTGGATAATATTCACTATCCGATTCTGACAGAGAGAGTTCCTCGCTACTCTCGTCCGACATACCCTGGAGTATCTGGAGAGCCTCCTCGCTGCTGTAGAATCGTTTAGCCATGTGGGCAGATGTGCCAGATGTTGGCGGTCAGATGTGCCAGATGTTGGCGGTCAGATGTTGGCGGGCAGATGTTGGCGGGCAGATGTGTCAGATGTTGGCGGGCAGATGTGCCAGATGTTGGCAGGGCAGCTGTTGGCGGTCAGATGTTGGTGGGCAGATGTCAGATGTTGGCGGCCAGATGTTGACGGGCAGATGTGGCAGCTGTTGGCGGGCAGATGTTTACTGCCAGATGTTGGGAGTCAGATGTGCCAGATGTTGGCAGGGTAGATCTTGGCGGGCAGATGTGCCAGCTGTTGCCGGGCAGCTGTTGGTGGTCAGATGCTGGCGATCAGATGTTGGCGGGCAGCTGTGCCAGATGTTGGCGGGCAGCTGTTGGCGGGCAGATGTGGCAGCTGTTGGCGGGCAGATGTGGCAGCTGTTGGCGGGCAGATGTTTACTGCCAGATGTTGGGAGTCAGATGTGCCAGATGTTGGCAGGGCAGATGTTGGCGGGCAGATGTGCCAGCTGTTGGCGGGCAGCTGTTGGCGGTCAGATGCTGGCGATCAGATGTTGGCGGGCAGATGTGCCAGATGTTGGTGGGCAGCTGTTGGCGGCCAGATGTTGGCGGGCAGCTGTGCCAGATGTTGGCGGGCAGCTGTGCCAGATGTTGGCAGGCAGATGCGCAAGATGTTGGCGGGCAGATGCGCAAGATGTTGGCGGGCAGATGCGCCAGATGTTGGTGGGCAGCTGTTGGTGGGCAGCTGTTGGCGGGCAGCTGTGCCAAATGTTGGCGGGCAGCTGTGCGAGATGTTGGCGGGCAGATGCGCAAGATGTTGGCGGGCAGATGCGCAAGATGTTGGCGGGCAGATGCGCAAGATGTTGGCGGGCAGATGTTTTCACTGTTTTATGGACACTGTGTTTTATGGACACTGTGTTTTGGGGACACTGTGTTTTGGGGACACTAGCTGGGTGATCAGTGGGTAAACAGCAGACAAACAGCTAAAAACTCACTGATCTCCCGGCTGCAGCACAGATTGTCTCTTCCTCTCCTCACTGACAGGCTCTGTGTGAGGAGAGGAAGAGATCAGAGCAGTTACAACTGCTCTGTGTTTACATTACATGACGGCTGTCATTGGACAGCCGTCATGTCATCAGGAGGGCCAATCACATGGCCCTCCTGTTTGCACACACCTTCTATCTCTGGGAGGTACAGGCAGATCGGGATTGCGCCGCTGCGCGTGCACGTGGCGGCGCGATCCCCTCACAAGTGCCAGCACCCCCTCTCTGTGTTTACATCACGATGGCTGCGATTACACACAGCCATCGTGCCGATCAGGAGGGCGAATCACAGTGCCCTCCTGCTGTTCCGAGATGCGGCGTGTCCGCGGGACACGCGCGCATCGGGATCACGCGGGTGCGCGCGCGCGCGATCACGCTCCTTCTGAAGGACGTTCAGGAACGTCCACTCAGACGGAGAGAGCACCCACCCGGCCGTATATATACAGTGGCCGGGTGGGAAGTGGTTAATAACAATATTCTCATCCCCGAGGTTTCCATTCTAAATATAGAATAAAGCATTCATTGTAACAAACATGATGTGTATAAATCATAACCATCAGTGATTGTTCCTCATCTACCTGATGATGGTGAGGGATGGTGTGACCTTCCTGTGTGGAATCCCGGGAATACAGAGGACGGGGACATCTCTCTGGTGGGTTCCCATTACTGGATCCATCTGTAGGAAACACAAACACTGACTGAATACATTGTTTCTGCGTTTATCAGATGATGGGGGATCTAGGTGGACCCTCCGTACTGCTCTCTCCTTTACAATAAAGTCTCCTCTTACCCGGTGATGTGAGGGGCGGCTGATTCTCCATCATGACGTCCTTGTAGAGATACTTGTGTCCTTCTAAATACTCCCACTCCTCCATGGAAAAATAGACAGTGACATCCTGACACCTTATAGGAACCTGACACACACAGTGATACAGTCACCATCCAGACACATCCCTTGTCTGTTACTGGATAATATCCCAGAATTCCCGGCACCGCTCACCTCTCCTGTCAGCAGCTCCATCATCTTCTTGGTGACTTCTAGAATCTTTTGCATGTTGTGTCTCTCAGGTTTTAGGGAGTCACATGGAAGCACTGTGATGGTCAGATGATCACCCGACTCAGTGTTGCCAACCGTACGTAGATTTACGTACAGCCCGCGATTTAACCCCTTTTTCGGGCTGTACGTAAAAGTC
Source organism: Rana muscosa (assembly GCA_029206835.1). Taxonomy (NCBI): domain Eukaryota; kingdom Metazoa; phylum Chordata; class Amphibia; order Anura; family Ranidae; genus Rana; species Rana muscosa. Next base: position 25,000,893 of record JARGYO010000094.1, on the reverse strand, counting down.
CGTTTATGGGCACCGGCGCCCATAAAAAAGATGGCCGCGAGCCGGCCATACAACTGCGCATGCGCCGTTCCGAATGCGCCGGCCGAGCGCATTCGGAACTCGGCCGGGCGGCGGCGGCGCACATGCAGTAACGTGATGGCGCCGCTGGCGCCATTTTTGAAAAGGCCACAGTGGCTGGCGGCAGTGGCGGGACACCTGCAGTGAGTGCATGCCATGCACTCATCATAGGTGGTCGGTGGAGGACTCGGAGCGGAGCACTGACAGGGCCCAGCCAGGGGTGAGGAGGACGGACTCAAGGTCAGTGAAACAGGGGGGGATACAAGGGGACAGCGTCATCAGTGTGCTGTATCCTCCTCTGGTTCCTGTGTCCCTTTCACCTCTTCACAGGTCAGGGCAGCACAGTGCTGCCCTGACCTGTGGAGTGGTGAAAGGGGCACAGGAGGAGGACACAGCACACTGATGATGTGCAGAAGTAATATGGTGGTGTCCGCAGCCTCTGTCCCCCTCCTGTAGTGTGTCCGTAGCCTCTGTCCCCCTCCTATAGTGTGTCCGCAGCCTCTGTCCCCCTCCTGTAGTGTGTCCGCAGCCTCTGTCCCCCTCCTGTAGTGTGTCCGCAGCTTCTGTCCCCCTCCTGTAGTGTGTCCGCAGCCTCTGTCCCCCTCCTGTAGTGTGTCCGCAGCCTCTGTCCCCCTCCTGTAGTGTGTCCACAGCCTCTGTCCCCCTCCTGTAGTGTGTCCGCAGCTTCTGTCCCCCTCCTGTAGTGTGTCCGCAGCCTCTGTCCCCCTCCTGTAGTGTGTCCGCAGCCTCTGTCCCCCTCCTGTAGTGTGTCTGCAGTCTCTGTCCCCCTCCTGTAGTATGTCCGCAGCCTCTGTCCCCCTCCTGTAGTGTGTCCGCAGCCTCTGTCCCCCTCCTGTAGTGTGTCCGCAGCCTCTGTCCCCCTCCTGTAGTGTGTCTGCAGTCTCTGTCCCCCTCCTGTAGTATGTCCGCAGCCTCTGTCCCCCTCCTGTAGTGTGTCCGCAGCCTCTGTCCCCCTCCTGTAGTGTGTCTGCAGTCTCTGTCCCCCTCCTGTAGTGTGTCTGCAGTCTCTGTCCCCCTCCTGTATCGTGTGTCCGCAGCCTCTGTCCCCCTCCTGTAGTGTGTCCGCATCCTCTGACCATCTCTTGTCATGTCTACAGTCTCTGAGGGGATCCTAGAAAGGAGTCAAGAGTGGGAGTGCTGCCGGGATGGGGGTTACGGCCCAGGAAGAAACAGACGTGTGGACTGGGAAGAGGAGATCAGAGCCACCAAGCTGGAGCCGTCTGACTGAGCCCCACACTGTGCACCCGAGAGGAGGTAAGTGACAGTGCCGCCAGGCCATTCTGAGGGGGGGGGTCACTGATGTAAGGAGGTGAATGAATACAATAATGTAAGGGGGCACTGATATAAAGGTTCCCCCTTATATTAGTACCCCCCCTTACCTTAGTGTATTCACTCTGTGGAAGGTGGTCTCTATTCACCAGAGCCCCCCTCCACATCAGAGTTCCCCCTTACATCATGATCTGCAGCGTTCCCCTTTACATAAGAGTTCCCTTGCACTGTAAGGGGGCATCCTGCAGACTCTGATGTAAGAGGGAACTCTGTGCTGGCTGGGTTATAGTATCCTAACCTTCATGTGAATTGAGAAATATGTTTTTTTACTTTTGTTTAACTTAAACACATTGATATTAGCATTAGCTGTGTGTTTATGGTTGAAATATTGATATTTGCACTGTTTAGTACTAAAAACCGTAATTTTAGGTACTTTTTTGCAGCATCAGTAAAAAATGCGGCTCTGCCAGTAATCTTCATTATTTTTGCCAGTAAGAAATTGGTGCCGTACAGAAATTTTGGCATCCTTGCCAGTAAATTTCACTTCAGGGGGTTGGCAACACTGACCCGACTTCACAAGAGGAAATCTCTGTATTGTGGAACCAATAGGAATATCATGTTAGAATCCCAGAATCCTCCTCACCTCTCCGGTCAGGTATGTGTTTTATTAATAGAGATAAGAGTGATGTCCTGTGACCTCCCAGAATCCTCCTCACCTTTCCGATCAGCAGGTAGATGATCTCCAGGGTGAGGTTTAGTATCTTCTCAGTCATACGACTCCGGTCCTCCTCCATCCTCATTTGATCCATACAGGTCTCCTTGTAGAAGGATAACTTTGATAAATGAAAGTAAGAATTACAGTATTTGGATGGTATTGGTCAAGATGTGGATGTGAGGGGGGGGGGGGGGATAGAAGAGTTGCTGTACATATAGAATACTTTATTAAAGGGGTTGCTCCACCGGAAAAAAAAAATTAAAAGCCAGCAGCTACAGCTACAGCAGCTGCTGGCTTTTAATATTTGGACACTTACCTGTCCTGGAGTCCAGCGACGTCCGCAGCAGAGGACGAGCGACCGCTCGTCGCTCTGCTGCTCCCTCCGCCATCCTCGCTGAGGGAACCAGGAAGTGAAGCCCTGCGGCTTCATGCCCGGTTCACTACGGCGCATGCGCGAGTCGCGCTGCGCCGTTCTGATTGGTGCTCCTGTGTTCTGGGAGCCGAGTGTCTCCCAGAACACCAAGGGAAGTCTGCGGGAAGTGACGTAACTCCCGCAGATTCCCGGAGACAGGACTCCCGGATGTGGGTGAAAATACCTGTCTTAGACAGGTATCTTCACCCCCCTGAAAGGTGTCAATTGTGACACCGGAGGGGGGGAGGGTTCCAAATAGCAAAAGTTGCTATTTAGGGTGGAGCTCCACTTTAATTCCAAAAGGAAATTGGGAAATTGTTGCGACACAGACACTTACCAAGAAAACAAAAAATTGCAACAATGAACATAACAGGATACAAGAACAACAAAATCAAATTAAAACTACATTACAAATAAAACCATCCATAGAATTTAAAATACAACATATAGTAAATAACAGATGCAAATAATACACCACTTTCTCTAATAATACCCCTGTGACGAATCTCGGATACCCCGTATGGGAACCTCCGCCAGACCTGTGTCTCCTGTCCTCTAAACGCACCCGCAGCTTGCAGACTAGCCATAAGCAGCCCTTAACCCCCCAATCATGAGGAAAACCCAGGGCCGACCCAAGACATTGTGCTGCCTGGGACCAAGAATAAAAATGCTGCCCCCCCAAGAAAAAAAATCACGCCCACCAAAATGCCCCCACATTCATTATTTTATATCATGATAACTAAAAAGGACCTGTAATGGCTCTATACATGTATAAAGGAGTATAAAAAGGACCTGTCAGGGCTCAATACATGTGTATAGGAGTGTAAAAGGACGTGTCATGGCTCTATACATGTATATAGAAATATAAAAAGAGGACCGATCATGGCGGTCTACATGTATGTAGGAGTATAAAGAGGACCTGTCATGGCTCTATACATGTATATAGGAGTATAAAGAGGACCTGTCATGGCTCTATACATGTATCCAGATTACACAATGTCTTTTGCGCAAACTAATCAATGTAAGCTAATTGTGTTTTTTTTGGTACCAAAAATATGTAGAATACATAATGGCCTAAACTGATGAAGAGATTCGTTTTTTTTTTATATAAATTTTTGGGATATTTATTATAGCAAACAGTAAAAAAATATATATATAATTTTTTTAATTGTCTTTATTTTGTTGTTTATAGCACAAAAAATAAAAACCGCAGAGGTGATCAAATATCACCAAAAGAAAGCTCTATTTGCGAGGAAAAAAGGACATCAATTTTATTTGGGTACAGTGTCGCATGACCGCGCAATTGTCAGTTTAAGCGACACAGTGCCGTATCGCAAAAAATGGCCCGGTCATTAAGTGGGCAAATCCTTCTGGTCCTTTAGTGGTTAATCAGGGCTGGACAAGGCAAGTCCCTCTCAGGCTTCTCATGTCTCATACAACTTGTGATGTGTGTTTCTACTTACAGTTTTGCTTCGGACTCCACCACCAGATGCGGGTTGTCACCTGCCACAGGTTGCGGATTGTCACTTGCCACACGTTGCGGATGGTCACTTGCGTCACCTGCCACACGTTGCGTGTTGTCATTTTCCACATCACCTGCCACCCGCTGCGTATTGCCACAACGTCACCTGCTACTCATTGCGGATTGTCACTTGCCACTACGTCACCTGCCACACGTTGTGGATTGTCACCTGCCACACGTTGCGGATTGTCACCTGCCACACGCTGTGTATTGGCACTTGCCACAACGTCACCTGCTACACGTTGCGGATGGTCACTTGCCACCTGCCACACGTTGCGTGTTGTCATTTTCCACGTCACCTGCCACACGCTGCGTATTGCCACTACGTCACCTGCCACACGTTGCGGATTGTCACCTGCCACACGTTGTGGATTGCCACCTGTCACACATTGCGGATTGTCACCTGCCAAATGTTGCGGATTGTCACCTGCCACCTGCCACATGTTGCGGATTGTCACCTGCCACACGTTGCGGATTGCCACAACGTCACCTGCTACACATTGCGGATTGTCACTTGCCACTACGTCACCTGCCACACGTTGCGTGTTGTCATTTTCCACGTCACCTGCCACACGCTGCGTATTGCCACTACGTCACCTGCCACACGTTGCGAATTGTCACTTGCCACCTGCCACACGTTGCGGATTGCCACCTGTCACACGTTGCGGATTGTCACCTGCCAAATGTTGCGGATTGTCACCTGCCACACGTTGCGGATTGTCACCTGCCACACGTTGCGGATTGCCACTACGTCACCTGCCACACTTTGCGGATTGTCACTTGCCACCTGCCACACGTTGCGGATTGTCACCTGCCACACGTTGCGGATTGTCACCTGCCACACGTTGCGGATTGTCACCTGCCACACGTTGCGGATTGTCACTTACTCTGTCCCAGAATAAAGGCAGGCAGCAGAGAGATGTTGTAATCTCTCTGCTGCCTGCGGCTGCACAGTGAGGACAGAACTGCGGTGATGCAGGGTGGGAGGTGAGAGATGACATCATCTCTCTGCTCCCCTGCCGCTCACTCGCTGACTGCTTCCCCCCACCAGCCCCCCCTTCGAGTGTTCTACCTAGCAGCAGCGGCGCCGGGCTCCTCACAGGCAGCGGCGCCTGCCCTGCTAACTCGCTGACTGCCCCCCCCGCTTCGAGTGTTCTGCCCGCCCGCTCCTGTCACCACTAGCAGCAGCGGCGCCGGGCTCGGGGTTTCTCACAGGCAGCGGCGCCTACCCCACTCACCCGCTGACTGCCCCCCCTAGCTTAGAGTCTTCTGCCTGCCCGCTCCTGTCACCACTAACAGCAGCGGCGCCGGGCTCCTCACAGGCAGCGGCGCCTGCCCCGCTCCCCGCTCACTCGCTGACTGTTCCCCCCCACCGCTGCAAGTGTCCTCACAGGCAGCCCGGCACCGTGCTCCTCACAGGCAGCGGAGCGGGCTGGCTGGCGGGCGTCAGTATGCCGCCCCCCTAAAAGTGCCGCCTGGTACCCATGGTACCACCTGGTCCCATCATAGGGCCGGCCCTGGGAAAACCACACAGGTGTTGAGGGTTAAACACGCAGAGCATAAACTCTTTATTAAGTACCAAACATACACTTTTAAACACAGTTAGGGACACTCCCCTTAGCCTTGTCATAGAGGGGGTAGGGGACAAGGAAAAACCAATGGAAATTCACTTGTATATTCAAACAACTACAGTTGAAACACACCAAGGGAATATGATAAGCAAGCCCTCCTTCCACATTCCCTGCTGGGAGGTGTCTCCAGACCTTTGTCTACGTGCCATGACCCAACACAATTAAACACAGCAACAAGAATACATACATGTGTATCGTGTTGGGGGGGGGGGGGGATGTAGCATTACATTACATTACCTCAATGCCATTTTGTCCCCAAGTCTCTCAGTCTCTTCTGGGCCAAAGTCTTTGGGTAGGAGGCCAGCCCACGGCCCCCTCCAAAACACACTGTTACAATGGCTTCTGTCACAACCCCAAATAATATAAACATTCTATAAAAACATAAAATACTGATCATACACCAGAATTAAATCTTCACCTCCAGCCCTCACAGAGAACAATTATATAACTTCGTGCAAAAATGATTTCCTGTTGTGCATCATGGTTGTAACAATCTATCACTGGTGGTACTCCGCAGACTGACCAGCGTATTGTGGAGTTGCTGCGAGGAGTTGTCCAAGATTGAACGTACCTTGAACAACATTATCCTCTCCAACACTGTTGTTAAAGACTCCAATTCCAATCCAACAACAGAATATATACATGTGTATTGTGTCGGATACTCTTTAGAGATAGACCAATACAACCAAATCCCTATTAAAAGAAAAATGAGGGAGACACCACTCCCCCTTTTCTTAACTTTGTTATCGTATGTGTGCTTACCTTGATCACAGACGTATATACATCCAATTAAAATCCCATCACCTTAGAGGGAGTGGTGTCTCCCACATTTTTCTTTTAAATCCAATCTAACAACATCACTGGCCTTGCAAATCAGTTTGTTGGGTCTGTTGATGTTGGACACCCTAAGCCTGTTTCCCCAACATGCCACTGCATACAGGAGAGCGCTGGCCACCACAGACTCATAAAACATCTTCAGCATCGTCCAGCAAATGTTAAAAGGACCTCAGTCTCCTTAAAAAGTAGAGGCAGCTCTGGCCCTTCTTATAGAGCACCTCAGTGTTCTTACTCCCATCCAGCTTATTATCTATGTGCACCTCCAGATACTTGTAACTCAACCATCTCCACATCCACTCCTCAGATGAAGATTGGGGTCACTGGTGGCTTCCTCTTTCTGAAATCCACAACCAGCTGCTTTGTCTTATTTAGATACAGATGATTATCCTCACACCATGTGACAAAGTTCTCCATCACATTCCTATACTCAGTCTCTTCCCCATCCGATACCACAGTCATCAGAACATTTCTGAAGATGGGAAGACTGTCTGGTAGCTGAAATCAGTGGAAGAGAGAAAAAAAGAGAAACAAAAAGAGAAACAAAAAAGAGAAACAAAAAAGAGAAAACAAAAAAAGAGAAACAAAAAAAGAGAGAGAAAAAAGGAGAAAGAGAGAAAAAGAAGAAAAAAGAAAAGAAAGAAACAGTCCTCTGTGGAACCCCAATATAGCTGATCACCCTGACACACAGTCTTGCGAATGCACATACTGCAGTCTTCCTGTCAGGTAGTCTACAATCCATGACACAAGGGAAACATCAACCTGTATCTCTGCTAGCTTCTTGCCCAAGAGATCTGGCCCGATAACTTCAAAAGCACTGGAGAAATAATAAAATAAAAAAATAAAAAAAACCCTCACAGTGCATGCTGGCTTATCCAGGTGTTCATATGGTCTCCTTGGCTGAACTATTTGCAGGTCCCAGGAGACTGATGCCGATAATGACTGGAGGACCCCTATTGTTCCTCTGATCCTAACTGATCTAGGAATCATGTTCTATCTGCTTTTACCCTCCTTTCACCCACACCCCCCTTTTTTTTTTTTAGATCTCTCCCTTTCCTACTCAAACTAATTTTATTGTTATAATTGAGGGCTTGGAGCCCCCATCAGGGGAGACAGGGGGAAGATATTTGGAGAAAAATGGTCACTGAGCTAGAACACTCAGTATCGTTTTTTGAGGGCCAACTCACAGTGACTATGTTTCAGCAAAGTCTTATGCCGCGTACACACGATCATTATTCACGGCGGTTAAAAAACCGCCGTGAATAATGTCATTTAAAACGAGGGAACAGCTTGTTCCCCACACACGGTCGTTTTTCACGTCATTTTTTCTCTTGATGAGAAAAACGACCGTCTGTGGGCTCCGCGGCAGTGTTTCCCTATGGGAAACACTGCCGCGGAAAACATGTCGAAAAAAACGACGAGAAAAATTAGAACATGTTCTAATTTTTCTCGTCGTTTTTAATGCCGTTTTTCTCGTCGAAAAAAACGACAGAAAGCCGTCAGACTATCGTTTTTCTCGTCGAATGGGAAAAATTTCGTTTTTTTTCGACGAGAAAAACGGCCGTGTGTACGCGGCATTAATCTCAGGATCTCCCTACCCTCATTGATCTTCATATGGGTATACAGGGAAATAATCCTGACGGCCACCTCTCAGGGATAATAATGTCTCTGTAATGCATAACCCAAAGATTACTTTTCTTGTCTACTTCTGTTATGCCCACATGTTCCACTGAGGCCTTACTGGAGGACCTAACCTGTTTACCAAGCTCTTCCCCTGACAATTCCATACTCTCCTCCCCTCATTTGTTTTGTACCAGTTCTTCTTGTATGATTCAGAGCACGCAAAGATTGTTTGCTGCTCTGCGCAGTGTTCAATTAATCAGCATTTTCTTAAAAATACCAATAAAAACGATTGAAACAGAAAACAATAGCATTCTCAACCCCCAGTCTTGGCCGGTATGCAAAGGGTCTAAACTGATATAAAACAAGTCTCTCCAAGGTCTTGATGATGTGGGAGGTCAAAGCCACTGGTCTATAATTCTTGGAACAACAAGGACGTGGTATCTTTCCCATAGGGACAAGACGTCTTTTACAACACAGGAACATTAACTACTTCCCACCCGGCCACTGTACATATACGGCCGGGTGGGCGCTCTCTCCTGAGTGGACGTTCAGGAACGTCCCTCAGAAGGAGGGGGATCGCACGCGCGTTCCCGGGCAGCGGCGCGATCCCGAAGCACTCGTGTCACCCGGACACAGCGCATCTCGATTCGGCAGGAGGGCTCTGTGATTGGCCCTCCTGATCACATGACGGCCGTGTCCAATCACAGCCGTCATGTGATGTAAACAGAGAGCCGGTTGCTAGGCAATCAGCTCTCCTCTCCTCACACAGAAGTCGTCGGTGAGGAGAGGAGAGCGGATCGCTGCAGCCTGGCTGGTGATCAGTGAGTATGAGATGTTTTTTTCAGATTTTTACTCACTGATCACCAGCCTAGTGTCCCACACAGTCCAAAACACAGAAAGTAAACATACATGTCCCCAAAATACATGTCCCCACACACACACACACACGTCCCCACATAGTAAAAACACCTGTCCCCCACATATGTGACAGTAAAATCATATGTCCCAATGATCATTTGCACACATATGTCCGTGATCACCTGCGCACATCTGTACATGATCATTTGCGTACATGTGTCCGTGATCACACGAACCAATTATTATACACTTAACAGATTTTTTTTACCAAAAACATGTAGTAGAATAAATTTTGGCTTAAATTTATGACAAAATTAAATTTTATTGGATTTTTTTAAAAATAGAAAGACGAAAATATAATTTTTTTTCCTAATTTCCGCTCTTTTTTCGCAAAAAATAAAAAACGTAGTCGTGAATAAATACCACCAAAAGAAAGCTTTATTTGTGTGAACATAATGATAAAAATTTAATTTGGGTACATCGTAGCATGACCGCGCAATTGTCATTGGAAATGCGAGAGCGCTGAAAGCTGAAAATTGGTCTGGGAAGGAAGGGGGCTACAGTGCCCAGTATTGATGTGGTTAAAGAACTCCTACCCCCATGGGAACACATTTAGTCTGGACTGTTTAGTGTTACATCTTGAAGGACTCAGGACTCTTGGCCTGCTGAATCGGAGATTCCCTTTTCACTGTGCTCCCCAACAAGTGAAGGAATGCTCTTCTTCATCTTACTTGATATTCCAGAACAAAACCCGTGACGGCTGAGACAAAAAGATGGTTAATATCTAAAAAAAATAAGTACAGGTGGGATGGGAGGGCCATCATAGACCCCCCTCTGTCCCTCAGAGTCACCCTCAGCCTTCTATTCCCTCAGAGGCTGGCAGCCTGACTACCCCCTCAAGGGTCCCAAAGTTGAATGAACGGTTCGGCCAGAGCATGAGTTCGGGCCAAACATCGGCTGTTCATCCATTCGATGAACACCGGAATTATAGGGGCGTTCGACCATTTGTTCAGCCTGCCAAACTTCAACAATACACTGTGCCGCCGCACAGTGCATTGGAAGCCTTGATTAGCTGAAGCAATGAAAGCCAATCGAGGCACATAGCACTGTCAGAGCCATGATAGGACACTGTGATGAAGACTCTATCCAATCATGGCTCATTGCTCTTAGTCCTACTCCACACTATAAAAATATTTTTCCCATTGCTATGTGATATTGGCGATAATTTCCTATTTGCAGTGTGATATTGGCGTGGAGAGAGATAGAACAGGGCTCTGTTCAGTGCTACTAGAGTTAGTGTGCTATTGTGATTCTATTGTCAGTATAGAATATCAGTTTAGTGTCAATCTAGTGATAGTTCATTCAGTGTGAGTAGAGTGACCACCATTAATTTTTACTTTAGTGTGAATCTAGTGATAGTGCAGTGTGACCATTCATTTCTACTTTAGTGTCAATCTAGTGATAGTACAGTGAGACAGTGGCGGTGCATCCATAGTGGGCGCAGGAGCTCCACTCCCTCTCTCCTGAACCCATCACTCAACAATAGATTCATGCATGCATGAATCTATCGTCGCCGCTGCCGCCCACTATTCAGGTGTCCGGCCCCCTGTTAAGCACCGGCCATCTGAATTACAGCGGTGGGTGTGTTTTGGAAGTGCCTGATAAGAGCCAGAGGCTCTAATAGGCTTCCTGATTAGAGCCTGTGGGCTCTAATCAGCTTCCAAAATGGTTAAACAGAGGGCACACAGGCTGTGCGTTCCCTGGTTAAACAATGCTGTGTTAGGGAATCGCTTCCCTAACACTGACCCACCTCTCAGCCAATCAGGTGCACCGGGTCTGGTTACCGGTCACCTGATAGGCGTCCAATCACAGCACCTGTCGCTTCAGCCAATCAGGCGTCCAATCATAGAGATGACATCGAGAATGGGAGAAGACATCGAGGACTCGAGGAGGACGGTGCTGATCAGAGAAAGGTAAGTGCCAGGTCGGGGGGGGGGGGGGAACTGGCTGCATTTGATGGGCACAGTGGCTGCAATTGATGTTTTTTTTCAGTTTGTTTTGAGCATCAGTCGCCACTGCAGTGCGAGAGTAGTGAAACCATTTATTTTTACTTTGGTGTCATTTTATTTTGTCAGGGCAGGTTTCCTGCAGTATTTTTAGTGCGTTATTGCACGTTTAACGCAGTAGATTTCTGTGCCTTATTGCATGTTTAATGTAGTATATTGCAGTGCATTTGTGCACGTTCAATGCAGTATATTTCAGTGCGTTATCGCAGGTTTACCAAAGTGCGTTACTGCACCTTTAACGCAGTATATTTCAGGGCAGTAAATTTCAGTGCACTAGTGCACGTTTACTGCAGTATATTGTAGTGTGTTAGTGGAGTGTGTCTGTGTAGTGAGCACTCAAGTTAAAGTGCACCAAACACCACTTTCCATTGATTAGAGTGCATCCACTTACACATTTCCCCATCTTTATTACTTTTTGTTAATAATCACCCCCCATCATGTCTGGGAGGCCAACAAGGAGAGGCAGATGTTCCCATGATCCTGTGAGGGGACCAGCAACGCAAAGGTGTCCACAGGCAAAGGTGGACGTGGTCCATCCTCAGGCAGGGCATAATTTCCTTTGTTTAGTGATGATGCCTGTGCTATCCAGCCACAGCATGCAGAGGAGATGGTGGACTGGCTTACTAAACCATCCTCAATCACCCAAGCAGAGACTAGTGCACAGTTCATCTCAGCTGCCAGAGTGGCTTATTCTCCCTCCACCAACAACCAAAGGCCAATTTTTCTACCAGTTCGACTGATGCATATCATTTACATTTTTGACAGCAAGGACAATTTTTGCCTCTCATTAAGAGTACCTGTATGAGATTACGTTGTGAAAGAGACCCCAGAATTTATCCAAAACATTTCTAATCTGGATTCCAGTGCACTACATTGTGGCCTCATCATACAGACTGGCTCCCCAAGCTGCTGTTTACAAAATAAAGAAAGCTGGCAAGGAAAATGTCATTAATTTGGCTTCATAAATGCAATTATTGCGGCAGCAGGCACTGTACAGATGTGCCACTTTACCAGTAGACTAAGGGGACCCCCCAGGCACTATATTTAAATAAATGTTTAATTTGTATTATTTCTCATTTTTATACTTTCACTTTAAGCATCAGTAAATCACTGCTCATTTAAAAATTATGTTTTTTTCAAACGTTGTGTTCATTGATACATGTCCCCCAGGGCAGTACCCGGCCCCCTTACCCTTTGTAAGCCTAACTACTTGCATATAATGGCGCGTACACACGACCGTTTTTAAATGAGAAAAATTCAATTTTTTAAAATGGTAAATTAAAAACGATCGTGTGTGGGCTTTCACGACGTGAAAAATGGCCATGAAAAATTTGGAACATGCTCTAATTTTTCTCGTCGTTTTTCACGTCGTCGTTTTTCTCGTCAGGAAAAACAGCCGTGTGTAGGCTTTAATGACGTCAAAAAACCGCGCATGCTCAGAAGCAAGTGATGAGAAGAGAGCGCTCGCTCTGGTAAAACTAGCGTTCGTAATGGAGATAGCACATTCGTCACGCTGTAACAGACTGAAGAGCACGAGGCTGAAAAGCGCAAATCGTTTCTCAAGCTTTACTAACACAAGGATCAGCAAAAGGGTGGCGCCATCCGAATGGAACTTCCCTTTTATAGTGCCGTCGTACATTTCGTACGTCACCGCGCTTTGCGCAGCATTTTGTTTCATGATCGTGTGTAGGCAAGGCAGGCTTGAGAAGAATCAAGTCGAGAAAAACTTTGTTTTTTTCAATGACATTAAAAACGGTCGTTTGTACGCGGCATTAGCCTTAAAAAATGGACCCTTTTGATTTTTCCAGTTCAAATCCTATAGACTTCAATAGGGTTCATTATTCGGTTTTGAACATTTGCGATGTTCGAAAGTTCTGCTGCGAACTGAACCGGGGGGTTGTTCGGTCTATCCCAGAGTCCTTCAGATATATTACCCCCTTCAAAGGCGCCAAAAGTAAGGTGACCAGATTCTCAAAATGAAATCACGAGACATTTTGTTTATTTTTTAGGCATATTTTCCTCAAATGATATACGCAGTGTATGTGGTATGTGTTTATGGAATGATATATTCATTATTTCTCACATTTCATTCATGAAATAAAAAATAAAATATACTTCTTAGAATTTATGGGAGATATGACTACCAAATGTTAGGAAGATAAGATAGAGAAAAAAAAACTTTTCAATGCATATTTTGTATTTTATTTCTTACCAAAGAATTTTGGTTCAAACAAGAACAATATCAATTAACAATTCAGAACAGTAAAAGATTGCATATTAACAACACGTAGGATACCTTTGAACATAAATAATCAAATATTAAAAGCCAACTGTTATAAGACTACAAATATTAAAGGAACAAAAGCAACATAAAATACTGGTGGAGTTTTACAACTTTTTGCGCCTGTGGGCAGGCCTCCCCTCAGACCACCGTCCAGAGCCCTATGTACATTACAGGCCCTCCCCTTAGACCACCGTCCAGAGCACTGTGTATATTACAAGCCCTCCCCTCAGACAAGCATTCAGAGCACTGTGTACATTGCAGGCCCTCCCCTCAGACAAGCATTCAGAGCACTGTGTACATTGCAGGCCCTCCCCTCAGACCAGCGTCCAGAGCACTGTGTACATTGCAGGCCCTCCCCTCAGACCAGCGTCCAGAGCACTGTGTACATTGCAGGCCCTCCCCTCAGACCAGAGCACTGTGTACATTGCAGGCCCTCCCCTCAGAACAGCGTCCAGAGCACTGTGTACATTGCAGGCCCTCCCCTCAGACCAGCGTCCAGAGCACTGTGTACATTGCAGGCCCTCCCCTCAGACCAGCGTCCAGAGCACTGTGTACATTGCAGGCCCTCCCCTCAGACCAGCGTCCAGAGCACTGTGTACATTGCATGTCCTCCCCTCAGACCACCGTCCAGAGCACTGTGTACATTGCAGGTCCTCCCCTCAGACCACTGTGTACATTACAGGTCCTCCTCTCAGACCACCGTCCAGAGCACTGTGTATATTACTGGCCTCCCCTCATACCACCGTCCAGAGCACTGTGTACATTGCAGGTCCTCCCCTCAGACCACCGTCCAGAGCACTGTGTACATTGCACATCCTCCCCTCAGACCACCGTCCAGAGCACTGTGTACATTGCACATCCTCCCCTCAGACCACCGTCCAGAGCACTGTGTATATTACAGGTCCTCCTCTCAGACCACCGTCCAGAGCACTGTGTATATTACAGGTCCTCCTCTCAGACCACCGTCCAGAGCACTGTGTATATTACAGGTCCTCCTCTCAGACCACCGTCCAGAGCACTGTGTACATTGCACATCCTCCCCTCAGACCACCGTCCAGAGCACTGTGTATATTACAGGTCCTCCTCTCAGACCACCGTCCAGAGCACTGTGTATATTACAGGTCCTCCTCTCAGACCACCGTCCAGAGCACTGTGTATATTACAGGTCCTCCTTTCAGACCACCGTCCAGAGCACTGTGTATATTACTGGCCTCCCCTCATAACACCGTCCAGAGCACTGTGTACATTACAGGCCCTCCCCTCATACCACCGTCCAGAGCACTGTGTACATTGCAGGTCCTCCCCTCAGACCACCGTCCAGAGCACTGTGTACATTGCACATCCTCCCCTCAGACCACCGTCCAGAGCACTGTGTATATTGCACATCCTCCCCTCAGACCACCGTCCAGAGCACTGTGTATATTGCACATCCTCCCCTCAGACCACCGTCCAGAGCACTGTGTATATTGCACATCCTCCCCTCAGACCACCGTCCAGAGCACTGTGTATATTGCACATCCTCCCCTCAGACCACCGTCCAGAGCACTGTGTACATTACAGGCCCTCCCCTCAGACCACCGTCCAAAGCACTGTGTACATTACAGGCCCTCCCCTCAGACCACCGTCCAAAGCACTGTGTACATTACAGGCCCTCCCCTCAGACCACCGTCCAAAGCACTGTGTACATTACAGGCCCTCCCCTCAGACCACCGTCCAAAGCACTGTGTACATTACAGGCCCTCCCCTCAGACCACCGTCCAAAGCACTGTGTACATTACAGGCCCTCCCCTCAGACCACCGTCCAAAGCACTGTGTACATTACAGGCCCTCCCCTCAGACCACCGTCCAGAGCACTGTGTACATTACAGGCCCTCCCCTCAGACCACCGTCCAAAGCACTGTGTACATTACAGGCCCTCCCCTCAGACCACCGTCCAAAGCACTGTGTACATTACAGGCCCTCCCCTCAGACCACCGTCCAAAGCACTGTGTACATTACAGGCCCTCCCCTCAGACCACCGTCCAGAGCACTGTGTACATTACAGGCCCTCCCCTCAGACCACCGTCCAGAGCACTGTGTACATTACAGGCCCTCCCCTCAGACCACCGTCCAAAGCACTGTGTACATTACAGGCCCTCCCCTCAGACCACCGTCCAGAGCACTGTGTACATTACAGGCCCTCCCCTCAGACCACCGTCCAGAGCACTGTGTACATTATAGGCCCTCCCCTCAGACCACCGTCCAGAGCACTGTGTACATTACAGGCCCTCCCCTCAGACCACCGTCCAGAGCACTGTGTACATTACAGGCCCTCCCCTCAGACCACCGTCCAGAGCACTGTGTACATTACAGGCCCTCCCCTCAGACCACCGTCCAAAGCACTGTGTACATTACAGGCCCTCCCCTCAGACCACCGTCCAAAGCACTGTGTACATTACAGGCCCTCCCCTCAGACCACCGTCCAGAGCACTGTGTACAATACTGGCCTCCCCTCAGACCACCGTCCAGAGCACTGTGTACAATACTGGCCTCCCCTCAGACCACCGACCAAAGCACTGTGTACATTACAGGCCCTCCCCTCAGACCACCGTCCAGAGCACTGTGTACATTACAGGCCCTCCCCTCAGACCACCGTCCAGAGCACTGTGTACAATACTGGCCTCCCCTCAGACCACCGTCCAGAGCACTGTGTACATTACAGGCCCTCCCCTCAGACCACCGTCCAGAGCACTGTGTACATTATAGGCCCTCCCCTCAGACCACCGTCCAGAGCACTGTGTACATTATAGGCCCTCCCCTCAGACCACCGTCCAGAGCACTGTGTACATTACAGGCCCTCCCCTCAGACCACCGTCCAGAGCACTGTGTACATTACAGGCCCTCCCCTCAGACCACCGTCCAGAGCACTGTGTACATTACAGGCCCTCCCCTCAGACCACCGTCCAAAGCACTGTGTACATTACAGGCCCTCCCCTCAGACCACCGTCCAAAGCACTGTGTACATTACAGGCCCTCCCCTCAGACCACCGTCCAGAGCACTGTGTACAATACTGGCCTCCCCTCAGACCACCGTCCAGAGCACTGTGTACAATACTGGCCTCCCCTCAGACCACCGACCAAAGCACTGTGTAGCCCCCAGTCTGCACAATTCCCCTCCAGTTTGTACAATCCCTCTCCAAAGAGGCAAAGCAAAAAGGTCTGGTGAGAGAGGAGGGTTGTTCACGGATAAGATGGCTCACTCACCAATTATGCCTCCCCTCTCAGGCTGGTTTCCACAGGTAGGCTGAGCACATTGCATGCAGGAGGCTGGAGTGTGGGTGGAGTGTCTTTTTAGACAGGCACCAGAGTGAGGGAGGAGCTAGGAAGTGCTGGTGGGACAGGCAACAGAGGTTATACAGCCCGACTCCCAGGCAGCCGGCCGGAGCTAAAATACAGAAGCGATCACTGAGACAGAGCAGCCGAAAATAGTGCCATGGCTGCTGCCAATCCGGGGACAAAACTGGGGACATATTCGGTCCAGGGAGAGTGTCCTCAATCCGGAGACTGTCCCCGGAAAACGGGGACGTCTGGTCAGTCTATCCTAAAGTCTTGCAGGTTTACTAATCCCTCACAGCCCCTCAGCTCCTCTACTTCCCTCAGAATGTTCCGGCCCCATAAGTGGGGAATGTTCTAACCCTGAAGGGGTAATCTAGGTTTCCACACTATATATGTGTGTATCATCATCTGCTGGAGATAAAAGACATCACAGTGATTATGGAGGAAGAGATAAAAGACATCATAGTGATTATGGAGGAAGAGGACGGACATGACGGGGGTTACTGGGTGAAAATAAGATCTTATTACCTCCTCTGATGCCACTTCCAGTAATACTTTATCTCTACTTCCTCCTGACTCACCTCTCACCCGGAACTTCCTATTTATACCTGTCATCACTTCCTGTCTGTACCCGACGTAGAGACTTTCTGGCTGTATTCCATAGAGACTTCCTGTCTGGCTAGTCAGGTATCACCACCTTGTGGAGTTCGGAGGAACTGCAGCCCTGAGGCGAACTATCTCGTAGTGTGAACACTGCTTTGTGCTGCATGTTTATCAGTGTTGCCAACCTACCAGATTGAAATTTACTGACACAACACCCAAAACTTACTGGCACAGCCAAGTTTTTACTGGCATTTCCAAAAGTTACAAAATTACAGTTTTAAGTGTGTAGTGGGTAGGTACTTTTCAGTATGCTGATTCGGGTGGAGACATCAGTGATGTTCAGTTCCCTGCGGCCCAGCAGGTGGTGCTGTCACTTTGGGCCAGGGTTGAACCATCACTGGAGTGCCGTTCCCTTTTTGGTCTCTCGCGGCTGTTGTGCGGCGGGGCAGGGAACCCGCTGTGCTGGCTGGGAGAGGCTATAAAAGGGGCGGACATCTTTGCCACGAGGTTCGAGTCCCAGGCACCTTTAGCCTGAGGGCTGCTGTCCAGCGGTCGGTGTCCAGGCAGCCTAGGCCTGGACACGTGGAGTTCAGGAGGTTCGGGAGCCACCCCAGACACCCTCAGTCTGGGGTGGGGTGCATCATTCAGGCCTGGGGCCCAGCTTCTTCCACTGGGATCCGCCCGGGAGGAATCGTCCTAAGACACCCACAGAATCGGGTGTCTGAATCCAGGTGTAAGGGACCGCGCAGGTGACCTTCCCATAGATCTGGTGCAGCAGATTGCCAGTAGGGTGCCCACGTGTCCCGGATTGCCCGGGATTATCCCGTAATTGACATTTTTGTCCCTGGTCCCGGGCACCCTCAATCCGGGACAATAAAGTGTCCCTGAATTGCCCTCTTGGCCTCCCCCCAAAAATTGCCACCGTATTGCCACTGTCCCTCACTGCCCGCTGTGCTAGTTCTGTCCAAGACCGCTTCATTTCACCCCCAGACGCTGCCTGGCTCACTGCCAAAACAACTGGTTGCTAGGCATGGCCCGACTAGCGTCTAACAACCAGTGACGTCATGACAAGGAGGAGAGTGGAGCCCTAGGATTCCGAGCGAGCCAGAGGAGGATTCCTCCTCGGCGTCCTCGTGCCTAAGCTCCGCCCCCGACCCCGCCCCCCGACTCCGGCTCTTACCTGATGGCTGTTCCTGCACTGGAAGAAAGGTAGGCGAAATGCTCCCTGCACTGCCCTAACTCTGAGTAGCTCATGGTAACTCTGCTCCCTCCCATACACTGCCCCCCTCCAGACTCCAGTCATGCTGTACATTATACTGCTCTCCACTACCACCCCCTCCCAACATACTGCCCTCCACCGCCACCCCTCCTATTATACTGCCCTCCACTGCCACCCCTCCTATTATACTGCCCATCAATAACTCCCCCTATTATACTGCCCTCCACTACCCACCCCTCCCATCATACTGCCCCCTGCCATTATACCGCCCACTACTGCCACCCCTCCTATTATACTGCCCTCCACTAACCCTCGCCCCATCATACTGCCCTCCACTACCACCCCTCCCATCATACTGCCCTCCACTACCACCCCTCCCATCATACTGCCCTCCACTACCACCCCTCCTATCATACTGCCCTCCACTTCCACCCCTCCCATTTACATTATACTGCCCTCCACTAGACCCCCTCCCATCATACTTCCCTCCACTAACCCCCCTCCCACATGCCCTCCACTGCCCCCTCCCATTATACTGCCCTCCACTGCCCCTCCTCCCATCATACTGCCCTCCGCTACCACTCCCTCCCATAATACTGCCCCCCTTCCATTATACTGCCCTCCACTGCCACCCCTCCCATTTTACATTATACTGCCCCCCTCTGGGCTCGGAGGGAATGGCCCAGGCCGGAGGTCAGGGGCCCTTCATGGTTTCTTGCACCAGGGCCTTGAAGGTTCTAAATACGCCTCTGCTGCATCCTGTATATAGCTCATCCCAGAACCATGCACCCTGTATATAGCTCATCCCAGAACCCTGCACCCTGTATATAGCTCATCCCAGAAGCCTGCACCCTGTATATAGCTCATCCCAGAACCCTGTATATAGCTCATCTCAGAACCGTGGACCCTTTATATAGCTCATCTCAGAACCGTGGATCCTTTATATAGCTCATCCCAGAATCCTGCCCTCTGTACATAGCTCATCCCAGAATCCTGCCCTCTGTACACAGCTCATCCCAGAACCCTACACTCTGTACACAGCTGATCCCAGAACCCTGCACTCTGTACACAGCTGATCCCAGAACCCTGCACCCTGTATATAGCTCATCCCAGAACCCTGTATATAGCTCATCTCAGAACCGTGGACCCTTTATATAGCTCATCTCAGAACCGTGGACCCTTTATATAGCTCATCTCAGAACCGTGGATCCTTTATATAGCTCATCCCAGAATCCTGCCCTCTGTACATAGCTCATCCCAGAATCCTGCCCTCTGTACACAGCTCATCCCAGAACCCTACACTCTGTACACAGCTTATCCCAGAACCCTGCACTCTGTACACAGCTGATCCCAGAACCCTGCACTCTGTACACAGCTCATCCCAGCCCAGGAGGGAGTGGGATAAGACCTCACGCCCTGACCTGAGCAGCAGTGGGTGCAGCATCCCCCGGAGGAACTGCAGTAATTCAGGTACAGATAACATGGGGACATACACCACAGGCTGGACCGGGCTTATGTCAGGGCTGTGGCAGGGAGAGAGCAAGCAGTAGTGGAATAGGGCAGCCATGAGGTGGGTGGTGTGCTCTGCTTTTCCTAACATTCACCTGGCATGGATTAATGGCCATCACTCCTCAGGACTCTCTGCAGGGGGCACTCTGGAGGTACTATCTGTGTGCCTCCAGAGTGCCCCTTACTTCCACTCTGGAGGAGGATGTAAGGGGTCACTACAGAGGATGTAAGGAGGCACTAAGGGGGCACCCCGGAGGATGTAGGGGGGCTCTGACTAAGTTAGTACTGCCAGAGTGCCCGCTTTCATCCTCCCTTACAACCTCCAGGGTGCCCCCTTAGTGCCTCCAGAGTGTCTCTTTACTTCCTCCAGAGTGCCCCCTTACATCCTTCGGAGTGCCCCACCACCAAGGTGGTATAGTAGTGGCTGACAGACTATCAGGAGGTGGTATTGCACTCCTCTTCCTCCTCTCTCCACTAACTACCCCCGCCATACACTCTGCACTCCTCTCCTGTACATATTACCCCCCCGCCATACACGCCGCACTCCTCTCCTGTACATTTTACCCCCACCATGCACTCCTCTCCTGTACATATTACCCCCCGCCATACACGCCGCACTCCTCTCCTGTACTTATTACCCCCACCATACACTCTGCACTCCTCTCCTGTACATATTACCCACCTCCATACACTCCGCACTCCTCTCCTGTACATATTACCCACCTCCATACACTCCGCACTCCTCTCCTTTACATACTACTCACCACCATACACTCTGCATTCCCTATTTAACATTACCACATTCTGCACTATATAAATCATCTCAGACTCTCTTTAACAACACCCCCTTTAAGCCAATATTTAGCGCAATTTAAGACATGTCCACTGTTCACCACAACGCGCTTTGCGCACCATATTGTTGTTCTTCTTGATGCCTAGGACCCACTTTTGATCTTGCACACGGGCCCGCTGATTTCATGATACGCCCCTGCCCCAAAAATCGGCAATAAAAGATGGCAAAAATCATCTTTTGGGGGGGGGGGTGTCCCTGAATGGCAGTTTGGAAGTGTGGTCACCCTAATTGCCAGTGCCGGGACAGGGCCTCAGGAGACCGTCGGGATGGATGTCCTCGCCAAACAGGGGCCATATTCATACGGAAGGTGGTCCATGTTCTAAGGTCTGTGGCAGAGACCGCTCCTCCGGTCAGTGGCAAAGACCGTTACTCAGGCCTGTGGCAGGGGCCCTAACTAGTTCACCCGGTAGGTGGCAGCTACCAACTTCACGGCCTGTGGCAGAGACCGTGCGCCAGGCCTATCCGCACGAAAAAAGGGATAGGAGAGTTCATTGTGCCTGGGCCTACTCGTATCAACACCCCTGTCTGTCTGTTATGGAAGTTCAACTGAGTATGTTCATTCTGGTATTGAAGAAATAAAGGAGTGTTGAACTTTTAAATGGTGTGGGGCTCTATTACTGGCAGATACACCTCCACGGAAGAAGCGGAGGCTCCATATGCAGAATACAGACCCGAAGGAAATCTAGAGACTTTGCTCAAACCTCATATACATTTAAGGTTAAAGCTGGGCGTAGCGTCCTGCACTCTCTCCTCCGGAGTACCCCTAGACAACAGCCAAGAACAACAGATACAAGAGAGAGAGAGAGTGAGGCCGCTACACGTGGGGGTATCGTGTCCGGGATGTGTTCGTGTGACTATGGAGCTGAAGTTGTGGAGTTTGAACGTGTCTGCCCAGAAGAGTTCCGAGTAGGTTCGGCCATGTTGGCCACTGCGTCAAGAGGCACACCCTCCCTGCTCAGTTCGTGGGCGTGACCTAGGTAGGGTTGCCACCTCATCCCTTTAAAACCGAACACATATGTATTACACAGGTTCTGTGGCTGATTAAGGTGGTAATTAAACTCACTTGGTGCCTTATCTGCAATAAATTAGCCTCAGAACCTGTGTAATTCATGTGTGTTCGGGTTTAAAGGGATGAGGTGGCAACCCTAGACCTAGGCCGAGAGGGGAAAGCCCGCGAACTGGGGCCAAAAAGGGGAGGAGTCCAGTCATGTGAAGGACTACACGTGGGGACTTTGGCGCCAACCTTGCAGTGCGCAATGGATCAGCAGAGAGTCGCCATGTTCGGAAATACATAGTGGATTCCACTTCATCCTTCTACCACGAGTTTGACTACTACTGCTGCTCCGATAACGGATACGGGGATCCGGCTAAAGCCCCGGGGACGATTCGCCCTGTACTCATGCATGGACGTTGAGGCCCTGGGTTTGATTTGTCCCGGCTGTTCGGGACTGGTGTGTCAGCTGAAGCCGTTCGGGCGGGGAGTTCTTATTTGAGGTGGAACCACCTATCGAGAAGCCAAAAACCATCCACCTCAACCGCACTACAGGCACCACCACTCAGGAAGGAGGAATCACTGCTTTGACAGCCGTCCCTGTGCGCACTGCAGCGACCGTGGGGGAGGTCGTGATTAGAGAGACACGGGAGAAATCCGAGGATGCTGACTCGGTCACAACTGCTTCCCAGTGTCCACCGCCGAAGATGAAGACCGGCATGGTAGCCCCGTCCAGCGGTCGTGGTGGATCGTCCTGCCCGCCTACGCCCGGCCCAGATGGATCTGGTAGGAAGAGTCCCGGACATCCCTCCTCAAGTATGGGCTGAGGTAAGCCGGGCAAAGGGACTTGGTGTTCGGGCGGAGGTGTCAGGGAGTCACGGCCCTGTGTGTTCGCGGGAGGTAGCGATGCAGTCTCTACTACAGGCTACCTGCCTGAGGAAGAGTGTGACACCTCCGACCTAGAGTCGCTCTCCGAGTTGGGAGACGACGTCGTCATAGACAAACTTTTTGCTCAAAAGGGCTGGGACAAGATGCCTCTCTCCTCGTCCCGCAGAGTCAGGGATCCACCTATGTCGACAGGGGATAGTACACCCCGGGTGGAGGCACCAGCGCCTGAGGAGGGATCCTGTCCCCAGTCTGCCCTTCCACCCCCGGTGCCACCTGTATCTAGTACCGGGGGAAAGAGACTGTTATTGCGGGCACCTATGCCCAGGATGGAGGTGATCAAAGTGCCTCGGCACCCGGATGCTATTGTTCTGCCGGGAGAAGGAGATCGCCATACCATGCCTCTGTTAGCGAGACTACAACGCCTTTTCTGCCAAAAGGTTGCCAGCGAGTATGGGTGGGAATACCCGTATTTGTCTAAGGAACTTTTGTATGAGGTGGAGGTTTGCCGGGAGCGCTGGTACAATGACTTTGTGTGGACGCACATTCAGGTCCCACATGCCCGCAGGTACCCTGCGTGTTCCCCCAAAGCATCTCAACTCTTCAAGGACTGTAAGGCAGAATGGATGTTGGGTCGACACATCCATGCGGATAAGGTGCTGATTCGACGGAAAGAAGGGGAGGATGTCGAATACCATTTAGAGACAATGGACCAGCATTTGAAGCCTCTTGTTCTGCCGCACCCAAGGTTCTATCTGTAGGAGAAAAAAGACTCTGTTCTTGCTTAGTCTACTGCTGCTGAACTTTCCGGGGTTGTTGTTCTGTTACCCGGAAACCCAGTGACTGTACCCGAGTTTAACGGGTGTTTGTGCTCCTTGGAGGAATTGGAGGACCGTTGCCGTTGTTGTCCTTCAGTTTTTCCTTTTCACAGAGTGATTGTGGACTTTGGGGTAGTTAGAGCTGCAGAAGAAGATGGGAAAAAAAAAGTCTTCAACAGGCGCAGTTACCGCGACACTGTCACCAGGTGGCAGTGTTGCGCATCGATATTCACTTTTCACACACACTTACAGAAGGAAAGGATTTCTTTACGGAGAAGTTTTTTCGTTCTTACACGAACATATGTGTCAGGGTTATGTGTGTTAATGTTTCTTTTCCACTCTGCAGGAGAACGTCCCATCAAGACCGCGAGAAAGGGGTGGGTCTTAGTTAGGATGGGTGGGGAAAATGTTACTGTGATTTGTGAATATGTTTGTTGTTAGGTGTTGTTTGTTTCCCTTCCCTCCCCTTTCATGTTCGGCTCAGGCACAACGGTTTAGTTAGTTTTTTAGAAAAAAAAAAACAATTTTGTATTTTTGAAATTTTTAGTCAGTTTCTGGACTAGGCTATGTCAGTTTTTGGCATAGTTTACCCCAGACACTGGGGACCAGTGTCAAATAACCGGGGGGAGATTGTAGCGGGTAGGTACTTTTCAGTATGCTGATTCGGGTGGAGACATCAGTGATGTTCAGTTCCCTGCAGCCCAGCAGGTGGTGCTGTCACTTTGGGCTGGGGTTGAACCATCACTGGAGTGCCATACCCGTTTTAGTCTCTCGCGGCTGTTGTGCGGCGGGGCGGGGAACCCGCTGTGCTGGCTGGGAGAGGCTATAAAAGGGGCGGACATCTTCGCCACGAGGTTCGAGTCCCAGGCACCTTTAGCCTGAGGGCTGCTGTCCAGCGGTCGGTGTCCAGGCGGCCTAGGCCCCTGACACGTGGAGTTTGGAAGGTTCGGGAGCCACCCCAGACACCCTCAGTCTGGGGTGGTGTGCATCATTCAGGCCTGGGGCCCAGCTTCTTCCACTGGGATCTGCCCGGGAGGAATCGTCCTAAGACACCCACAGAATCGGGTGTCTGAATCCAGGCGTAAGGGACCGCGCAGGTGACCTTCCCGTAGATCTGGTGCAGCAGATTGCCAGTGCCGGGACAGGGCCTCAGGAGACCGTCGGGATGGATGTCCTCGCCAAACAGGGGCCATATTCATACGGAAGGTGGTCCATGTTCTAAGGTCTGTGGCAGAGACCGCTCCTCCGGTCAGTGGCAAAGACCGTTACTCAGGCCTGTGGCAGGGGCCCTAACTAGTTCACCCGGTAGGTGGCAGCTACCAACTTCACGGTCTGTGGCAGAGACCGTGCGCCAGGCCTATCCGCATGAGAAAGGGATAGGAGAGTTCATTGTGCCTGGGCCTACTCGTATCCACACCCCTGTCTGTCTGTTATGGAAGTTCAACTGAGTATGTTCATTCTGGTATTGAAGAAATAAAGGAGTGTTGAACTTTAAAATGGTGTGGGGCTCTATTACTGGCCGATACACCTTCACGGAAGAAGCGGAGGCTCCATATGCAGAATACAGACCCGAAGGCAATCTAGAGACTTTGCTCAAACCTCATATACATTTAAGGTGAAAGCTGGGCGTAGTGTCCTGCACTCTCTCCTCCGGAGTACCCCTAGACAAGAGCCAAGAACAACAGATACAAGAGAGAGAGAGAGAGAGAGTGATACCGCTACAAGTGAAATTAGAGTATTTAGGCTACAAACAAATACAATATGCAATTAGCAATATGATTTAAGGTAGATAATAAGGCACAAAACATATTTCTTATTTTATTTTTGATATAGTAAGTAAGTAGCTCAGGGAACGGCCTCAGGAGGGCTAGAAATTAGAATGGGCGGCACAAACACACATAAAATTGACTCTCACAGTGACACTGATAGCAGTGTGCAGCTGCACAGATGACGACGAGACCTCACTGACACAACACGTCCCCTCCTGAGTCACAGTGACAGTCTCTTTCCAATCCAAGCGGTCCCTCCAGTCCACTCCAGTCTAAACAGCACTGACAGTCCCGGTCCCAGCCTGCCTTGCTCTTATACCGCAGGCCCACACACGAGGCTCTGGCCGCTCTGCTTGGCTCCATTGCACCAGGACATCACACGACATGCTCAAACGAAGATCCGCCGCGGCAGCACCCCCCCCCCCGCCCAACAACTCTGATGGTAGTGTAGCGGGGCCTCACTCTCCCTCTCCGCTTCTATCGCCTGGTTGGCTGGTGTGGTCTAGGGGTATCTGGGAGAGGAGAGTGCAGGAACACTACGCGAAGCTCTCCCCTCGTATGTGTATGAGGGTTGAGCAAAGTCACTGTAGCGGCCTCACCCCATCTCTTCTTTTGTTTAGGGGTATGTCACACGACAGGGTCAGATGCGCTACGGCCCATGTCCTCCCCATAGCTGTGGGTGAGGTGAAGGCCAGTACCAGATATTTCCTCGGGCCTGTGTGCTTTTGTCTAGAATCAAGTCTTGCTGCGCCAACACTTCCCTTTGCTCCCATTAACAGAGTTCCACACACCGATCACAGTCCAACTCTTGTTTTATTGCATATCTCACAATAAACAGTGCTTCAGTAGCCAACTGGTTGCGACTTGATAACATTTTGATACGGGAGATGAGCAGGTCGAGGCACTTTCCTGGTTGTCAGCTAAACCACTGCGATCTCGCCAGCGGTTACTATAGCCTTAGCTAGAAAGGACTTAGAACTTGAGAGTCTCTACCAGCGACTCAAGAGAACACAGATAGGAGTACCTTTGCTGCGCTGCGGCCCCTGTCAGGGGAAGATGTCCCTCCAAGGGAGTTACCAGAGGCCCATCCGTCACTGGGTTGATGCTGCTCCAGACTCTCCGAATGGGTAACCTCCCCGACATCCTCACCTCAGACATGGGCCCCGTCCACTTCAGGGACCCTCGGACTTCTCCACCCTCGCGGGACCCAGTCTAAGTCACTGGGCCCCAGGCCTCCTGGTTCAGTACCTCACCCCAGGCTGAAGGTGCCTGGGATGGACTCCAACTCCATTCTGGTCAGGCCTAGGGCGCCTGGGCCGGAATCCGGAACCGCCCGCACCCAGGCCTAAGGTGCCTGGGCGTGTGAAGAAGATCCTCCAGAAGACCTTGTGGTTAGGGTGTCTCCCCCTTTTATCTCCTCCCTTCAACACTACGGCAGGTTCCCCGCCCTCGCAGTACCATCTCCGGAAAGGGACAAAAAGGGTAGCACTGTGACGGCCAATCTACCTTGAGCCTACGGGTACCCCGCCACCCAGAGGCCAAGGAGATTATTACACCATCCAATCCTCCACGAACACAAATGGTCCATTATTCCCATACTTACACACCTGAGTGTTCTACCTAAATTTAGAGACCCCACTACATTCTCCCTCCTGTGATTTGACGCTGGTCCCCAGCGTCTGGTGCAAACCCATGTCTCCCATGGAGTGATGACATAAGCCTGGCCATAAAATTTTGAACGTTAACCATACCAAGACCTGCTCAAAGGGGAAGGGAACATAAAACAATAAAACTTTTCCCTAAAACCATCTAACATGTACACATATACAATCCCTCCCTTCACTGTCTAAGAACCACCCCATACTCAGTAGTCTTGACAGACGAATCTCCTGCAGAAGGGAAACAAAAAAAGAAAACACAACATCCTAACATTTTGTGTTAATTTGGAATGAATGGGTCCATCAGCCAATAGACCCATTCGCTCCAATGAGTAAAGTGATGCGCGTGTAAAAAAAACAAACAGCCGTTGCACAACACTGCCACCTGGTGACAGTACCGCGGTAATGACACTTGGTGCAATCTTCAATCTTCCTGCGTCCCTACACTAATTCTACCCCCAAAGTCTGTCTTTGAACTGTGAGAAAGAGAGAACAAACAAAAACTGCTCTCATTCCTCCAAAGAGTAGAAAACAAAAACCCAAATAAAAAACTAGGGCACAGTTCAGATGCTCCGGCAGGAACACTTTTAGAAGGTTGTGGGAAAGAAAAAACAAACAAGTGAGTCTCTTCTCACAAATAGAACTTCGGATGCCGACTTTCTGGATCAATGGCCCATATATGGTGGGAATGCCCGAGGATTCGTTCATTTTGGAAAAAAGTTTTTATTTTGATCTCCAAGGTTACTGAATACCAGGTTCCCAGGTCCCCGTGTGTTGCTCTGCTAAATGCCCGTATCCCAAATATTCCTAAATTTTCTCAAATTCTTATTCATTTTATACTCACAGGGGCTAAAATTACAGTCTCCAAGGCTTGGAAAAAACCTAGACCTTTCCTTTCTGATGTTATTCGAAAAGTGTCTTGGATAATGACTCATGAAAAACTGGCCAGTATTCTTAATAACACCACCGTGAAACATGGTAAAATATGGGATCCATGGGCTAACTATGTTGGAGTTCCAATTTATTAGGTCCTTTTTCCATTATACTTAGCCCTAATCTTATCAAACTAGGCATGTACTTACTTTCTACTACTTTCCTTCCTCTCTTTCCTGCTCTTCCTTCTCTCTAACCTCTTTTTCCTTCTCTTTTTCTTTTTTTCCTTCTTTATTTATTTTTTAGTATTATTTATCGAGACTTCCCGGAGAAGTGTTATTGGATCCTTTGTACGAGATAATACCTTTTCATTGTTAAACCAATACAGAATAACTTTGGAGATGTATCATTTAGTTCTATTAGATACATTATTTTATCTTTTAATTTATTTATTCATTCTTCTCAAGAAGAGGCAATGATAGTCTTTATTTGAGTCCTTGTGGGAGATTGGGAGTCCTCCCTTCGGGCACAGCATGATCCCTTTTGGGGTGCCTCGGAGGGGCAGGGGCTTCCATCCCTCCAGGGGACATTTCCACTGAGGCCTCTCGATGTAGATTTTGGGTTATGCTCTTTTTTAAGATATACTAATCAAATTATTACATACATATCACTTATTTTTCTTTCATCTTCTGTAATATATCAGTAATTGGTTTGCTAATTATCCTTATTATTCTTCTCTAGTTTTTCTCCGGGAAGACATTGGTCAATACTGATTTGTATTTTAATTTCTTGTACGTTACCTAATGTATGTATGATGTTTTTTTTTTATTTCTTGAAAATAAAATACTTTGAAAGAGAACTTCGGGTCAGGCAAGAACAAAGGTTTCAAATGTTTATCGAAAACCTCAATCGAATAGTCAGCATCCTCTCCATCTTTCCTACAGATGCGCACCTTGTCTGCGTGGATATGGCGGCCCCACATCCAGTCTGCTCTGCAGTCCCTAAACTTTTTCGACACGAGTGGCGAACAGGACAAATATCTTCGTGCATGGGGTACTTTGAGTTTTTCCCAAACAAATTCGTCATACCATCTCTGGCGTGTGACCTCAACTTCAAAAAGTAAGTCCCGAGGCAAGTAGGGATATTCCCACCCATACTCATGGGCGACTCTCTGTGAGAAAAGTCATTGCAATCTAGCCAAAGAGGGCATGGCATCCCGCTCACCTTCTCCAGGTTGAACGATGGCCTCCGGGTGCCGAGGTACTTTCACTACCTCTGATGGCTTTTCTCTCGGTGCTCGTAGTGATGCGCGTTGCATCCCCGCCACCAAGACGGGCGATGTTGTAGATTGTGGGAAGGTAATTTGAGGACTAGGCTTCCTCGTAGACTCCGGGGCTTGTACCCGGGGCGTGCTGTCTCCTATTGACATAGGGGAATCATGCGGTGCACGTAACATAGGTAACGGGCGTTTGTCCCAGCCCTTCTGGTGAAACAGTTCATCGATCTCACCATCATCTCCACAATCCGACAGTGACTCTAGGTCGGAAGTGTCATACATCTCGGCGGGAAGGTAGTCTCTGGTAGACGTGGTACTACCCTCCCTTGTGGGCTCCACCGACTGTGGACCCCCGACACCTCCAACCACCACCACAGTCCCTGCCCCTGGCTCATCTTGACCTTTCGTAGAACTGGGATGTCCAGGACTCTTCCAACCGGATCCATCCAGGCCAGGCAAGCGACGGGGCGAAGCTCCTCCACGACCACAGGAGGCCTGCACCAGGCCGACTTTCCTCTTCGGAGGTGGGAGCAGAGAATCTGTGGTGACCGAAGCAGCATCCTCGGATTTTTCTCTCTCTGTCTCTGATTGGGCAGTCACATCGCCCTGGTCAGTGCGTACGGGAACCTCCGCAAAGGCCTGGATCTCTCCTTCCAGAGTAGCGGTACCTGTGAGGCTGTTGAGGCGAAGGGCCCGGGGCCTTACTGTGGATGGCTCCACCTCAAACAAGAACTCTTTGCATGCTTCGCAACGCCCGAATGGCTTCAGGTGAACCACCAGTCCAGAGCATCCGGGACAGATCACGCCAAGGGCCTCCGTGTCTCTGCATGAGTACAAAGCCAACTGTCCTCGGGGCCAGAGTCTTATCCCCGTGTCTGTAAGGGGAGCAGCGATCGTAGTCATCTTCGTGGGGTAGGGAACCGGAATCCACAGGGAGCTTGAGGCCATCCCGACTGTCTGCTGCTCCATCACGCACTGACCACGCGCCGAAGTCTCCACGTGAGTTCCTCCACATGGCCAGACTCCTCCCATGACTTGCACGTTTTCGCGGGCTTCCATCAGGCTCCGCCCACGAACTGAGCAGTCACGGGGTGCCTCGTGGCGCAGTGCAATAAAAGCCCCCACATGTAGTACTTCACACGGCTGGACTCCTCCCTCTTCTCGCTCCTCTGCATGGGCCTTTCCCGTCCTAGGGTCATTTCCACGACTTTGAGCAGGGATGCACTTTGGCCGATCACATGGCCGACCTGCTCGGAACTCCTCCGGGCAGCAAAGTCCAGACACAGCCATTCTTACTTCCAAAGTCAAAACACACATCATCCCGGACTCACGAGCCCCCACGTGTAGCGGCCTCACCCCATCTCTTCTTTTGTCTAGGGGTATGTCACACGACAGGGTGAGATGCGCTACGGCCCATGTCCTCCCCATAGCTGTGGGTGAGGTGAAGGCCAGTACCAGATATTTCCTCGGCCTATGTGCTTTTGTCTAGAATCAAGTCTTGCTGCGCCAACACTTCCCTTTGCTCCCATTAACCAGAGTTCCACACACCGATCACAGTCCAACTCTTGTTTTATTGCATATCTCACAATAAACAGTGCTTCAGTAGCCAACTGGTTGCGACTTGATAACATTTTGATACGGGGGATGAGCAGGTCGAGGCACTTTCCTGGTTGTCAGCTAAACCACTGTGATCTCGCCAGCGGTTACTATAGCCTTAGCTAGAAAGGACTTAGAACTTGAGAGTCTCTACCAGTGACTCAAGAGAACATAGATAGGAGTACCTTTGCTGCGCTGCGGCCCCTGTCAGGGGAAGATGTCCCTGCAAGGGAGTTACCAGAGGCCCATCCGTCACTGGGTTGATGCTGCTCCAGACTCTCCGAATGGGTAACCACCCCGGCCTCCTCACCTCAGACATGGGCCCCGTCCACTTCAGGGACCCTCGGACTTCTCCACCCTCGCGGGACCCAGTCGAAGTCACTGGGCCCCAGGCCTCCTGGTTCAGTACCTCACCCCAGGCTGAAGGTGCCTGGGATGGACTCCAACTCCATTCCGGTTAGGCCTAGGGCGCCTGGGCCGGAATCCGGAACCGCCCGCACCCAGGCCTAAGGTGCCTGGGCGCGTGAAGAAGATCCTCCAGAAGACCTCGTGGTTAGGGCGTCTCCCCCTTTTATCTCCTCCCTTCGACACCACGGCAGGTTCCCCGCCCTCGCCGTACCATCTCCGGAAAGGGACAAAAAGGGTGGCACTGTGACGGCCAATCTACCTTGAGCCTACGGGTACCCCGCCACCCAGAGGCCAAGGAGATTATTACACCATCCAATCCTCCACGAACACAAATGGTCCATTATTCCCATACTGACACACCTGAGTGTTCTACCTAAATTTAGAGACCCCACTACATCACTTAAATTACCCCCGGGTCTGCTCACTGCATACAAAGCTTCCGCTTGTTCCGTGGAGATGTGTCTGCCAGTAACAGAGCCCCAAACCAATTAAAAGTCCAACACTCTTTTATTTCTCCATTGCAGGGTGAACATAATAGTTGAACTTTCAGTAACAGACAGATAGGGGTGTGGATACGAGTAGGCCCAGGCACAAATGAATTCTCATATTCCTTTGCAAGCGAATAGGCCTGACGCACGGTCTCTGCCACCAACCGGGTGAACTGTTGAGGCCCCTGCCACAGGCCTAATAGCAGGTCTCTGCCACCGACCTGAGTTGACTAGTTGGACCGCTGCCACGGTCATTGAACATGAACCACCTTCCTCTCTGAACTTGGCCCCTGTTCGGCAAAGATATCCCTCCGGGCGGTCTCCAGAGGTTCACCCGGCACTGGCAATATGCTGCACCAGGTCTTCGGATGAATCCCTCCTCCGGTCCCTTACTCCTCTGGATTCGGGTGCCCAACACTCGGGGCACCCTAGGACAATCCCTCCCTTGCGGGACCCAGCAGAAGGTACTGGGCCCCAGGCCTCCAGCTGAGTACCTCACCCCAGACTGAAGGTGTCTGGGATGGAACACGAACTCCAAGTGTCCAGGCCTAGGCCGCCTGGACACCGACCGCGGACAGCAGCCCTCAGGCTGAAGGTGCCTGGGACTCGAACCTCGTGGCGAAGATGTCCGCCCCCTTTATACCCTCTCCCAGCGAGCACAGCGGGTTCCCCGCCCCGCCGTACAACCGCTGCGAGAGGTCACAAAGGGTACGGCACTGCAGTGACGGTTCAATCCCAGCCCAAAGTGACAGCGCCACCTGCTGGGCTGCAGGGAACTGGTCATCACTGATGTCTTCACCAGATTTAAACACTCTGAAAAGTACATACCCGCTACAGTAGGGTGACCAGACATCCCCTGTTTCCGGGGACAGTCCCCGGATTGAGGACACTGTCCCCGGACCCAGTCTGTCCCCGGTTTTGTCCCCGGATTGGATTTGAACAGGGGCTGGGGCAATTTCAAAGACAGTCAGTGCAGAATTAAAAAAAAAAAATCTGAATTACACACACCCCCCCCCCCCCCGCTCCTACTAGTTTAGGGGGGTGTATTTCTTTCCATTATCTGTGCCCCTTTCTGATGATCATGTGCTGGTCGGAGCGGAGGGAATATTTCTTCAGTTTCAGGCGCATGCCCATTCAGCTCCGCTCGCATGTTCTTCTGCCTTGGCTCAAGTCCCGGCCAGCCACCTGCCTGCTTAACTCCTTGCCTTCCCTGGTGGAGTGATCTTCCTTCGCTCCCCACCCAGTAGTAGCCGGGGCACGAAGAGTAAGACTTGACAGGCTGTGAGGCGGGCGGCGGCTACGGCGATTGGCAGAGAGTCGCTAATTGCCGCCATTACTAGTAAACAAAAAAATATGTCCCCGGATTTCATTTAAAAAATCTGGTCACCTTACGCTACAGTAGGAAAAAAAAAATTGCCATCCCGCGGGAGCACAATCCCCCCCGCTCAACAACTCTGATGGTGGCAGAAAAAATATATGAATGTCCCGCAGTGGAGTTGTGAAAAGTTGGGAGGTATGCACTGTGGCAAGCACTCGGATGGTCCCAGCTGGCTCCGGACCAAACCGAGCGTCACAGCCATATTTTTTACTGGCAACCTTTTACTTTTACTGGATTTTACTGGCAGGAGAAAATTGCCTATTTTTTACTGGCTGCCAGTAGAAATACTGGCGGTTGCCAACACTGGTGTGTATGTACTGTACACTGATCAGCCATAACATTCTAACCACTGACAGGTTAAGTGAATAACAATGATTATCTCATTACAATGGCATATAGAAGTAATAGCAAGTGAACATGTTGCCCCTAAAGTTGATGTGTTGAAAGCAACAAAAAAAAAAAATGGGCATCACAGTTTGTTGTGTTATGTGTATGGAGCTGTGTAGCGGCAGACCGGTCAGGGTGCCCATGCTGACCTGTGTCCACAGCCAAAAGCACCTACAATGGGCACATCTGAACTGGTGCACGGAGCAATGGAAGAATGTGTATTTTTTTTTATATAGATTTTTTTTCAAATATACATTTTTTATTAGTATTTCTTTTTTTCACAATAAAATACAGAAAAGCATAGAACAACCATGGTCACCATAGACCCTATCACAAACATGTGGGCTTTGTAGTGAGAGTTACATTCCATCCGCAATATATAACATCTAGACTATTGCAACAGACAGGTACAGTACCAGAGTGCTCCTAGAATTAGACCATGAACATTTCTGCTTCAGTGCGCTAGCACCTGAAATATCCTCCTAAGCAGTCTATCTCTCGTCAGGTGGAGAGCCTGTCGTAGTCGGAATGACCGCGTCTCCCACAAACCCACATTCCCCAAATAACTGAGGAATAAAAGAGGAAGAAAACTAAAAATAAAATAAAGAAAAATGAAAAAGAAAAAGGGATAAAGAGTAATGAGGGGGGAAGGAAAAAAGAGGGGGGGGAGTATGTTCAGCACGGGGGTGACGGATACAGTGCCACCGTCAGCTCGCTGTGGGCCGAGAGCGGGGAGCCTATTAAGAGTTCAACAAGGATTGCACTTCATCGGAGTATATGTATAAGTTCCACAGCCTCCAGGCCTTGGAGTGTTTCTCCTGTTTATTTTGTGCCGTTAGCACCAAATCTTCCAGATGTTTAATTTCCTCTACTTTACGCAACCAGAACCCAACGGATGGAGGTGTGGCTTGTTTCCAGGTGGCCAGAATGTAAGAATTTGCCGCATTAAGCAGGTGTCTTACAATGGATTTCTTGTAAGATCTCGCCGGGATTGTGGAAGCGTGAAGCAGAAAGAAAGCTGGATCTCTATGAATTGTGTGATCAGTGAACTTTTGCGTGATCATCTCTATGGATGTCCAGAAGTGCAATAACAGTGGGCATGACCAGAAGATATGGAGGAGCGTTCCCTTATCTCCTAGACACCTCCAGCATCTATCTGTCTTGGTAGGGAAAACTTTATGTAGGAACTGAGGCGTATAGTACCATCTGGTTAGAATCTTATAGTTTGTTTCTTGGATTCTCGTGCAGATGGACGATTTTAGAGAAAATTGAAGAATATTTTGTCGAGAATTGGGAGTAGTGGAGACGTCCTTGATGTCAAGGAAGCAGCATTCACCACCCACAGACCTACGCATAGCGTAGCGCCAATGGTGGGGTGTTTCCTCATATCCAAAGGGATCCGGTCAGGACACCACACTGCTCCCTTCAATGGGATATGTACCTGGTCACGCTCTATTTGCGTCCACAGTTTGAATTGTGCATGTCTGTTCCAGTCAATGATTCTCCCTAAGTGTACCGCCTGATAACAGTTCTTTATGTCCGGGAGGGCTAGACCTCCACATTGCTTCAGGAGAGTCAAGTATCTGATGCGCAGCCGCGGTTTCTTGTGTGCCCATATAAATTTGGTAAAGAGAGATTGTACTTGCCTGAAATAGGGATCTGGGATCCTGATTGGCAGGGCTTGAAACAGGTACAGAAACTTCGGGAGGATGCACATCTTAAGTAGATTGCATGTCATTTTTTTTACATCATGTGGATGACGGGGTGTGTGTGTGTCACTTACCTGGGGCAGAGATGGCATTAGGATGCAGTATGGAAAGATGGCCAGCCGGCGGATGCAGTGTGATGCTTTGTATGGTGGAGTTTATGCCTTGATGGCAGCAAAAGGGGGACCTACTTCATGAATCCGATACTACTTGTCCTGCTTTCCTCTCCCATGGTGGCCTTCTCTGGACTCACTCCTCCAGACCAAGTGGACGGAAGGGAGGTGGAGTGGAAATACTTCTAGCCCCATGCAGCACCTATCAGGTACATCAGCCCCCTCCCTCTCTGATAATCCCCTCTTTTGAGGCACATTGTATTTGCCTATTTTATCCTATTTCTCTAAGAATTGCTGTCATCTACTGGCCCCCTGGACCGGTATCAACCTTCCTTGATGACTTCTCAGCCTGGCTACCCAACGTACCCTCTTCTGAAATCTCCACAATCATTCTCAGTGACTTCAACATCCCTGTTAACACTAATGCCCCGTATAGGGCTGGGGAAAAGATCTATTTGAATCTTGAATCGAGTTGAGAGGTCAAATCGATTAAAATTTTCAGCAAATCGATTTTTTTTTTCACCAGGACTGGCGCTGACACCGCGAGGCCGGACACCGCGGACTAGGCCGAAGGCGCAGCCTCTCCTAAAAACTCCTGCCCGCAGCTCCTCAGGACCGGCGCGGTGTCCATCAAAAAAAAAAAAAAAAACATGATTCGAATCGTGAATCAAGTTTTTTTTTTTAAAAATCGCAGACTTTTTTGGGGAGAAAATCTCCCAGCTCTAGCCCCGTACACACGATTGGAAATTCCGACAGCAAAAGTCCGATGGGAGTTTTTCATCGGAAATTCCAACCGTGTGTATGCTCCATCAGACTTTTGCTGTCGGAATTTCCGACGGACTTAGATAGAGAGCAGGTTCTTTATTTTTCCGACGGAAATTCCGACTGAGGTTTTCCCAATGGAAAGTCCGGGCGTGTCTAGGGATGAGCTTGATGTTTGGGTCGAACATGAGTTCGACTCGAACATTTGCTGTTCACCCAGTCGCTGAATAGCGAACAATTTGGGGTGTTCACGGCAAATTCGAAAGCCGCGGAACACCCATTAAAAGTCTATGGGAGAAATACAAAATGCAAATTTTAAAGGATAATATGCAAGTTATTGTCATAAAAAGTGTTTGGGGACCTGGGTTCTGCCCCAGGGGACATGTATCAATGCAAAAAAAAGTTTTAAAACGTGTTTTTTCGGGAGCAGTGATTTTAATAATGCTTAAAGTGAAACAATAAAAGTGAAATATTCCTTTAGATTTCGTACCTGGGTGGTGTCTTTAATATGCAGATAAAGTAGCACGTTTCCCGTGTTTATAACTGTCCCTGCACAAAATTACATTTCTAAAGGAAAAAAAGTCATTTAAAACTACTCGCGGCTATAATGAATTGTCGGGTCCTGGCAATACAGATAAAAGTAATTAAAAAAACCGGCATGGGTTCCACCCCCAGTCCATTACCAGACCCTTTGGGTCTGGTATAAATATAAAGGGGAACCCCGAACCAAAAAAAAAAAATGTGTGGGGGTTCCCCTAAATTCCATTACCAGCCCCCTTCAGGTCTGGTATGGATATTAAGGGGAACCATGCGCCAATTTTTTTTTTTTAAATGGTGTAGGGTCCCCCTCAAAATCCATACCAGACCCTTATCTGAGCACGCAACCTGGCTGGCCGCAGGAAAAGATGGGGGACGAGAGAGCGCCACCCCTCCGGATCCATACCAGGCCACATGCCCTCAACATGGGGAGGATGTTCCCATGTTGATGGGGACAAGGGCCTTATCCCCACAACCCTTGCCCGGTGGTTGTGGGGGTCTGCAGGCTGCAGGGCTTATCGCGGCCAAATCCTGCCACCCATGTGAATTGGTAACGGGGTACATTGTACCCCTATCATTTCACAAAAAAAGTGACAAAAAAGGTAAAAAAAACACACACACAGCTTGGGACAAGTTCTTTAATAAAAAAAAATAATAATTCCAGCGCTACAATCCTTCTTCGACCCGCTGCCAAGATCGATACAGCCTCCATAGGAAGCGCCCACCGAATGACACGCGACCCGTCTGACAGCTCTTAAATAACCGAGGGCGCGGCCACCAGTGACGTGGACGGGTGACTCCGCCCCCTCTGTCGCGTCACAGGAAACGCCCATTGCGTCAGAGGGGGCGGGGTCACCCGTGACGCCACGGGGAAACCACTGGAATCCCGTGTTGCGTCAGAGGGGGGGCAGGGTCATCCGTCCCACGTCACGGGTCGCCCCGCCCTCGGTTATTTAAGACGGGTCACGCGCCATTCGGCGGGCGCTTCCTATGGAGGCTGTATCGATCGTGGCAGCGGGTCGTAGAAGGATTACAGCACTGGAAATTTTTTTTATTATTAAAGGACTTGTCCCAAGCTGTGAGTGTGTTTTTTTTACCTTTTTTGTCACTTTTTTGGGTTAAACAGTAGGGTTACAATGTACCCTGTTACCAATTCAAATAGGGGGGCCGGGATTTGGGGGTCCCCTTTGTTAAAGGGGGCTTCCAGATTACGATAAGCCCCCCGCCCGCAGACCCCATCAACATGGGGACATCCTCCCATGCCGTATTTTTTCAATTACTTTTATCTGACAATTCATTATAGCCGCAAGTAATTTTAAATGACTTTTTTTTTCTTGAGAAATTTCATTTTGTGAAGGGACTGTTATAAACATGGGAAACATGCGCTACTTTACAGGCATACTATAGATACCCCCTAGGTATGAAATTTAAAGGAATATTTCACTTATATTAAATGAAAAAATACTACTTTTTCCATATTTCACTTATATTGTTTCACTTTAAGCATTATTAAAATCACTGCTCCCATAAAAAGTTTTTAAAACTTTTTTTGCATTGATACATGTTCCCTGGGGCAGGACCCAGGTCCCCAAACATTTTTTATGACAATAACTTACATATTAAACTTTAAAATGAGCACTTTTGATTTTTCATGTTTGTGTCCCATAGACTATAACGGTGTTCGCGTGTTCGAACCAAACTGGGGGTGTTCGGCTCATCCCTACTCTTGACCTAAAGCAATGGATGGATACAGGCTCCTACTCACTCCAACAGCAACACCCTTGAACATGTCTTCTCTTATCTGTGCACTCCATGCAACCTCTCCAACAATCCTCTCCCACTCTCTGATCTCCACCCTATTTGTTTCTCTCTATACTGGGCTTCCACCTCCTCTCTCTCCAACCACCTAGCAGTTACCAATAGAAACCTTTGCCACCTCAACTCTTCTCTTCTCTACTCTGCTACTGATCACCTCTATGACAAAATCTCACCCATGTCCTGCCCCAGCCTAGCCACTTTCATCTACAACAGCTCATTATCATTCTCCCTAGACAAGCTCGCCCCCCTTATTACATGCAGAATCAGGCCGACTGCTACAACTCTGGCAAACAGACGACACCTGAAGTCTCAGAAAGGATTGCCCCGCTCTTGAGCGTCTATGGCATAAGACCAAGTTCCAGGAAGACTTCAACCAGTATAAATCTGTCCTCCTAAAATACTATTCCTGCCTCCACACTGTCAAACAGACCTATTTTACCACACTCATTAACACATTATCATCCAGTCCCTGTCAACTCTTCTCAACTTTTAACACTCTACTCTGTCCTCCACTGCCTCCACCCTCTAATTTACTCACTGCCCAGGAGATTGCCAATCACTTAAAAAATAATATTGATACAATTCGTGAGGAGATCTCCAACGCGCAGAAAGCTCCCCCACGCAACAACCCATGGCCACAGATACAATCATTACTTCCCTCATTCAACCCTGCTAGTATTAATGAGGTTGCTAAACTTTTATCTAACACTTATGTAACCACTTGCCCCCTGGATCCTGCTCCCTCGCAAATGCTACGCCCACCCTCTGACTCGATTCTACACTCTCTAACTCACATTTTCAAACTCTTCCTCCCTTGTGGCATCTTCCCAAACTCTCTAAAACATGCGCTAGTCACTCCTATCCATAAAAAGCTCTCACTGAACCCCACCAATCTTAACAGCCTACGCCCCATCTCCTTACTCCCCTTCTCCTCCAAACTCCTTGAAAGACTGGTCTACAACCGACTGAGCGACCATCTGACCATGAACAAACTTCTTGATCTCCTTCAGTCCAGTCCATTTCGCCCTCAACACTCCACGGAAACTGTTCTCTTTAAATTCCCAAATGACCTACTAATGGCCTTTGCATATCCCACCTCCTTTGGACAGTTGCAGCAAGAACAGGTGTAGCGGAGGTAGATACGGTTGAGGTAACAATGCCGGCGATGTCCGCTGATGACTTTCCCATAGCAGTAACAGCGCCATCCCCCTTGGGATTACTCACGACAGCAGATGCGGCAGATGTAGGCCTAACCACTGGATTGAAGGCAGCAACTTCTTCTGTTACGCTGCCCGTGGCCCAATCCACTCTGTAGGCATGAGGCGGCATGGTGGGTTGCTCCACAGCAAACAGGTACTCCCCGTAACGTAGACATCGAACAAATGGACGGGGGTGAATAGCCAGTCCTTTGCACCTGCTGCACAGCATCCCCAAAGCCTCCACATCACCGATTGTGTAGAGTACGATCCGCCCATGCGGCTTTAGATGAATACCAGTGTCCGTCAGCACAGTCCCCGGCAGTATGACACTTGTAGAGGTACCCACAGGAAACATCCTTGGCCCCATAGCAGACTGCGTTGACAGGGTTGAAGACATGGTGGTGTTCCGTTTCTTTCTGAACGCTGGACACACACGCAACGTCTCACGTGGCAAGCAGGCGGGAACTCCTCCCACCTGTTCCTTTTTGTCACGTAGCTCGCAGGCTTTCTTACTTTCTTGGCTCCGCCCACAGCCCACGCGGCCTAAAAGTGATCGCAAAGTTCTCCCCCTTTTTCTTGACAAAAAACTGACACAGTCCAGAGCCCTCTGAGGACATCCGACTGCCCAGCGGGCACACCTCATCACTCGTCAGAGATTCGATGACGTTCCTGTGGAGCAGTCATTGGGGTTACTCTTAAGCTCGATTGATCCGCTGTCGTACGTCATTCGGGTCCAACGTTTCTGGTAAGCGCACATGTATGTCATCATTCACGTGAAGAATTGTGCCTGGATCTCTTTATCCATTCCATGTTATTCATTCACTTTTTTGGACACTTATCACTTTGTTTAGTGGTTCACACATTGGACATTTTGTGTATTGGGTTGGGCACTTCCAGCCTGCCCCTTCTTTGTGTTTCTATTTATGGTCACATTTGAGATATAGTCCAGTTTTCACTGGTCTACAAGTAGCGCTGCACTATTACCTTCTATTTTCTTCCACAGACTTGGTGAGTGCCATCGAGTCGTTCCACAATCTTCCGCCACAAGATCGTGTAACCACACTGACACTTTGCAAAAGTTCCTCAGAAAGTACACAGCTTACGGTGCCAGAATCTTTCAGCCAGCCGGCAGCACCGTGAGGAAAACTGAGTCCCCAATTGTTCCGCTTCTTCCCGCAGGCAAGACCGCGTAGGACCATCCCTGGACTAGTAGGCCCCAGTAACTCCTGGGCCTACTCTCAGTTGCAGCGCCTCGGGCCAGCAGGCCCCAAGGCTGAAAATGGCTCGCTCGTCCCTGATGCCAGAAGGACCCTCAGGTCAGGATCCGGCAATGAACCCAGAAAGCGCGGTCTCCGTCTCTTAAGTACCCCCTCCCAGAATGCACAGCGGGTTGACCACGCCCCCTGAGCCACTTCTGGGAAAGGAATACCCAATTCATCCAGCCTGCTGCATTTCCAACCTTGACCTGTGGTGACAGTGACATCTACTGTCAAGTGGAAAACGTGCAACCCAGCTAGACTGAAACAGAGACAACAATTTAGCATAATCCTTCTGAGCTAAACTATAGCTTAGATAACGAAATTTAACACATAGCGCCTACCCAACAGGAGTAGGGCGCTACACTGTATTTTGATAAATCTACAAAATCCCTTCGACCACTCTGTGCTGGGCAAGCTGTGCGACACAGAGTAACTGGGAATACATGGGAACCTGCTTGAATTGTCAAAGAAGCCAATTCACCAAAATCATATATAATTGAGACCAAGTATGGACAGAAACTGAGACGAAACAGGCGTCATCTTCGTCCAGACACTGCTGCGGATACATCATAAGGCTACTTTCACACTGAGGCGCTGGATGCGCTGGCGGTATAGCGGCGCTATTTTTAGCGCCGCTATACCGTTTTTTTTGCCGCGATTTGCGGGCGCTAGCGGGGGTATTTTAACCCCCCCGCTAGCGGCCGAAAAAGGGTTAAAAACGCCCGCAATAACGCTTCTTTGAGGCGTTTTGCGGGCGTATTAGAGGCGCTACCCCATTGATTTCAATGGGCAGGGGTGCTACAGGAGCGCTATTTTTAGCGCTCCTATTGCGCCTCAAAGATGCGGCTTGCAGGAGTTTTTTGAGCCTCCTGCAAGCGCAACGCTCCAGTGTGAAAGCCCTCGGGCTTTCACATTGGATAGTATTGAGAGGCTTTTTTGGGGCGCATTGCAGGCGCTATTTAGAGCGCAATAGCGCCTGCAAAGCGCCTCAGTGTGAAAGGGGCCTTAGAGGAACCGCATGAGATGAAGAACAAGCCCATGATGGCACAGAAGTCCTAAACATGGATATTGAGTCTACTGAGGATACAGAGGACAGCATAAACGTATCAGCATATGATAATGCTGGGAGTGACTCTCAACTGGACACCAATCCTACGGATGATGAGCCAGCGGTTACATTCTCTCGCTATGGTCGAGCTATTAAACCAAAGATATGGAGGGACTTTGTCTCATACTAAATGCTTCATACTTGAGAGGGAAGATGTGATGATGTGTATGCTTTATGTTATAATTCAAGTTCAATTGTTATGTTTAGTTCCTTATGCATGTTAGGAAACAGTTAACAGTTTTGGTCATGTGATCTGGGGGCGGGGAGCTGTGGTTAGTTCTAAGATGGAGGCTACTGAATAAAGACCAAGCTCGTGTTCAAGCTTGAGTTGCCACCTCATCCCTTTAAACCCGAACACATATGAATTACACAGGTTCTGTGGCTGATTAAGGTGGTAATTAAACTTACTTGGTGCCTTATCTGCATTAAATTAGCCACAGAACCTGTGTAATTCAGATGTGTTCGGGTTTAAAGGGATGAGGTGGCAACCCTAGTTTCAAGCTCATGCTGTCTGCCTATCCTTCATGTTAAATCTTTACAGATAACACTTCGACGCATGCGCGGCAGCATACAACGTTAGTGTGGGGTGTAGCAAGATGGCAGCGACGGAACGTCACTTCCAGAACAATCTGTGATGGGGAGCCGAATGTGATGAGACGCCGGCTCGTCGTAGTCGTGGACGTCACTGCGTTTTTGCCATTCAAAAGAACGGCGGGTCTTTTGAGTGGCCGTGTGTAAACAAGGCTTTGCAAGGCAAACTTGCCAGGAATCCCGTCAGGAAAACCGTTGGTTTTCTAATAGATGGGATTCCCGGTCGTGTGTACAGGGCTTCAAAGTGGGAAGCCCTGAGCTCTATCCCAGGAAAGTTTATGAACCCAGCCCACAGGTGTGCAATCAGCATGCCTGTCTTTGTAAAAACCAGGCTGAAAATGCTAATTTACACAGTGAAATGAGGATAAAGCCAGTGGTGAGAAGGTGATACAACTCTGCCCCACTGTCTCATGATTTCTGAAGAATGGGCTTTACACTGATCACTCTTCACAGTGGAAAGCTCCCCCCCCCATGTGAATGTGTACCCCTACCCATTCACCAAAAAAGTGTAAAAAAAGTAAAAATGACAGCAGGCTGTTTTTGACAACTCCTTTATTAAAAAAAAAAAGTGTCCTGCAATGTAAATCCATCGTCAATAACGGCTCAGACGGTCCAGAGAAAAAAATGGAAAAACTCTGCCATCTTTTCACGGTGACAGCTGTTATATAGCAAAGGGTGAGGCCACCCGGTGACGTAAACGGGTGACCCGCACCCTCTGATGTCATGTGACATCAGAGGGAGGGGTCATCTGGTTATGTCACCAGGTTAAAAAATATTTTTTTAACATTGGTACAGGTTTGCCCAAACAGTGCACACCCCCCCTCATGCTATTTTAACACAACCTTGCCCATTAGCCCAGATAACGGGCATTTGTTATTTGACAGATTTGGCTTCTGTTGATTTCAATAGGGTTTGGGTTCAGCATCACACCAAACACAGGACAGTTCAGCTCATCACTAGTAGGGATGGGCTATCTGTTCGAGTCGAACATGAGTTAGACTCGAACATTGCCTGTTCGCCCGTTAGCCGAACAGCAAACAATTTGGGGTGTTCGCGGCAAATTCGAAAAGCCGCGTAACACCATTTAAAAGTCTATGGGAGAAATCAAAAGTTGTAATTTTAAAGGTTAATATGCAGGTTATTGTCATAAAAAGGGTTTGGGGACCCGGGTCCTGCCCCAGGGGACATGTATCAATGCAAAAAAGTTAAAAAAAAACGATTTTTTTTTCGGGAGAAGTGATTTTAATAATGCTTACACAGTGAAACAATTAAAGTGAAATATTCCTTTAAATTTCATACCTGGGGGGTGTCTATAGTATGTCTGTAAAGTAACGCATGTTTCCTGTGTTTATAACAGTCTCTGCATGGGTTCCCCCCTTAGTCCATTACCAGGCCCTTTGGGTCTGGTATGAATATTAAGGGGAACCCCGACCAAAATAAAAAATAAAAAAAAAGCATGGCTGTCCCCCCAAATTCCATATCAGGCCCTTCAGGTCTGGTATGGATATTAAGGGGAACCCGCACCAAAATAAAAAAAAATGGCGTGGGGTTCCCCCCAGAATCCGTACCAGACCCTTCAGGTCTGGTATGGATTTTA
Source organism: Rana muscosa (assembly GCA_029206835.1). Classification (NCBI taxonomy): domain Eukaryota; kingdom Metazoa; phylum Chordata; class Amphibia; order Anura; family Ranidae; genus Rana; species Rana muscosa. Next base: position 24,956,885 of record JARGYO010000094.1, on the reverse strand, counting down.
AGGGGAACCCGCACCAAAATAAAAAAAATGGCGTGGGGTTCCCCCCAGAATCCGTACCAGACCCTTATCTGAGCACGCAACCTGGCAGGCAGCAGGAAAAGAGGGGGGACGAGACAGCGGCTCCCTTCCTGAACCATACCAGGCCACATGCCCTCAACTTGGGGAGGATGTCCCCATGTTGATGGGGACAAGGGCCTTATCCCCACAACCCTTGCCCGGTGGTTGTGGGGGTCTGCGGGCGGGGGGGCTTATCGGAATCTGGAAGCCCCCTTTAACAAAGGGGACCCCAGATCTCCTTGCGCAAGGGGAAAGCCTGGGGGTTACCCAATGACGTGGACGGGTGACCCCGCCCCCTCTTACGCATCATGGGGGGTTCGTTCCTCGCTGGAGAGTATCGCTGGAGGATGGATCATCGCTGGACATCGAGAGACATGATTACATCGCTGGAATTTATTTAAATTTTTTTAATAAAGGACTTGACCCAAACAGTCTTTTGTCATTTTTAACATTTTCACACTTTTTCTTTGTGAAATGGTAGGGGTACAATGTACCCCTTACCAATTCACATAGGGGGGGGCTGGGATCTGGGGGTCCCCTTTGTTAACCACTTCAACCCCGGGCTTTTTTTACCACCTCAATACTGGGTCTATTCTGGCACTTCTCTCCCTACATGTACAAATCATCATTCTTTTGCTAGAAAATTACTCAGAACCCCCAAACATTGTATATGTTTTTTTAGCAGACACCCTAGGGAATAAAATGATGGTCATTGCAACTTTTTTTCTTGCACGGTATTTGTGCAATAATTTTTCAAACGCCTTTTTTTGGGGAAAAAAAATGGTTTCATTAATTAAAAAATAACAAAACAGTAAAGTTAGCCCAATTTTTTTGTAAAATATGAAAGATGATGTTACGCCGAGTAAATAGATACCTAACATGTCACGCTTTAAAATTGCGCACAATCATGGAATGGCGCCAAACTTCGGTACTTAAAAATTCCCATAGGCGACCCTTTAAATCTTTTTACAGGTTACCAGGTTAGAGTTACAGAGGAGGTCTAGTGCTAGAATTGTTGCACGTGCTCTAACGCACACGGCGATACCTAACAAATGTGGTTTGAACGGCGTTTACATATGTGGGCGGGCAGTGGCGTATCCAGGGTATGGCAGACATAGCAAGTGCCATGGGCGCCGCATGAAGGGGGCGCTGGTGAGTAGCTGGCAGTCTACACACTGCTCAGATGACCCCCAGCAGAACACACAGTGGGTGCTCTCCTCCTCTCCCGGGAAAGTCTGTGAAAGTGTTTTTAGTGTGTGTGTGAGGTGACTCCCCCCCCTCCGGCACATCACAATGTTCTACCTGCAGGGTGGGCGCTCACTCTCCGCTCCTCGGCCGTGCAGTGTAGGGGGGGGGGGGGCGGCGGGAGGAAGTTGCTGCATGGAAGAGCGGAGTTGTTGAACAGCTGTGCCCCCCCCCAAATGAAAACGATCCTCACGGCAATAGAGCGATTCCCTGTGTGTGTGTCTCCCTTCCCCCCTCCTGTAAGCTCTCAGCTGCTGGAGGGATAGAAACACAGAGAATCGCTCTGTAATTGCTGTGCCGATCATCCGATCCTCAGTGTCGGGGGCTCCTGCTTGTCATAATGACAAAAGGCAAAGCCAGCAGACCATCTCCAACCTGTACTGTGAGTGTGTGCAGAAAAGGGTTCACAGCACAGCACAGCAGTAAGATTCAAGGGGCTGCACGATGATGATTTCAGTGTCCCGACTCGACCATCACAGGGAGGAGGGGGATATATGCATCTCATCTCACTGTTAGCCAATCATACTTTGCCCATGTTGCAGCCCCTCCCTCTTCCCCTCCCACCCGCCACATTTTGACTTCAGTTCCAGGAAGAAGAAGCCAGAATCAGTCCTTAACGTGCTTCTACACATGTGAGCTTTTTCTTTCTTTGTTTACTTCAGAGAGCCTGAGGGAGAAGGAGGTTCTGCAGCAGCAGCAGGGACACTGGGACAGTCATGGATTCATTTAGACTTTGAATGCAGCAGGTGACAGAGGATGAGAGGAACAGGACCAGCATTTGCTTATCTATTCTTGTTGTCATGTACTTACTCTGGCACTATACCCCACCTAACCTGGCACTATACCACCCTAACCTGGCACTACCATCCTAACCTGGCACTATATTACTCTAACCTGGCACTATATTACTCTAACCTGGCACTATATTACTCTAATCTGGCACGCACTATACCACCCTAACATGGCACTACTGTATATCACCTAACCTGGCACGCACTATACCACCCTAACATGGCACTACTGTATATCACCTAACCTGGCACGCACTATACCACCCTAACATGGCACTACTGTATATCACCTAACCTGGCACTACTGTATATCACCTAACCTGGCACTATACCACCCTAACCTGGCACTACTGTATATCACCTAACCTGGCACTATACCACCCTATCCTGGCACTACTGTATATCACCTAACCTGGCACTTTATGTTGGTCTATCACATAAAATACATTTACATTTTTGGTTGTAACATGACAAAATGTGGAAAATTTCAAGGCATTGTGTGTGCGTGTGTATGTGTGCGTGTGTGTGTGTGTGTGTGTGTGTGTATATATATGTATATATATATATATATATATAATATAATTTTTATAGTTGGGCCCCCCTACTTTTGTTCCTGTCCCCCCATGTGCCCCCCCTAAATATTAAAGCTAGAGACACCACTGTTGCACAGAAGACAGAGTGACAGCGCAGCGGCAGGAGACTCAGGGGCCACACACCTGCAGCCATGGGCCACTTGTGCAGTGATTGGTGGCACAGCACTGTCCCAGGAGTGATCGGCGGGGACGGATGGCGCTGATCGTACTGTTGCTCGGGTATCATGCAGAAAAGTGTGGGCTGTAACAAGGGACACGCTCTGTACCTGGCTCTCCTTGCCCGCAAGGAGGGCACTAAGGGGGCAACTCAGCAAGAAGACGGCCAAGACCAACGGATGGCACTTCGAGGGAGAGCAGAGCACCTGACCCTCCGGACTCTACATGCTGGAGGGTGCCAGCTGCGAGAGGATCCCCCCACCCATAGTGGGCAGCAGGGGCAAGGAGAGCATGGAGAAGCAGGTACCCCACCAATGTCTACATTATATATACTGGTCTCCACTCCTGCCCAGGACACTAGCTACATGGAGTTGGCATGTTCTCCCAGCGGGGTTCCTCTTCCACTCCAAACACATGCAGGTAGGTGAATTGTACCCTGTGTATAGACTGGCAGTGTACATGGCTAATCATATTCTACACTGACCCTACAATCATAGAGGACCCTACACATATCTATGTATACTTCCATTCAGACCTGTCCAGCTCTTGGCAGATTTTGGGCCAGCGCTCATTTTTGGATAATTTTTCAGGCATGGGGGGGTGGCATGCAGAATGTGATCGCCCATGTACATTGCCACTTCATACAGACAGGGGACTATCACCTACCAACATGGCTTTGGAGTGTGCCCACACCAAGAGAACATGCAAACTACATGCAGATAGCTTCCTGGCCCAGATTCAAACCAAGTGAGGCAAGTCCCAACAACTAACCTACTGTTCTCCCTATATACCTGTATATACTGACAGTATTATCTGAAAGATGGGTTTCAAATGTTTTGACAGGGGCGCAGTTTCAGTGCTTGCCATAGATGCAATTTTCACTAGATACGCCTCTGTGGGCGGGACTTACGTGTGCGTTCACTTCTGCTCGCGAGCTACCGGGGACAGGGGCGTTTTAATTTTTTTTTTTTTTTTACTTAATTATTTTTTCACTTTTATTCCTATTACAAGGAATGTAAACATCCCTTGTAATAGGAATGGTGTGTGACAGGTCCTCTTTATGGAGAGATGCGGGGTCAATAAGACCCCAAATCTCTCCTCCAGGCTGGAAAGCATGAGATCGTGAATTTTTTTTCACTGATCTCATGTTTACTAGCCGCAATGGCGGCTTTGCTTACATCTGAGGACCCGGGCGTGACGTCATTGCATCGTGCCCGGGCCTCCGACAGTCATAGAGATGACTGGTGACCATCTGGTCACCAGTCATCTCTATGCTTCCTATCTGGCGCCGGACGATTCATTCTCCGGGCCCCCGATGGCATATAAGAGCCCGGAGAAGCACCGGATGGCGGCTGGAGGGGTGGGATGTCCCCTCCCGCCGCCTATAAGATTGATCAAGCGGTGGAACCGCCGCTATGATCTTTCTTGTGGTGCACAGAATCGCCGGCAGAACAGAAGGATATCTGAATGATGCCTCTAGCTGCAGGCATCATTCAGATATTCCCCCACAAAGCCCAGGACGTCATATGACGTCCACCCAGGATGGGAGATCCCATCTGTGGACGTCATTTGACTATGGGCGGGTAGGGAAGTGGTTAAAGGGACCTGAAGGGCCTGATATGGAATTTGGGGGGACCCCCATGCTTTTTTTTTTATTTTGGTTTGGGGTTCCCCTTAATATTCATACCATACCCAAAGGGCCTGGTAATGGACTAAGGGGGAACCCATGCTTTTTTTTTTTAATTACTCTTATCTGTATTGCCGAGACCCGACATTACATTATAGCCACGATCAATTTTAAATTACTTTTTTTCCTTTAGAAATGTCATTTTGTGCAGAGACTGTTATAAACACGGGAAACATGTTCTACTTTACAGGCATACTATAGATACCCCCCAGGTTCGAAATTTTAAGGAATATTTCACATTTAATGTTTCACTTTAAGCATTAGTAAAATCACTGCTCCCAAAAAAAAAGTCAGTTTTTAAAAACTTTTTTTTGCATTGATACATGTCCCCTGGGGCAGGACCTGGGTCCCCAAACACTTTTTCTGACAATAACTTGCATATTAACCTTTAAAATTAGCACTTTAGATTTTTCATGTTCGTGTCCCATAAACTTTAACGGTGTTCGCGTGTTCGAACAAATTGCTGTGCTCATTATGAGGGGCTCTCACCATCCCTGTGCTGTGCGGACTTCCTCCTGGGGCTGTACCCCTGCTGTGCTAATTATGAGGGGCTCCCACCATCCCTGTGCTGTGCTGACTTCCTGGGTTTGTAGCCTGTTAGTTCGTATTTCGTAATTCGTGTCCGAAATTCAATTTGGATTGAATACGAATTTTCATTCGGTTCGTTAACTTTTGGTAACAATTACGAACATTTGTTATGATGAATTTAAAAAGCAAACCCAGGAAGTAAGCACAGCACAGGGATAGTGGGAGCCCCTCATAATGAGCACAGTCCCAGGAGGAAGTCAGCACAGCACAGGGATGGTGGAAGCCCCTCATAATGAGCACAGCAGGGGTACAAACTCAGGAAGTCAGCACAGCACAGGGGTGGTGGGAGCCCCTCATAATGAGCACAGCAGGGGCACAGCCCCAGGAGGAAGTCAGCACAGCACAGGGGTGGTGGGAACCCCTCATAATGAGCACAGCACAGGGATGGTGGGAGCCCCTCATAATGAGCACAGCACAGGGGTGGTGGGAGCCCCTCATAATGAGCACAGCAGGGGTACAAACCCAGGAAGTCAGCACAGCACAGGGATGGTGGGAGCCCCTCATAATAAATCGATGACTGCCATATTGAGAAACGTATTTTTTGCTTTTTAAATTCATCATAATGAATGTTCGTAATTGTTACGAAAAGTTAACGAACCTAATGAAAATTCGTATTTCGTACGAACTAACGGCTAATACGAAACAAAACTAATTTATTGACGGCGACATGTCTACTTGTCAGCCTGCAATCCCTGGTTGACAACTGAATGGGCCGGGGGGAATACATCACCGGTGTTAGGGAGCCTGCAACCACTGGATCCCTATTAGGGATGAGCTCCGGCGTGTTCGTACAGTCCACGTGCAGATCCCGCCAGGAAGTCGGCACAGCGCTGCACTAATCACAGACAGGGAGACGTGTCCCGATGCGCGGTTGCAGAGATCGGGAAATGTCTCCCTGTCTGTGATTAGCGCAGCGCCATACCAACTTCCTGGCGGGAGCTGCACGTGGACTGTGTGAACACGCCGGAGCTCATCCCTGATCCCTATCAACCAACCTGAGTGGGAAGCTGCCACATTTAACAATGGTATTAATGCTGCAGCTGGAGCTTCAACTTGGCTGAATACACATTTAGTTCAGCCATTCTCTGACCCCAAATAACTCAAATTCAGTCCAAACATGAGTTCAATCCAAACCTGGAGCTCATTCCAAGGGGTCTGTTTATTGCTCCCTTACATTGGTGATCAATAGGAGAAAGATCCCTTTATATCAGTAATCAATGGGAGAAGGACATTCTTACATCAACGTCTATGACACAGTTCTTACTGAGATACAGAAATTGTTCATTTCTCAAGGAGCCCCTAGAAACCTTTGGAGGAACCCTGTCTGAAAAAGGATGGACTAGGCAGTAATATATTTCTATCCCCCTTGGTGGGAGTGGAGATGACCCATCTATAAGGATATACAGTACATACAGCACTAGGCAGTGTTCACACCACGGGATGTTTCTCTTGGCTGCAGTTCATCTGAGCTCCACAAGGTGGTGATCTCACTTCTATCCAGACAGGACGTTTCTATGGAATACAGACAGGAAGTGATGTCAGGTACAGACAGGAAATTCCATGAGGTACGAAGTAGAGAGAAGACATTACTGGAAGTGGCAGCAGAGGAGGTAATAAGATCTTATTTTCTATTTACACCCAGTAACCCCGTCATGTCCGTCCTCTTCCTCCATAGTCACTGTGATGTCTTTTATCTCCAGCAGATGATGATACACACATATATGGTGTGGAAACCCTTTCAGGGTCACAACATTCATTTTGGGGATATGTCATCTTTCCCACCAATGACTTTCTCACCTCACGGATTATAAAGTATGTCCTCATAAGTGGGATTTTTAAGGCAATCAAAACATGATATTTATAAAAGTAATTTATTGAAAAAATTATGTAATTTAAAATTGTAGAAAAAAAGATATTGTACAATCTTTACATAGACCTTGATTCAATAGGTCATATATTAGAAATGGTATACATTGCTAAGGCTGCAGCCTGCTGGGGACAATGTTGTTGGTTTGGTGCTCTCGGGTTCTGGTTGGAGGTGTGGAGTGTGTATGTGTATATATATATATATATATATATATATATATATATATATATATATATATATATATATTGACTGTACTTGGTTATATCTCCACTGCTTACTATACTATGTGTAGCACACGGCACCCTTTCTCTCCACTGTCCTTGGCTCGCTCACAAGAGAAAAAGGCACACCATGCCCGTACCCTCTGGTTTGCAGAGGTTAAGCACACTTGTTTGAACTTACGGGTCTTGCAGCAAGGTTCTCCTCCAAAGCTGATTTCTGTCCCTAGAATGTAAGGACAAAGTCTCTATACCCCAAGTAACTCCAAGGTCCATACCAGTATCAACTCCAACGTAGAATTTATTTTTCTTATGCATGAACGTCCACAAAGTTGAGAAGAGAGAAAGGTGTTAGGAAGACAGATCAATTCAGGCACTCCTGGCTTCATCGCCACTCGATCCCGAGTGGGTATAAATCACCCGGATAGTCACCCAAAGGTACTAGCAGCCGGCATGTAGCTCAAACAGTTTATCAAATTCCCTAATGGATGCGTTCAGGAGATCCTCTGCCACAGAATCTATAGCGTCCCAAACCTCCTAATGGTCCCGTTGTTTAGATCCCTTTTTCAGATGGATGACATCCCTCCGTAGAGTTCTTGGGCCCCTTCCTTCACTGTGATCCCTCACCAGTCCTTTGGAACGGTCCTCCCCCAGTCTCCTCTTCCAGAAACTGGTCCCCTTTGCAAGGCGGCACCCTGGGATTCCTCCTCCCAAAGTGGGCTCCAACTAAAGGTGCTGGGCCCAGGGCTGAAGTTGCAGTCCCAGGACTAAAGGTGCCTGGGACTGAAGCGCATGTGGCCCCATAGCCTGGAGGGCCATGCACTTGAATTTGGACCGTAGGTTCTCCCTCCGGGCGTGGGCCCCGGGAATGGCTTCCTCTCTCCGGGCGTGGGCCCCGGGAATGGCTTCCTCTCTCCGGGCGTGGGCCCCGGGAATGGCTTCCTCTCTCCGGGCGTGGGCCCCGGGAATGGCTTCCTCTCTCCGGCCGTGGGCCCCGGGAATGGCTTCCTCTCTCCGGCCGTGGGCCCCGGGAATGGCTTCCTCTCTCCGGCCGTGGGCCCCGGGAATGGCTTCCTCTCTCCGGCCGTGGGCCCCGGGAATGGCTTCCTCTCTCCGGCCGTGGGCCCCGGGAATGGCTTCCTCTCTCCGGCCGTGGGCCCCGGGAATGGCTTCCTCTCTCCGGCCGTGGGCCCCGGGAATGGCTTCCTCTCTCCGGCCGTGGGCCCCGGGAATGGCTTCCCCTCTCCGGCCGTGGGCCCCGGGAATGGCTTCCTCTCTCCGGCCGTGGGCCCCGGGAATGGCTTCCTCTCTCCGGCCGTGGGCCCCGGGAATGGCTTCCTCTCTCCGGCCGTGGGCCCCGGGAATGGCTTCCTCTCTCCGGCCGTGGGCCCCGGGAATGGCTTCCTCTCTCCGGCCGTGGGCCCCGGGAATGGCTTCCTCTCTCCGGCCGTGGGCCCCGGGAATGGCTTCCTCTCTCCGGCCGTGGGCCCCGGGAATGGCTTCCTCTCTCCGGCCGTGGGCCCCGGGAATGGCTTCCTCTCTCCGGCCGTGGGCCCCGGGAATGGCTTCCTCTCTCCGGCCGTGGGCCCCGGGAATGGCTTCCTCTCTCCGGCCGTGGGCCCCGGGAATGGCTTCCTCTCTCCGGCCGTGGGCCCCGGGAATGGCTTCCTCTCTCCGGCCGTGGGCCCCGGGAATGGCTTCCTCTCTCCGGCCGTGGGCCCCGGGAATGGCTTCCTCTCTCCGGCCGTGGGCCCCGGGAATGGCTTCCTCTCTCCGGCCGTGGGCCCCGGGAATGGCTTCCTCTCTCCGGCCGTGGGCCCCGGGAATGGCTTCCTCTCTCCGGCCGTGGGCCCCGGGAATGGCTTCCTCTCTCCGGCCGTGGGCCCCGGGAATGGCTTCCTCTCTCCGGCCGTGGGCCCCGGGAATGGCTTCCTCTCTCCGGCCGTGGGCCCCGGGAATGGCTTCCTCTCTCCGGCCGTGGGCCCCGGGAATGGCTTCCTCTCTCCGGCCGTGGGCCCCGGGAATGGCTTCCTTTCTCCGGCCGTGGGCCCCGGGAATGGCTTCCTTTCTCTGGGCGTGGGCCCCGGGAATGGCTTCCTTTCTCTGGGCGTGGGCCCCGGGAATGGCTTCCTTTCTCTGGGCGTGGGCCCCGGGAATGGCTTCCTTTCTCTGGGCGTGGGCCCCGGGAATGGCTTCCTTTCTCTGGGCGTGGGCCCCGGGAATGGCTTCCTTTCTCCGGGCGTGGGCCCCTTTTGTACCCTCTCCCGGCATGCACAGCTGGTAGACCACGCCCACTGCACGGCTGCCGAGAGAGGACACTCAATCGCCACTCCATCACCTGTGGTTCAACCCCGAGTACAAGTGACAGCACCACCCATACTTTTTAGGGGAACTGCACGCCAGGTGAAACAGCAGCAAGGCAGAGTCCAGTAAATTGAAAGATTCGAGCCAACTACCACTCGAATCACCCCTAAATTTAGTATAGCAATCCCTATCTTTGGGACCCCCGCTACATATGATTTCCCATAGTGGGGACCTACAGTACGTGGCCCACTTTGGTCGACCTACTTATTTAGTTTTTTTAGTTTTCCTCCGTTGAGGAACTGGGGTTCACAATTGTTTTGATAATACCATATAGCCCCGTGGTGCTATCATTAATGTGCAATGTTATATACATGTGATGTAACCATTTGCGAGACTGTTTGCTTTGTACATGAAAAAAAAATCTTTAAAAAAAGAAATGGTATACATAGTGCTATAGTTCTCTGTAGGAACTGACATTCCACCCTGTAGGTGGAAGTGTAACGGATTATATGACTTTTATTTAATTAAAAATTGTATTTATTTTTAATGGCGGAGGATGGGGGTTATTTATTTTTTTATTTTTTTAAAGATTTATTTATTGAGTTTTTTCATTTACAAAGCAAACAGTCTCACAAATGGTTACATCACATGTATATAACATTGCACATTAATGATAGCACCACAGGGCAGCCTTAGCAAGCCAACCCAGGGCAATACCCATTAGGGTTGGGAGAGCGGGGTGTCCTTCCAAAAGGAATCTGCAATGTCAAGCCAGGGCTGCCAAATCTTGGTAAACTTGGCAGGACAGGCCCTACCCTTGTAGATGCATTTAAAAATGGGTATAATCTTATTTATCATTTGGTACAACCTTTAAACATCTGGAGCAGAGGCACTCTTCCATTGTAACAGAATTAATTTCCTAGCGTAAAAAAGAATAGTGCGCACCACAATTCGAGCATGGTTCCTGGGTACGAACTTATTGAGAACTCCCAACAGTCCAACCTCCGGTGTACAAGGTATTGGTAAATGTAAGGTGTCCTTGGAAAAAAGAAAATAAATCCTTCCAAAACGTCGACAAAGCAGAACAAGACCAAAACATATGTATGTATCCAGCATCAGTGGAGTCATACCTAGAACAAGACGCAGCAGAGGCAAAACCCATGTGAGCCAGCCTGGCAGGAGTATAATGCAATTGGTGTATAAATGTAAACTGTACGTACAGATCATTAGATCCAATAAGGTCCTGAAAGCAAACCTCCGAGGCCTCCTCCCACCCCTCCTCGGACAGCCCCGGAATGTCCACCTCCCATTTCCGCTGAGCAATCTGAAAGGGATTAACCCCAGCAGACTGCAGGTGGGAATAAATAGTCGTAACCAGCTTTTCAATATCTTGGTACGACAGCAGCTTCTCCAAAGGCGATTCAATGAGCTCCTGGGTCAACCCAGTAAATTGTGCCTGAACGGCATGCCGTAGTAACAAATACTTATAGTAGAATTTATCCGTCACCTCACACCTTCAAATCCTCAAAGGAGATAAACGTATCATTAATAAAAATGTGGGAGACATGCGTGACGAGGATGGGGGTTATTTAGTGAGGATTGCATTATGTATGCCCTTATTTTATAAGATTCCAATAGGAAGAAAGAGGGAAAAATGTAATTTGTAGTAAATGTCATGAAAATTTATTTTTCCATAATGATCTCAGTCTCAGATATTCATCCTAAAATGTGATCAGTAAAGGCCTGGGAGAAATGATTCTGTGTGAACAGAAACCTGACAGAGTGCCCCTCACAACTCCCCCCCCCCTCAATGTCCCTCCATCCAGATTTAGAAAATCCTATGACATCACACTTACCTCACAGCTCTTACTCCCAATGTCCCTCCATCCAGAGTCAGAGAATCCTATGACCTCACAGCTCCTCCTCCCAATGTCCCTCCAACCAGAGTCAGAGAGTACTATGACATCACACTGACCTCACAGCACCTCCTCCCAATATCCCTCCATCTGTTTCTATTCTATATTTTTACAATGATCTTAGTATGTTTAGAGGACCTTTGACATCCTCTCATGCATAGCAGGACTGTTGGAGATGTGTTGTATGTTTTGATGTCAGAATGACTGCAACAAACTTTTAACCTACAGAGTGGGGGATCCTGTGTAGGTATATTTTACCTCAGCTTGAAGTGGGGCTTTGATAAAAAGAGACCTAAATGGTGAGATGACTAGGAATCTGGGAGTTAACATTAAATCACTGTTATCTCTATTAATAAAATACAGACCTGACTAGAGAGGTGAGGAGGATTATGGGAATGTTATTTGATTGTGCTATTCAAATATAGATTTTCTAAGATTTTTGAAGCCCGGTGATCATATGACCACCACATTGCCTCCACCTCCCTCCCTAATAGAATAGAGAAATAAAAAGAAGATTCTAGAAGTCACCAGAGAGATGATGGAGGAGAGGTGAGCGGTGCCGGGAATTCTGGGACATTATCCAGTAACAGACAAGGGATGTGTCTGGATGGTGACTGTATCATTGTGTGTGTCAGGTTCCTATAAGGTGTCAGGATGTCACTGTCTATTTCTCCATACAGGAGTGGGAGTATTTAGAAGGACACAAGGATCTCTACCAGGACGTCATGATGGAGAATCAGCCACCCCTCACATCACCGGGTAAGAGGAGACTTTATTGTAAAGGAGAGAGCAGTACGGAGGCTCCACCTAGATCCCCCATCATCTGATAATCACATAGAAACAATGTATTCAGTCAGTGTGTGTGTTTCCTACAGATGGGTCCAGTAATGGGAACCCACCAGAGAGATGTCCCCGTCCTCTGTATTCCCGGGATTCCACACAGGAAGGTCACACCATCCCTCACCATCATCAGGTAGATGATTGACAACTGTTAGTAGTTATGATTTATAGACAAGCATGTTTTTTTACAATTAATGTTTTATGATATCTTTCAGAGTGGAAACCTTGCGCATTATAATATTGTTGTTAAAGAAGAGTATAAAGAGGAGGATGAGGAGTATGGAGTGATGGAGGAGTTTTCAGAGGGACTCAAGGATATGATGGAACAAACTAATACCATTAACCAACCAGAGAGATGTCCCCGTCCTCTGTATTCCCAGAATTCCACACAGGAAAATCACACCATCCCTCACCACAAGGTTGGTGGAAAGGAGCATCTAGAACATGGACTTGGTGGTGGTGACAATGTGTAGATTTTTTATGTGATGTTACAATATTAAAGCTTATGTCTTACAGATATAATTTTCTTTGTTTAGGGTGAAGATCTGATAGATATAAAAGTTGAGGTTAAAGCAGAAGAAGAGGAGACATATGTGAGGGATGATCAGCAGTCTATGGCGGAGGATGGAATAACGGGGACATTTATAGAGGACACTCTTACAGAGATCAGCACAGGTGGGTCATTACCACTAAATACATTCCTCCACCCACACTGCTTACTGATTGGTCCAGAGTAGGGAGGGACCTAGATGATATCAGCCTGTAATAACCTGGTCACTTTCCTGAGCTGTGTTCCCCATCCTGTATTTCTCTCAGATAATCTTCCTTCTCTGTGCTGCAGACACAATTTATGTATCTAGACTGGATTTATGGAGATGCTGGACCTAGGGAACTAGGGTATGTGTTTTTGTTCTTCTGCCCCATGCCAGGGTCTAGCAAGATCTCTGACAGAGCAGTTCTCCCAGGATTACTTACTCAGTTGTCTGCTGGCTGTGCCGGGTGGAGGGATATGTCTGTATAGTCTCAGACCCAAGTCACTGAGTGCAGTCTCAGGATATGGGAGGCAGCAGTGTTGGACCTCTGCAACTTCAACTTTGAGCTTTCACTGATTACCGATATTATGAGCCCCGAGCCTTACACTGTACTATATTGTACATTACATACTCCTGACCCCTGCACTATATACTGTACAATAGTTGTCCATAAAATCATTCTGATACTGTATAGTCCTAATTTCTGTATCCTAAATAATAAGTTGTACATTACATAGTCCTTACTTTTTTTGCACATTTTCTACCAGCTGGACATTTTAAATCTGATGATTTGATTGGAGCACAGACTTTTACATGTTGATAATAATGTGATAACATCTTCAAACTTTGGAACCTTAAACAGAAAGTGATAATGAGGGAGGAGTCAATAACCCAATGATGGTGGTCTTCAGGATTAGTCCAGTCTTCATCTTGGTTGTTCTCTCCCCATCCTCACTCTCTGACCTCTGGTGGGGCTCAGCCCCGCTGTTATTCATGACTAAATCATGGACTAAATAAGGAAGTGCAGCACTTCTTGTGTTGGGAAGATGGCAATGAGTAATAGAGAGGATGGGGACACTGGCCCTATAATCCCCTCATCACTGTCACGCTTATAAAAGACAGTTCTCGTTGTTTCCTCACTCTCTGACTAAGGTCCATGAATAAAGAAATGATCTGGTAGGAGATCAGAGGACCCATTTACTAGTTACCTTGCGGGGGGAATTGTAAGATCCTCAGAGTCAAAGCTGTCTGATGTGGGCGGAGTCCTGGTTTAGGGGAACCAATCTGCTGATGTCTAGTAATAATCTTTTTATTTCTATTTTAGTAGATGGACGGGAGATGAGGAAAACCTCAGAGGATTGTCTCACTTTGTCTCCAGACTGTAAAGTAGAAGATGAGGACATCACACAGTATAGTCCAGGAGAAAACCCGGCTACCTCAAATGTCCATCCGGCACCACACAGTGTAGATGGACCATCGTATTCCTCTTATCCTGAGGAACCTCAGACTGTGCGGGACGGTGCCGGACCATCGTATTCCTCTTATCCTGAGGAACCTCAGACTGTGCGGGACGGTGCCGGACCATCGTATTCCTCGTATCCTGAGGAACCTCAGACTGTGCGGGACGGTGCCGGACCATCGTATTCCTCTTATCCTGAGGAACCTCAGACTGTGCGGGACGGTGCCGGACCATCGTATTCCTCTTATCCTGAGGAACCTCAGACTGTGAGGGACGGTGCCGGACCATCGTATTCCTCTTATCCTGAGGAACCTCAGACTGTGCGGGACGGTGCCGGACCATCGTATTCCTCTTATCTTGAGGAATCTCAGACTGTGAGGGACAGTGCCGTCCTTCCAACAGATAAGAGCTTTTCCTGTAATGAGTGCGGGAAGAGTTTCCATTCTAAATCCAAATTTGATGTGCATAAAAGAACTCACACGGGGGAAAAACCATATTCCTGTCCTGAGTGTGGAAATTGTTTTTCTCAAAAGTCTTATCTTCAAATACATCAGAGGTTCCACACAGGTGAGAAGCCATATTCCTGTCCTGAGTGTGGAAAAAGTTTTTCACAAAATTCTAATCTTAAAAAACATCAGAGGCTCCACACAGCTGGGAAACCATATTCCTGTCCTGAGTGCGGGAATTTTTTTTCATACAAGTCCACTCTTTACAGCCATCAGAGGTCTCACAGGGGGGAGAAACCTTATTCATGTCCTGAGTGCAGGAAATGTTTTTCACGAAAGTCCCATCTTAACATACATCAGAGATCTCACACGGGAGTTAAGCCATATTCCTGTTCTGAGTGCGGGAAATGTTTTATACAAAACTCAGAGCTTGTCACACATCAGCGATCTCACACGGGGGAGAAGCCGTATTCCTGTCCTGAATGCGGGAAATGTTTTTCAAAGAAGTTCAATCTTAACACGCATCAGAGATTGCACACGGGGGAGAAGCCATTTTCCTGTCCTCAGTGCGGGAAATGTTTTTCGCAGAGGTCCAATCTTTACTCACATCAGAGATCTCACACGGGGCAGAAGAGACTTTCCTGTCCTGAGTGAGGGAATTGTTCCTCACTGAAGTCCTGTCTTCCTGTACATCAGGGATCCCACACAACCCTCGAGGTGTATTAGTGCCTTGAGTGCGGGAAATGTCTTGTATATGAATGTTGCTGGACATCACAGCTCTCATGTGGGGAAGAAGCACACCCTGATATACACCTCATATATACTCCATGGCTGATCTTCATTGTGTAATGCCTTGTACACACGATCGGAATTTCCGTCGGGATAAACTTTGATGGGTTTTTCTGACGGAATTCCGTTCAAGCTGTCTTGCATACACACTGTCACACCAAATTCCGACTGTCCAAAACACGGTGACGAACAACACTACGACGAGCCAAGAAAAATTAAGTTCAATGCTTCCGAGCATGCGTCGACTTGATTCTGAGCATGCATGGTTTTTTTCTCCATCGGAGTTCCATACAGACGAACGTAATTTCATCGGAAAAAAAGAGAACATGTTCTCTTTCTAAGTTCGTCTGAATTTCCGATGGAAAAACTCGGATGGGGCACACACAGTCGGAATATCCGATGAAAAAAATTCCGTCTGACTTTTTCCATCGGAAATTTGGATCGTGTGTACAAGGCATAAGAGCTTGAAAAATCAAAAGTGCCCATTTTCAACGCTAATATGCAAGTTATTGGCCATAAAAAGGGTATGGGGGCCTGGGTACTGCCCTAAAGGAAATGTACCAATGCAAAAAAAACTTTAAAAAAATATTGTTTTTAAAGGAGCAGTGATTTAAATGATGCTTAAAGTGAAACAATAGAAATGAAAAAATCCTTTTAAATATTGTGCCTGGGGGGTCCCCTTAGTCTGCCTGTAAAGTGGAGCATCTGCATCGTGTATAGAACCTGCTGCAGCAAAACTGATATTTATAAAGAAAAAATATATACTTTTTAATTGATTTTTTCCTGCAAGCTTTGTTTATTTGGACAAACTGGAATTTAGACGCTCGGCATGTGGGTGGAACGGAGTGTATTTTAATTTCCGCTTCTGCAGATGGGGCAGAGAAAATTCCTGCTATACTCTACAGCTGGTGGTGTCCTGCTGGCAAACGTGTTGCAAGGACCTGTGACACCGTTCGCTATACCATCATCCCTGTCAGCAGAGGCTGCTGAGAGGTCATGAGATATAGCGGGAGTAGACATGACAGGTGAGGAGGAGAAGACCTGTGTCCCTTTTGTGTAGCTTCCAGGTGCTCTAGCCAACGGGCTGAATGGTGGGAGGTTAAATGCTTTGTCATGCATGTGGTACCCAAATGGCTGGAGTTTTTGCCTGCTTGCAGCAGAGATTGCAAATTGCAACAGTGCCAAAGGCCCAGACAGCTGAGCTGTGGGAAGTGGGCCAGGAGATATCAGCTCTACAATGTGATGGAATAGGGTGGCTGCTCTTTACTCTTCTATGATGGCTGCCTCTGGAGGATATCCTGCCTTGTTGGGGTTGTGCCTCCCCCTCACTTTTCTCCTCTGCTCCATTCAGCACCCAAGGCACACCAGTGACTGCAGTCATGTGCCCCCAGCCAAACAGCGTATTTCCAAGTTGGCTCCAGCGATGATGAAGATGGAGGGGCTGATTATGAAAATAATCATCCCCTCCATCATCATCATCACCACTGGAGCCAACTTGGAAATACGTGTGGCTGGGGGCACATGACTGCAGTTTGTTGTTTATCAGTGTTCTCCCCTTTCTGTAGGCTCATGTTACTCCCTTCCTCTGCCTCAGAACCAACATTAGAATCAAGTAATATCTGTGCATCATCAAGAAGCAAGTGGCTGATGCTGTGTTCAAATGACTCAGCTGATTCCTCCATGCATGATGGTGGGGCTGGGACTATGGCAGGAGTAGCTCTGGACAATTAGGCAGAATTGGCAGCTGCGGTGGACTGCGCACTAGTCTCTGCTTGGGTGACGGAGGATGAGGATGGTTTAGTAAGCCAGTCCACCACCTCCTCTGCATGTTGTGGCTGGATAGCACAGGCAAAAATCACTAAACAGAGACAAATGTTCCCTGCCTGAGGACTGACCATGTCCACCTTTGCCTATGGACACAGACGCTGCTGGCCCCCTCACAGTGCCATGGGAATGTCTGCCTCCCCTTGTTTGCTTCCCAGATATGATAGGGGGGGGCTTTTTACCCACATTTAATAGAAACATGGAAATGTGTGATTGGATGCACTATACTGACACACTATACACTACACGCACACTACACTAAGAGTCACAATAAGTCAACACATTAACTAAGCAAACTTCCCATCGAGCGCACCGCAAATTAAGGTGTTTGCTGAACGGGCAAACAGGTGATGTTTAGGCCAAACTTTTGCCCAGCCAAACCGTTAGCCCAACTCTATTTGTCAGGCATGGTTTCATAGTAATATCTGAGATCATAATCATGCATTTATGAGTACAGAACACACTAAGGTATATAAGTTAAACTACATGTAAACCCTCACCTTGTAAAACAACCCATTACATTTAAAATGACAGGCAAAACATTTGTGTATAGATATAAAACTAACCCTTATATATAAATTTTTATCCCTTTTTTTTATAAGTGATCACATTCTCAGCTGCATAAGCTGAGTGAGGAGAAATGGCAGCACACTAGTCTTCCTAGTGAATGACTGTGCGGGGAAGGGAGGGCACTTCAGGACAAGTCTGATCATTGGAGGAGAGCCGGGTAAGTTCCCAGCACAGCTAGAGAACTGACCGTGCTGTGCTGAAATGCCTAGCGTGGTCAGTTTTCAGTAGGGGGGCAGAGGGACTTCACACGAAGGAAGCATTATAAAGAGTACAGGATACTTTCATACATGGTGCAGCAGGCACATATAAGGAATGTTGGGTTTACATATTCCTTAAAGTGTTACTAAACACACAACAGTGAAATCAGTCTGTATATGCAGTAAAGCATGTTGGTTATTCTCACTGGAACCTAAGGGGTTAAGCCTCTGCATTGTTTAAAAATGCTGTTTGACACTGTCTTTTCTGGTCCTCCCCTTCTTTCACGGTCCCCAATCCATCTCCTGGCAGAACTGAGACTTGGCGGACTGCACATGCTCAGTTTGGTGTGTGTTGCTCGAGAGTTTTTGTGGTGGGGGAGGGGTGCATGTGATCAGCACAGGGCCACTTGGCACTGTCCAGGCAGAGGGTGAGGGGTCCTGCAGTCTCTTGGGACAGTCGGAGTAGAATGAAAACTCCTCCTACAAGCTTTAACCAGACGCTGATAGAAGTCACAAGACTGCTCTAACTGCTGATGAGAAAAAGTATTTAGCCGTTTATATTTACTAAAATAATTTAATTTCCGTGTACTGTGGGAGACCAGATATGGTGAATGCAGGGTCCTGAGGAGACCAGATATAGTAAATGCAGGGTCCTGGGAAGACCAGAGATAGCAAATGCAGCCAGTTTCGTCCCCGAATGCAGCCAGTTTCCCCTAAAATTATGCCAGTTTGTCCCCCCCGCCCAGCACTTACCTTTCTAGGGTCAGCGCCATCCTCCTCCACGCGCCCTCCGCTCCCTCCGAGTCCTTCACGTCTTCTCTCGTCCTCGATGTCGCTTCAGCCAATCAGGTGACCGGTAACCAGACCCAGTGCACCTGATTGGCTTAGAGGCGGGTCAGTGTTAGGGAAGCAATTCCCTAAAACAGCATGGTTTAAACAGGGAACGCACAGCCTGTGTGCCCTCTGTTTAACCATTTCAAAGCCGATTAGAGCCTTTGGCCAAAGGCTCTAATCGGGCACTTCCAAAACACACCCACCGTTGTAATTTAGATGGCTGGCGCTCAACAGGGGGCCGGACACATGAATAGGGGGCGGCAGCGGCGAAAATAGATATATTCATGCAATGCATGAATATATCTATTGTTGAGTGACAGGTGCAGGAGAGAGGGGGAGGTGCTCCTGCGCCCACTATGGACGCACCGCCACTGTACTTATAGTGGGACTGTGACAATGTGGTGGCAATCTGACATCACCAGTGACACTAATACAGTGATCAGTGTTAATGCTATACACTGTCCCTGTACTAATGACACTGGGGGGTGGGGGAGAAGTTACATTTGGGGTAATCAAGGGGTTAAGTGTGTGCCTAATGTGTTAATGTGTGTATTATGTGCTGCTTTTTACAAAAAAATTATTTTTGTTCCTTCTCCCTGCTTTGCAGGGAGAAGAAACAGAGAGATTATTCCCTCTGTACAGAACCCTGTGTTGTTTGTCAACATAGGGCTCTGGGCTGTGATTGGACACAGCCGATCAGCAGATCCTGGCCATGAATCATTTTCAGGGACCTGCTGACAAAATCCCACTGTGTCTAATCAAAGCGGGTGTTTGTGGGGGGTGCGCATGCGCAAGCCTGTACCCAGAATGGGCCTGCGACATACAAGTATGCCTGTACGGGCCACCTGTCTGCATTAGTTTGCAGGCGGTCAGTCCAAAAGCAGTTAAAAAAAAACAACACTGCATTTTGCCTTTTAGATGGAGCTAAGTATCATTGAAATTAGCACCATCTAATATCCAAAGATGGTGTTTTTTTATTTTAATTTAAAGGAAACCATCCAAACAGCTTAGCAATGAGCCTGCTAACCTTCAATCCCCCATCCCATTCACAGAGAATGAATGTACATGAACTTTCACCAGGTGACTTGCTACTTACTAACCGCCTAACGT
Source organism: Rana muscosa (assembly GCA_029206835.1). Classification (NCBI taxonomy): domain Eukaryota; kingdom Metazoa; phylum Chordata; class Amphibia; order Anura; family Ranidae; genus Rana; species Rana muscosa. The sequence goes on along the minus strand of JARGYO010000094.1, from coordinate 24,936,861 downwards.
GCGGTGGCATAGCGACCTCTTTGCGCTGGATCACATACTTTGTCCATAATCAGCACTCCTGGGCAAGGGGTGAGCGTGCCATAGACCTAGTACATCCTGGCATTTTACACACCAGCACTGCAGTATCACTTGGTGATGTGGCGAGTCCAATAAGTGCAGTCCAAGCTGGTGAGGTGGCTAGCACAAGTAGTGCCCCGCAGCCACAATTAGAAGACAGGCCCGTAGCGCTCATAGGGGTTGATTTACAAAAGGCAAATTGACTGAGCACTTTGCACAGTGCAGTAACACTCTGCAAGAGCAGTTGCTCCAGAGCTTAGTAAATGAGAAAAAGCTCTGATGACTGCCATCGTCCAATCATATGCAAGCAAATATGCGGTTTTTATCATTTTCCTTGCACGTGATTGGGAACTTTTTGCAAACTGAAACTTTACCTCATTTACTAAGCTCTGCAGCAACTGCACTTGCAGAGTACACAGTCTTTTTGCCTTTTAGTAAATTAACCCCTGAGAGTCCTTCTGGATGTGCTTGCAAGTCCTGATTGGTAGCCCCCCAAGTTTTCTGCAGCTCCCGTACTTCCCTTATTCACTGCCCAACCCAGAATTCAGGTGGAAACAGCAAATTTAACAACTCGCCTTAATTTTTTTTTTACCTGTTTCTCACGGAAGATCTGTAATGATTGATTGTGGACCAAAGCAATTTATATGCCTAGCAGTTTATCGCCGCCAACCCAAATTGTCACACTATTTGCATGGAAACCTGTCACTGAGTTAAAAAAAAAATTGGACTTAGCCTTCAACATGGGCATTACAAAGAAGAATGAGTTGCGGTCATTTTGGTCCACAGACCTGATTCATCATATACCTGTGTTCTCTGCTACTATGGCCAGGGGTGGATATGAGACTAGATAAAAAACAAAACAAACAGAAAATCCCAGTGCTGTCCTAGTAAGGTTGCCACCTGGCCGGGATTCACCCGGACAGTTCGGGTTTGGAACCATGCGTCCAGGTTTAAGACTGCCTGAAACCCGGACACATTATTCAGACTGGACTTTGGCTTCCCAGCAGGGTTGCTGGCTGCAGTTGTCTAAGCTGAGAGTGTCTGTTACACTCTTTCGTGTGAAAGAGTGTGCCCAAAGCCAGATCTAACAATCGCCCCCAAACACACACAGACGGGAGAGAAGAGAGGGCTCGATCTGAACCTCTTACTCCCACCCCTACCCCTCTGTGTCTGCCCACACTCCAATCCCTGGCGCTGTGCCTCAGAAAAGGAAAGCCGGGCTGGAAATTTGAAGTCCAGCAGCCTCAGATACATCTGGATGAGAGGTGCTGACCGCCAAGGGATGAGTGAGCTCACCATCCATCCCTGTCTGACTGAAGACTCCCTCCTTCTCTCTCCTGCCTCTGAGTGATTACACTAAGGTAAATCAGGGTTCTCAGAGCACCCCTTACATCAGTTCCCCTTTACACCAGAGGCCACAGTGTTCCCCCTTACATCAAAGTCCTCTCCATACATCAGAGTTCTGTGTTTCCCCTTAATTCATGGTTCCCAGAGGATCCCTAATGTCAAAGTCCCTAGAGTTCTCCCTTACATCAGAGTCCCCCCTTACAGTGAAAGAGAACTCTGAGAGTTCAGATGTAAAAGAGGACTCTGATATAAATGGGGGACTCTTGTTATTAACTTCAAATGATTAGAAATGTTATTTAATAGCAAAATATATGTATAGGTTATACTATAAAAAAAAATTGCTGTGCGCCGCTAAAGTGATCGGGATTGACTTGAAGAAAAGGTGGCAACCCTATGTCCTAGCTCAGTGATGGCGAACCTTGGCACCCCAGATGTTTTGGGACTATATTTCCCAGGATGCTCAACTACACTGCAGAGTGCATGAGCTTAATGGGAAATGTAGTTCCAAAACATCTGGGGTGCCACGGTTCCCCATCACTGTCCTAGCTTGTCTGATAATAAGGACCAAAAGATGGTGAATGAAATGTTCAGAATTGTGAAAATGGAAATAGTTCTGCACCTATATATGAAACAGTGGGGTTGATTTACTAAAACTGAAGAGTGCAAAATCTGGTGTAGCTGTGCATGGTAGCCAATCAGCTTCTAACTTTAGCTTGTTCAATTAAGCTTTGACAATAAAACCTGGAAGCTGATTGGTTTATTTTTTATTTAGTGGTATGAAATGAAATGGTAGCTTCACAGAATATGTTGTACAAACAAAGTAGCATACATATGATCACTAGGTAGTGGTATCTGAACTAGAGTTAAGTATACTGAGGATAATAACACAAACAACTCTTTAAGTATACAAGATACCCAGATACCTAGGAGGTGTAAGACTAGCGCTTCGCCTTGACGGGTCAACTGATCACTTACATTACAATAGGGATTAGCCCTGGTACCCATGGAGAATTCGGGTATCCATGCCTGGGAGAAGAGTACTGCGGGGTGGCCGACTGGGGTCAAAACATACCAAATTTTGAGTTAAATGAAGGAAAGTGAGTATAAATGGAGTAAAAGGGAAGTGGGGGGGGTAGGGGGTATATTGGTAAAGTGGGGGGGGTAGAAGTCCACCAAGGGAGCGAGGGCCACCCTCGGTTCTCCAGGCCATGGTTTGGAACAAGAGCCTCTGGCAATCATCATGGCCAGACTATGTATCGTGGAGGTATTCCTCTGAGAAGCGGAACTGGGTCCAATAAAACCACCTGGTCTTATGTTCCTCGGATTTATCCCGGAACGTGGCAGTCAGGTCTTCCATTCGTTCAATGTCATTGAAGAGGATGTAAATATCAAAAAACTTTTGCTGAAAAAAAAAAAAACCCTGCAAGAAAAAGGCATAATGAGCTAGTATGCTATGCATACTAGCTCATTATGTGGCACTTACCTCAGATCGAAGCCTCTGAAGCCTCGTTCCCCTCCGCCGCCGCCATGTCCCCTCCGGCCGTCTTCCGAGTATCGCCGCTCCGGCGCTGTGATTGGCCCGAGCAGCAATGACGTCACACGCATGTGCGCCGGGCCGGCATTCTCCCATTCAGAAAACCGGCAAGCTCAGTGCGCCTGCGCCGTTGTCTATGGCGTGCATGCGCCGTAGACATCGGTGCAGTGTTTTCTGCAAATATCTCCTTAACCTTGAAGGGTTAAGGAGATATTTCTTGCACCTACAGGTAAGCCCTAATCTAGGATTACATGTAGGTGCAAGTTGTCACAGTGAGTTTACAACCACTTTAACCCTCGTGAACCATTGAGCCACTGTGGGAAGCTGATTGGTTTCTATGCAGAGCTGCACCAGATTTTGCACTCTCCAGTTTTAGTAAATCAACCCCATTGCCTCTTATATACTCTGGGTGGGAATGAGAGACAAAAAATGAATGAGAAATGTCTGTAGTATCCATTGGAAACAGCCTGCTCTGGGGTCAGGGAACCCACACTAAAACAGAAGATGAGAAGGGGAGAGAGGCGCCAGGCGACCAATAGTGTAAAACAGTTTAATGAGTAAATCTAAAACACAGTAACATGTTCAGCTCACAGGGTAATAATGAAAGACTGTCTGTGCCCAGTTGGGCTGTGTGAAGGATCCTGCACAAGATAGTGGAATAGTCCTAGCTGCAGTGATGGCTCTCTCTGTGAAGCCAGGAGGGAGGACGCTGGAACCACGAGCTGCAGGGAGCTGAATGACAGCTGTCAGAGCCAGAGTAGAACTGACCCATTGGAACACATTTCACAGGTAAGAGGAGGGAGGCGTGACTTGCAGCTCGTGGTTCCAGCGTCCTCCCTGCTGTCTTCATGGAGCCACCACTGTGGCTAGGACTTTTCCACTATCTCGTGCAGGATCCTTCACACAGCCCACCTGGGCACAATTAGTCTCTCATTATTACCCTGTGAGCTGAAGATGTTACTGTGTTTTAGATTTACTCATTAAAGTGTAAGTTCACATTTGCAGAAAGAATCTGTAAGGTGAACTTACACAGGACCCCCTCCTCCCCCCTCCCCCCAGTCCCGCTGACCTGGAGCGCAGTGATCTACTGTTCTGAGCCCTGCTATAGCCACGTGATGGGTCCGGGGGGCTTAGAAATCAGCATTTGGTGCTTGCACAGTGAAGACAAATGTCATCCAGATCATCCAACAGCATTGGTGGACCTTAGAAATTGTTCTGGGGCGAGAATATGTTTATTTGGCCTAATGCATGTGGTTGGTTTTGTCCATACAAATAAAAATAAAAAAAGAGTTTATCTGCACCCCAGATAAACTCTGGTTATCGTCTTTCTTCTTCTCTCCTCCCGCTGTACAGCGTGAGGAAAGAAAAGCCTATAACCGGCTTGTGTTTACATCCTGTGATTAGCTATCACTGGCTAACCGCTGATCATGTGGTAAAGGGCCGCTTTACCTCTGTAGCGGGGTCCTCAATTTAGGGGTAGTGTTTGAGTGGTAGTTATGCTCAAACACCTAAATTGTTAGAACATTATCAACCATTTTTGTCTGCAGGAAGAGTATCGGTGTGCTGTTCCCTGTGGCCTGCAGGTGGCGCTGCCATAGTGGGCCGGGGTTGAACCGCTGATACAGTGCTGTGCCTTGTGTGTCCCCTCTCGGCAGCCGTGCAGTGGGGAGTGGTCGGCCTGCTGTGTATGCTAGGAGAGGATATAAAAGGGGCAGATGCTGCCTGTTCGGGGTTCGGTCATCGAGAGTCCTACTCCCAGGGAGTGTGTGTTCCTGTCCGCCCTGGGCACCTTTGGCCCAGGGGCGGTGGTCGGTGAATCAGTCCCAGGCACCTTTAGCCCTGGGGCTGCAACTAAAGGCCTTGGGCCCAGCACCTTCGGCTGGGGCCCATCAAGGAATCTCAGGGTGCCGCCTTGCGAGGGGACCCGCATCTTAGACGAGGAGGCCGGGGAAAGACCATTCTGAGGGACTGGTGAGAAGTCACAGTGAAGGAAGGGGCCCGGTAACTCTCTGGAGGGATGTCTTCTCCTTACAAAGAGGCCAAGCTTTGAAAACCAAGTTCACCAGGTCTGTGGCAGAGACCAAGTGTATCAGTTTGTGTAGTGATTGTGCGGTTAGTTTGAGTACCATTTGGCTGCTAGTCCCTATCTAGGGAGACTATCCAAATGGGCTAAGTCTGCTTGAGAAGCCAAGCAGTGAAGTGTATTACGTTTGTGCCTGGACCTCTCCCACACCTTATGCTGTCCTGTTCTCTCTCCAACCTTTTCCTATCAGAGACTGTCGTTTAAGAGAAATAAACTCTACGTTGGAGTTACAGCTGGTGTGGACATTGAAGTCATTGGGGGAAATAGAGACTTGTCTTATTTGACTATAGAGATGAGAACCATTCTCGGGAGAATCTGGCTGTGGAGACCCATCACAACACCGCTCAACCTCTTTACACAGGAGGGTACGGGCATATAGAGCTGGGTGTGCCCTTTCCTCCTGCGAGGAGCCGAAAGACAAGGAGGAGAGGGTGGTAAGCGCTATACCTCAATCTGTGATTAGCTCAGTTTGGAGGACTGTTTGATCACAGAGTGCACCACCAGCGTGATCATGGACATCCATGTACGCCCTCCCGGCAAAGTAAGTCCATGCTGTAGCTGTCTTTCGGCTATATTGTGGGCGTGAAGTGGTTAAAGAAAGAGCGCACAGACCCCTCCAAATGTCCTCTAAAATACATAAACATCTAAGTGCAATTGATTTCTTTGGATTTCCTATTATAGAAGAAAACTTTAAAAGTCTGAGAAGCCCAAAAAAGAGTTCAGAGCAGATTGGGATCTCTTTATGGCTGACTTTGAGTCTAGAAGGATGGTTGGGAATGGTCTCTGCTCCTAGGAGGACATTATTCATCGCCCTTCTAAACATACACACAGCCTGAGGGTGAGACAAATGCGCACTTTGTTATACAGAAAGAAGTAGGTGGACACACCCAACGTTGTGCCAGAAACGTGACTAATAATGGAGAAATCTCTGCAGGTGGAGACACATTACATTACAGAAAATCTGACTTCCCCCTCTACTCCTTGCCACCCTCTTCCTCCCACTGCTCCCTTTTCCTCCTCCTTGTCCTAGAATCCAGACGGACAGAAAAACCTCTTTGCTGTGAAAATAAATGACTTTTCTTAAAGTATTGTACGAGCTAAGGATTCTTCAAATTCTACTATAAAACAAATTCCTAACAGTGTATGCGGTAAGAAGACGTTTAATGCTTGTGCCGTGTTTTCAGGTTTTATCCTCCAGAATCTTCTGTTTTGGACTCCTCACCTTTCTAGAAATATTTTCAGGTCTATTCATTGTCAGGAAGTACAAAAAAATCTGATTGGAGGATGTATGGGCAGACCTAATAAGGTGCGACCCCCACCAATTATTCTTCTGACTGCTCTAAACGAAGCGGAGTTCCATATTGTGAGAGTTGGCAGGAATTGGGAACTCTGCTCACAGCACTCTACTTCCAAATAGATCAGAAGTTTGTACAGTGGAACCTTGGATTACGAGCATAATCCGTTCCAGGAGAATGCTCGTAATCCAAAGCACTCGCATATCAAAGCGAGTTTCCCCATAAAAGTCAATAGAAACAAAAATAATTTGTACCGCATTGACTTCTATGGCATGCAATGCCGCATGTGGCCAGAGGTGGGGAGGGCGCCGGAGAGCCTCGGAAATATTTGGAAAGGCTAGGGGACAGCTTGGCTGAACTCGGAAAGGTGCGGGAACAGAGTATTTCCGAATGGCTCCGATCGGCTCTGGTGCCCCCCCACCTCAAGCCAAATTCGGTACTGCACACCGTTGTGGCTTGAATCCTGCTCGTTTTGCGAGACGACACTGGCAAACCGAGCCAGGATTTAAAAAAAAGCAGTGCTCATATTGCGAAACGCTCGTTAACTGCTTTACTCGCAATCCGAGTGTAGCGGGCAGTCTCCTCCACTCCCAGTCCTTTCTATTAAAGTTCTCACTCGCAATGTCTCTGGTCTAGGGGTATGATAGGGGGAGAGAGAGAGAGTGTGCTACGCCAGGCTTCCACCACAGGTGTATAAGTGGTATTAGCAAAAGGTCTTTACCTTCGGGCCTGTATTGTGTATCAGATCCTCCCTCCCGGAGTCTCCAGAGGACCTCATCTGCCAGGAAACGAGCCTCACACCGTTGCAAGTCCAACACTCCTTTATTCGAACATAGCATGGACTTACTTGCTTACAAACAGAACAGGAGGTGTGAATGTGTATATAGGCCCAGACACAAGTTCTTTCTTCCACTCTCCTCCAAAGAGTGGGCTATGGTCTCCGCACGAGGGAAATTCACCTTCCGGATGGTCTCCGACAAGAGGCTCACCCGTCACCGGCAGTATGCTGCACCGGGTCTTCAGATGAGGAGCTCTCCCCGGTCCATTACGTCCACCTCGGATTCAGGCGTCCATCTCCGGAGCACCCTAGGATCCTTCCCTCGCGGAACTCAGTGTTGGGCACTGAGCTCCGGGCCGCCGTCCAAGTACCTCATCCCAGGCTAAAGGTGCCTGAGATGGAACACGATCTCCGGTGGTCCTCTAGGCCTAGTCCGCCTAGAGGACAAACACGAACTCCGTCCGCAGACTAAAGGTGCCAGGGACAACGAACCCCGTGACAAAATGGCCGGCCCCCTTTATACCCTTCTCCGGCATGCGTAGCGGGTTCCCCGCCCCACCACACGGCTGCCAAAGTAGGACAAAAAGGGATTCGACACAGCAATGACTCGTCCGTCGGCCCAAAGTGACAGCGCCACCCGGTGGACCACCGGAGATACACCACTGGTGTCACCGAAAAATTTCAAAAGTTTCCCCGGGAAAGTAAGTACCCGCTACATACTCCCCCCTGTCTTTTGACACTGGTCCCCAGTGTCTGGAGTAAACCACATCCTCAACGGCTGACATGATTCAGTCCAGATACCGTTAACAAATTGAAAAAAAACCAAAACTTTTTGGAAACACTATCCTACTGTAGAAGTTGTGTCTGAGCCCCTGCAACAAAAAGAGGAGTAAAAGACATCAAACATTTCAAAATTGCATATTAACATTTACTTTTTCCCTCCCCATCCTGACTAAAGACCTCCCCAGAGTCTATAATCTTGCTGGGATGTTCTCCTGCAGAGGGAAAAAAAACAAAAACCAACATGTAAAACCCTGACACATGTATTCGTATGTGTGAGTAAAAGAAATTTCTCCTAAAAGAAATCCCTGTTTCTCCAAAGAGTGGGTGCGTGAAAAGTGTTTATAACGTTGCGCAACACTGCCACCTGGTGACAGCATCACGGTAACTGCACCCGTTGAACTTCTCCTTTTTTTTTTCTAACACTATCTACCCCAGAGTCTGTGATCTCTTTGCGGGAAGAAAACAAACAGGAACAGTTCTTTTTTTTTTTTTCTTTTCTTTTCGGGCACACAAACACAATTGCCCCAGAAAGTTCAGCAGCATGACACTAAAGGAGTCTTTTTCTCCTAGAGGTAGAAACGTGGGTGCGGCAGAGTCAGTGGTTTTAGGTGCTGTTCCATAGTCTCTAGATGGTACTCCACATCTTCGCCTTCTTTGCGTTTTAAAACCACTTTATCTGCATGGATGTGTCTTCCCACCATCCATTCTGCCTTGCAGTCTTTGAAGCGCTGTGAAGCCTTTGGATAACACGCTAAGTATCTGCGAGCGTGCGGGACTTTGAGATGGGTCCAAACAAAATCATTGTACCAACGCTCCCTGCATACCTCCACCTCATACAGCAGGTCCTTCGGCAAGTAAGGATACTCCCATCCGTATTCTGCTGCAACTTTTTGACCAAACAGGCGCTGTAGTCTCGCCAAAGGAGGCATGGTTGATCTGTCCCCTTCACCAGGCAGAACGACCGCATCTGGATGGCGAGGTGCCTTGACCACCTCTAATCTGGGCATTGGAGGCCGCAACAACAATCTTCTTACTCCAGCATCAGGTGCAGAGGGCGCAGGGGATGTAGGAACAAGTTGAGGGAGAGATTCTCCTTCAGGCGCTGATGCCTCCACCCGGGGTGTGTTCTCTCCCACAGACATAGGAGAATTCCGAAACCCACGGAATGCAGCAAACGGTGCCTTGTCCCAGCCCTTCTCGGCAAACAGATCGTCAATCAGGACATCATCTCCCATATCCGAGAGAGATTCTAGGTCAAAAGTGTCACACTCCTCTGCGGGTATGTAGCCCTGTGTGGAAACAGAACATCCACACTCCGGAGACTTGCTAGGCCATGCCTTCCTGACACATCCTCCCTCACACCAAGTCTTCTCAGCCGGCTTACCTTGGCCTTTCTTGGGATGTCCGGAACTCTCGTCTACGGATTCATCCGGGCCTGGCGTAGGCATGCGAGGCGGTCCACCATCACCGCTGGTCGGGGCTACCACGCTGGTTCTCTTCTTCGGTGGCGGACGCTGTGAGACAGTGGTGACCGAGTCAGCATCCTCGGATTTCTCCCGTTGGTGTTTCACGACCTCCTCCGCGGTCGTTGCAGTGTGCGCAGGGGCGACTCTCACAGCCGTGATTCCTGCCTTCTGTGTGGCGATGCCTGAAGCCCGGCCTGGGTAGATGGTTTTCGGCCACTCCACCGCCGGATCCACCTCAAACATGAACTCCCCGCAGGCGTCACATCGTCCGAAGGGCTTTAACCAGACATACCAGTCCCGAGCATCCGGGACAAATCATGCCCAAGGCCTCCACGTCCATACAGGAATATAGGGCGAATTGACCCCTCGGCTTCAGTCGGATCCCCGTATCCGTTATGGGAGCAGCAGCAGTCAATGTTGTAGTGGCCAGATGAACCGGAATCCACGAGGCGGGTCCAAACATGGCGACCTGTTGCTGTTCCATCACGCACTGCAGAGTTTTCGCGCCAACGTCCCACGTGTAGTCCGTCACACGTATTGGACTCCTCCCCTTTTGCTCCAGTTCGCAGGCTTTTTCACTTAGCTTGGATGAGACACGCCCACGAACTAAGCGGTGGGGGCTTGTGTCTGATGGCGCACTGCAATTAAAAACCCCACGTGTAGTCCGTCACACGGCTGGGTTTTCCCCCTTTCACCACTCTGCCTGCGCGGGTCTTTCCTCTTCTGAGGTCATGTCCACGACTTTCGAGTAGGGCTGCACTTCGGCCTATACACTTGACTCTTTCCGGCTGACACGTTCTTCCAAGTGATACACAATACATATACCGGACCCGAGCCCCCACGTGTAGCGGGCAGTCTCCTCCACTCCCAGTCCTTTCTATTAAAGTTCTCACTCGCAATGTCTCTGGTCTAGGGGTATGATAGGGGAGAGAGAGAGAGTGCGCTACGCCAGGCTTCCACCACAGGTGTATAAGTGGTATTAGCAAAAGTTCTTTACCTTCGGGCCTGTATTGTGTATCAGATCCTCCCTCCCGGAGTCTCCAGAGGACCTCATCTGCCAGGAAACGAGCCTCACACCATTGCAAGTCCAACACTCCTTTATTCGAACATAGCATGGACTTACTTGCTTACAAACAGAACAGGAGGTGTGAATGTGTATATAGGCCCAGACACAAGTTCTTTCCTCCACTCTCCTCCAAAGAGTGGGCTATGGTCTCCGCACGAGGGAAATTCACCTTCCGGACGGTCTCCGACAAGAGGCTCACCTGTCACCGGCAGTATGCTGCACCGGGTCTTCAGATGAGGAGCTCTCCCCGGTCCATTACGTCCACCTCGGATTCAGGCGTCCATCTCCGGAGCACCCTAGGATCCTTCCCTCGCGGAACTCAGTGTTGGGCACTGAGCTCCGGACCGCCGTCCAAGTACCTCATCCCAGGCTAAAGGTGCCTGAGATGGAACATGATCTCCGGTGGTCCTCTAGGCCTAGTCCGCCTAGAGGACAAACACGAACTCCGTCCGCAGGCTAAAGGTGCCAGGGACAACGAACCCCGTGACAAAAATGGCTGGCCCCCTTTATACCCTTCCCCGGCATGCGTAGCGGATTCCCCGCCCCACCACACGGCTGCCGAAGTAGGACAAAAATGGATTCGACACAGCAATGACTCGTCCGTCGGCCTAAAGTGACAGCGCCACCCGGTGGACCGCCGGAGATACACCACTGGTGTCACCGAAAAATTTCAAACGTTTCCCCGGGAAAGTAAGTACCCGCTACGCGAGTTTTCACTATATAGTGTAGGCTCCATATATAGTAGATAGTATATAGAGTTGGGCCAAACACCCCCAGTTCAGTTCGCACCAGAACTCCCGAACATGTAAAACATTGGGACCTGAAACGCGAACCATTGGTGGCCCGTCCATTAGGGGCGCATGGGTGCCTCCCTATCCATGCGTCCAGCCCTCTAATCTACATACAGGGCTCCGGATGCATGGATTCCAATGTTTTGTTTTTTTTGAAGCGCATGATTAGAGCCAGAGGCTCTAATAGGCTTCAAAAAAGGGTGGGTTCTGGACGCAGAGCACTGCGCCCTGAGCCTTCCCAGTCGATGAAATGAATATTCGCTATTGTCACACTGATTCTTCTCCCAGCCAATCAGGAAGTGGGTCCCGAGACCTGTTTCCTGATTGGCTGAAAGGAAAAGTGATCCTATTGGCCTAGGAGGAGGAGGGAGGAGATGACGCAGGGGAAGCCTGACCGACCAACCCACAAGCCACCAGGGAGGAGCGCTCTATAGACTGTCATTTCCCTCCAGCCGGAGCTCAGTGCAGTGCCAGGGATACCTGTGTGCTGTGCCAGTTTTTTACCCATTCCCTGCCAGGGTAGGCTTCAAAATGGAGGGGAGACAAGGAGACTGGGACACAGAGGGGGGAAGCCGCCACCGGTGGGCACCCTCTATCCGGAGATGGCAGCACAAGGTAAGAGAGCCAGTGACTGGTGGGGGGGTTGTGTATGGTGCGTGGTGGTGGGCTGGAGTGACGGGGGGACATCTGTGGTCAGGTCTGTCTGCTGCCCCCCAACCGATAGAGCACCAGCCACCACTGCCGTGAACTCTATTAAATTCTATGGGAACCGAACTTGAAAAATCAAAAATGCCCATTTTGAAGGCTTATATGCAAGTTATTGGCCATAATAACTTGCATATAGTCATTGTGTCCTGGGAACTGCCCTGGTGGACATGTATCAATGCAATTATTTTTTTTTAACAAGATAATTTGCACAGGAGCAGTGATTTTAATGATGCTTAAAGTGAAATAATAAAAATCCTTTAAATATACATAGTACATGGGTCAAGAAATTATGCAGCATATATGTCTGCTGGTTGGGTTCTCGATCCCCTCCTACCCTAGACAGGGATCCCTATCAAGAATACAGAGGGAGTTCTCAGAACCCTACAATAGATTGGCTGGTTAGTCTTTCAAAAAGGGTCATGTGACTCCTATGCAAATCAGTGTGCTTCTAAAAGCTTAAACCACCCTCGTGTTTTTTCACCTTAATGCATCCTATGCATTAAGGTGAAAAAACACCTTGCAGTCACCGGCCCCCCCAGCCCCCGTTTTACTTACCCGAGCCCCGAATCTCTGTGTGCGCGATCCCGCGTTTCTTTCCCCCAGGTCCTGTCGGCTCTTCATTGGATAGATTGATAGCAGCGCAGCCATTGGCTCCCACTGCTGTCAATCAAATCCAATGACGTGGCCGCCAGGGGGCAGGGCCGAGTCATACAATTGGCGGCTATGGATGCAGATTGTAAGGCACGGTAGGCGCTCCCGCAAGCTAACCCCCCTCGGGAGAGAGCTTTCCAGAGGGGGTTAGCTCTTGCGGGGAGGAGCCGCCGTGGGACACCAGAAGAGGACGTTCGGGGCCACTCTGTAATCCTGGCTTTCCTCTCTTCATTTGTCAGCATCTCAATACTTGATGATCAGGACCATGGTCTCTCCCATCCCTATATTGAGATGTAAATGGCCGCCTGTCCTAAAAGTTTTTTTTTTTCTCCAATGTTGATCATGCCCCCAGCGATTCATGTCTCACAAACAGGCAGATGAAACCTTGGGTGCTGGCACAGTAATAAATCTTCTGTGCCGCTGAGTTATTGCCAGTGGAACTATCCTGTCGGGAAGTTGTTTCGCCAGTAGAACTCCCTGGTTGGGAAGTTGTTTCGCCAGTAGAACTCCCAGGTTGGGAAGTTGTTTCGCCAGTAGAACTCCCAGGTTGGGAAGTTGTTTCGCCAGTAGAACTCCCAGGTTGGGAAGTTGTTTCGCCAGTAGAACTCCCAGGTTGGGAAGTTGTTTCGCCAGTAGAACTCCCAGGTTGGGAAGTTGTTTTGAACATTCTGGTTTTCTGGCCAGCTCTTTTATTCTCCCTTTGCCTTTTGTCACCTGACAGCAGGCCTTTTAGTCCCCAGTGAGGCTGAACAACATCACAGTGGTGTCCTACATAGGGGGGGCAGGTCAGAGCCTGCAGGGGCGGTCCACTGAGAAGAAGTGGAGATGACTGTGATCTGGTTGGAGTAGAATATCTCATCTCATTTGAGTCTACATTATAGGTGATCTGGCTGACCATTTTCTTTTTTTTCATATATAGATTGTTTTGTACTTTTTGTTTTTTTTTGTATATTTCTATTTTTGAATCCAAAGCAGAACGTGTGGATTGTGAAATGATGTGCCCCTTTTTCGTGTAAGTGCCGTAGTAAGCTGAAGAAAACCTTAGATTTATGGACATCTCTGCATGACCGCAGGGTATTGTTATAATACATTAGGTTGTGACATCAGGAAAATAGAGTAAGATGGAAACTAATGCCGCGTACACACAATCATATTCCGACAAGAAAACAATGGGTTTTTTTCCGACGGAATGTTGGCTCAAACTTGTGTTGCATACACACGGTCACACAAAATTCCGACTGTCAAGTACGCGGCGATGTACAAGACGTACGCCGAGCCGAGAAAAATGAAGTTCAATAGGCAGTGCGGCTCTTCTGCTTGATTCCGAGCATGCGTGGATTTTTGTGCGTCGGAAATGCATACAATCAGAATTTCCGACAAGAACTTCTCTTGTCAGAAAAATTGAGAACCAGCTCTCAAATTTTTGCTGTCGGAAATCCCGACAGAAAAAGTCCGATGGAGCCTACACACAGTCGGAATTTTCGACCAAAAGCTCACATCAAACTTTTCTTGTCGGAAATTCCGACCATGTGTACGCGGCATAAGGACTTGTGTTATCTTGCCAACACTAACAACAGAGCAAGCAATGAGAATTTATAATATTGCCAGGGAAAGGTTGTCTTTTTGAAACATGAATTTCTTACACAAAGAGCATGATAGGAAAACCAAGCCTTTGTAATATATTTCATGCAAGCTGTTTTTGTAGATTTGATACCGGTTTTATACTGAGGATGGCTATACCTACTAGGGGTGCAACGGATCAAAAAACTCACGGATCGGATCGATCCTCGGATTAGAGCCACGGATCGGATCATTTTCGGATCGGCTAAAAAAATAAAAAAATAATGTTACACCCACCGGAATTTTCGATTTCACAGTTATTTTGAACACAAAACTGAGCTTATATGCTTAAATACAGTATTTGTAAATCCAACGGACTCTTTACATGTTAATTTTTTAAAAGCAGCAGCAAACCTGCTGACCTTACATGGTTGCTAATGTGACAGAACACCTCTGATTTTCACATTTAACTAAATGATAAATGTGAAAATCAGAGGTGTTCCGTCACATTAGCAATCATGTAAGGTTTGCTGCTGCTTTTAAAATGTAAACAGTCTGATGGATTTCCAAATAATGTATTAAAGCTGATAAGCTCAGTTTTGTGTCGAAATCGAAAACTCCATTGGGTGTAACAAGATGTCCGCTTGGCCCCTTCTCAATCATTACTGTGCAGGAGTGTGGGGTGGAACAAGATGGCGGCGAAACGTCATTACAGCGGCCGCCGCCGGGTGTACCGAGATGGCCCCCGCTCCCGAGCTAGGCCGAAGCCGCAGCCTTTCCTACGGCCGAGGCTCCGGAGCGCTCCGCGGATCGCGTGGTGATCCGATCCGAACAGGGTGACCCGTTCGGATCACGGATCACCACCGATCCGTTGCACCACTAATACCTAAAGTACAGTATACTGAGAAGCAGTTTATCACCGAGGACACTGTATTCGGAATCATTGGATTATTTTCTCTGGCTCAAGAAGCAGAGCTCCATTCTTTAGCAAAGTCTGTGAGCTATCAAAAGAGTATACATGTATATGGATAGTAGAGAATTCGAGATCTTTTGGGGTGGAGCATGATTTTGGTTCCATTTGAAGGGCTAGAAGGTTTTTACTTTGGCAGGTAAACCAATCAAGCATGCTAAGTTACAGTGGCGGCCTGTCCATTAGGGGCACAGCTCTCCCTAATCCACACGCCTGGCCCCTAATCTCTTTGCAGGGCGCTGGATGCATGGATTTCAACTTGTTTTTTGCACGTGATTAGAGCTGTTGGCTCTAAATTAGCTTCAATAATGGGTGGACTTGGGGCCCACCCACTTGTGTGACATTAGCAATTTAATATTCGCTAATGTCTTCCTGTTTCTCCTCCCGGCCAATCAGGAAGTGGCTCCTGAGAACCGATTGGCTGGGAGTCTTAGGACCCACCTCCTGTTTGGCTGGGAGGAGAAGCAGTGCACTGCCACCTCGTGCCTCTCACTGTATAAGGTAAGGAAGCCATGACTCATGCGGGGGGGTGCCAGTAGTGCGAGGATTGCCGCCTATCAAGCCCCGGGGGGGTGGTGTGTAGTGCGAGTGGATGCCGGATCGCCATTGTGATTGATCAATTGTGAGCTGCAGGGGGGACCAACAGATTTCTAGTGTGTGCGTAAGGGGCCAGGTCTGTTTGCCCCCCCAAATTTTGACCACCAGCCACCACTGCCAAGTTAATTTATTGACTGTCTTCAGCCTTCCAGCTTCTTGCTGAGGTATCCATACTAACATTAAATCTCACACATAGAATCAGACCAAGCGACTAAAGCCCCGTACACACGGTCGGACTTTTGCCCAACAAACTTAATTTTGAGCAAGTTGGACCAACAATCCGACCGTGTGTACGCTCCATCGGACAAACTTTTTTTGTTTGGTTTTGGATTTCATCGGACAAAAGTTGGGTCTGCAAACGGACAAACTTTTGCCCAACAAAAGTCAGATGGAGCAAAGTCCGACTGTGTGTACAGAAAACCATCGGACTTTAGTCCGATGGACAAAACAACTAATGTTAAAATCAACCAACAATAGCAGAAGTTGACCAAAGGGTGGCAGTAAAGAGCAGAAAAAACACGCGATGTTGTAAGAAGTTTAAAGAAAGTTTACAGAAAAGTCCGAGCGTGTGTATGCTATGGGTGTTCCCAACCAACTCCGTTTGGACAAAAAAACACGGAAAAGTCCGATGGAAGTCCGACCGTGTGTACGGGGCTTTAGGATGCTGCATTACAGCCCCAGACACTTGCTGGGTCTGTGGACCTCACAGATTCCACCCTAGTTCTGGTCCAGTAGAGCTGAGATTAATATTTAAACTTTGAGGACATCAGAACAAGAACAAGTGGTCCACAGGGGACAACGTTTTATGAAACAGGACTTCAGAAAAAGGTGATTTTTTTTGTCTGCCAGCTGCACTTTCCCCTCCAGCTTTACACATAGACCGTGTCATCAGTGAGCGAGTTTGGGGTGGAGGAACTTGCTTTGTGCACTGGTCCAAATCATTTGGTGGAGGGGGGGATTATGGTGTGGGGGGGGGGGTTCAGGAGTTGGGCTTGGCCCCTTAGTACCAGTGAAGGGCACTCTTAAAGTGTCAGACATTTTGGACAATTTCATGCTCACAACTTTGTTTAAACAGTTTGGGGATGGCCCCTTCCGTTTTCAACATGACCGCACACTAGTGCACAAAACAAGGTCCATAAAGACATGGATGAGCGAGTTTAGTGTGAAGGAACTTGTCTGGCCTGCACAGAGTCCTGACCTCAACCCGATAGAACACCTTTGGGATGAATTAGAGTGGAGACTGCGAGCCAGGCCTTCTTGTCCAACATCAGTGCCTGACCTCACAAATGGGTTTTTGGAAGAATGGTCAAACATTCCCATAGACACATTCCTAAACCTTGTGGACAGCCTTCCCTGAAGAACTGAAGCTGTTATAGCTGCAAAGGGTGGGCCAACTCAATATTGAACCCTACAGACTAAAGCCTCGTACACACGGTCGGACTTCAAACAAACTTTTCTGTGGATTTTTGTCCGAAGGGAATTGGCCGGGCACACCCATAGCATACACACGCTCTGACTTTTCTGCAAACTTTCCCAAAACTTGTCCAACATCACGTGGTTTTTCTGCTCTTTACCGCCACCCTTTGGTCAACTTCTGCTATTGTTGGTTGATTTAAACATTGGTTCTGGGCATGCTTTTTTGTCCATCGGACAAAAGTCCGATGGATTTCTGTACACACGGTCGGACTTTGCTCCATCTGACTTTTGTTGGCGAAAAGTTTGTCCGTTTGCAGACCGAACATTTGTCCGATGAAAACCAAAAAAGTTTGTCCGATGGAGCATACACACGGTCGGATTTTTTAGTCAAACTTGCTCCAAAATGAAGTTTGTTGGCAAAAAGTCCGACCGTGTGTACGAGACTTAAGACTAGGATACCATTAAAGTTCATATGCGTGTAAAGTAAGGTGACCAGATTTTTAAAATGAAATCCGGGGACATATTTTTTATTTTTTACTAGTAATAGCGGCAATCAGCAACTCTCTGCCCATCGCCGCCCGCCTCACAGCCTGTCAAGTCTCACTCTCCGTGGCCCGGCTTCTACTGGGTGGGGTGTGGAGTAAGATCACTCCGCCAGGAAAGGCAAGGAGATAAGCAGGCAGGCGGCTGGCCGGGACTTGAGTCAAGGCAGAAGAACATGCGAGCGGAGCTGAATGGGCACCCGAAACTGAAGAAATATTGCCTCCGCTCCGACCAGCTCATGATCATCAGAAAGGGGCACAGATAATGGAAAAGAATACACCCCCCTAAGCTAGTAGGAGCGGCGGGGGTGTGTAATTCAGATTTTTTTTTTTTTTTATTCTGCACTGACTGTCTTTGAAATTGCCCCAGCCCCTGTTCAAATCCAATCCGGGGACAAAACCGGGGACAGACTTGGTCCGGGGACAGTGTCCTCAATCCGGGGACTGTCCCCTGAAACTGGGGATGTCTGGTCACCCTAGTGTAAAGGCAGGCGTCCCAATACATTTGGTAACATAGTATACAGTAAAACCTTGGATTGTGAGCATAATTCGTTCCATAAACATGCTTGTAATCCAAAGCACTTGTATATCAAAGCATATTTCCGCATAAGAAATAATAGAAACTCAAATGATTTGTTCCACAACCACTTATTCATAAGTCCTTCCGTTTATAGTCCATATAAAAAGATTATAGCAATGTGGTAGTTTGTGTAACCATAAAATGTCCATCCACAAATGGAAGCCTCCACAAGGGGATTAGAAGCAAAATCCAGCAGGAGCTCCAGATTATAAAAGAGAAGAGAGGCACCTCTAAACGTAGCAATATGTTGCTAAATGTTGTATCTTAATTTAATGTAACCATATTGCTACACTTAGAGGCGCCTCTGTTCTCTTTTATACTCCATTGTGACGTGACGCTACTCTTATATCAAGACATCGCTTGTATATCAAGTCAAAATTTATTAAAAATGTTTGCTTGTCTTGCAAAACGCTCTCAAACCAAGTTACTCTGAATCCAAGGTTTTACTGTATGTATGTATATATATATATATATATATATATATATATATTGTGAGGGGGTTAGCTCGGCAGCGGGTGTGTGTGACCCCCGAGATGGGCTCCCCACACAAAAACAGGCCCAGCAAACGGAGGTTGTGGTTTTCAAAATCAAAAAGGTGCGGTTTATTTTCTATTTACAGTGACAAAACACAGCAAAGCAAAAGAAACATAAACAAAATAAATCCTGGTCAACTTGACCTCTGACTAAACATACAGGTTTCCTAACTAACAACTGGGATCAGCCTAGTGCTGTCCTAGTCCCCAAGTCCCTGGTTTTAAATTTCCAAGCAAATAGCCACACAGGCTTTGTCTCACCGCACAAGGGTTCACTCTCTCCAGGAAGTCCACACAGGTCTGCTTCCAGGCATGAGCTAACATCTAATGAATCTGGGAGTTCTTATAGAGGCCTAAATGAGCTGACAAGCTTCAGCTGGTCTCATCAACTCCCTGTCTGCACGACGCCCCACACTCTCCCTAGAGGTATGAGTCATCCATGAGCCCACTAGCCTTAGCTGGGCTTATACATCTCTCCACCTAGTTGTATAAGTCGGCGTAAAGCCTGAATTTGGGCGAAATATATCTACCCCCCTGGATGCAACCAGGTGACTTTACCTTCCTGCTGTCACATACCCCCCCCTCTTGTTTTAACCTCGGGGTTGGAACACCAGCAATCAGGCATTCATGTACTCGAGACAAAGCATCCACATTCCCCATTTGAACGCCAGGGCGATGCTTTACTGTGAAGTTGAATTCCTGGAGGGCCAGGAACCACCTATTCACTCTTCTATTTGTTTCCTTGTTTTGAGCCATCCACTTTAACGGAGCGTGATCCGTAACCATGTCAAAGTGCCTACCTAGCAGGTAGTACCGAAGGGAATCTAGAGCCCACTTCACCGCTAAACACTCCTTTTCAACGGTGGCGTAATTTACCTCATGGGACTTCAACTTCCTGCTGAGGTAAATGACTGGGTGCTCTTCCCCGTTCCAGACCTGGGACAATACTGCTCCTAACCCCACATCTGACGCATCACTTTGTACGACAAAGTTTTTAGAGAAGTCGGGTGAGTACAACACTGGCTGGCTACATAAGGCTTGTTTCAAGAATTGGAATGCTGCCTCAGCCTCGGGGGTCCATTTAATCATGACCGACCCTTTCCCCTTCGTCAGGTTGGTTAGGGGCACAGCCTTAGAAGCAAAGTGGGGAATGAATCGCCGATAATACCCAGCGATTCCCAGAAAGGCTCGTACCTGCTTCTTGCTGTTGGGACGTGGCCAACTCTGGATGGCCTCGACTTTGTTGAGTTGGGGTTTTATTACTCCCCTCCCAATGGTGTACCCAAGATATTTGGCCTCCTCCTGCCCAATGGTACACTTCTTGGGGTTAGCCGTAAACCCCGCTTCCCGAACAGAGTCCAGGACTGCTTGCACTTTTGGCAGATGTGAGGCCCAATCTGTGCTATGGACAATTATGTCATCCAGGTAAGCCGCAGCATACTTCCGATGGGGCCTCAGCATCTGGTCCATTTTCCGCTGGAATGTGGCCGGCGCATTCTGTAACCCGAACGGCATTCTTTTATATTGGAACGCCCCGTCTGGGGTTACAAATGCGGTTTTCTCTTTGGCCGACTTGGCCAGGGGGATTTGCCAATACCCTTTTGTGAGGTCAAGAGTCGTCATGTATCGGGCTGTTCCCAGCCGGTCGATCAACTCATCTATACGTGGCATGGGGTAGGTGTCAAATTTTGTAACTTTGTTCAACTGTCGAAAATCGTTACAAAATCGCCAGCTCCCATCCGGTTTAGGCACCAACACAATGGGACTAGACCAATCACTTTGGGACTCCTCTATCACCCCTAAGTTCAGCATTTTCTGTACTTCCTCCCGTATTGCCTCCCGTCGGGCCTCTGGGATCCGATAGGGTTTTAACTTCACCCTTTCACCGGGCGGGGTAATGATGTCATGCTCTACCCCAGATGTTTGTCCCGGCAGCTCAGAGAATACCTCCTTGTTGCGAAGCACAAACTCCTTAACCTCCTGTTGTTGGGGTTGTGACAAGGTGGCTGCTATTCCAACCTCCGGAATCACGCAACCAGTTTGAGCTGGTGACCAAGTGTCTGCGACTAGGGACTCTCTATCCCTCCAGGCTTTCAACAGATTAACGTGATAGATCTGTTCGGGCTTTCGCCTTCCTGGTTGTCTGACCTTGTAATTCACTTCGCTCACTTTTTCCATTATCTCGTAGGGGCCTTGCCATTTGGCAAGGAATTTACTTTCAACCGTAGGGACAAGTACCAGTATCCTATCCCCCGTGAAAAGGTACGGGTCTTGGCTCCACGGTTGTACACTCTCTGCTGTGCTAACTGCGCTTGGGCCAAATGTTCCTTCACGATGGGCATTACCTGTGCAATTCGGTCTTGCATCAGGGCGACATGCTCAATCACACTCCTGTGGGGAGAACTCTCACTTTCCCAAGTTTCCTTGGCAATATCCAACAGCCCTCTTGGGTGTCTCCCATACAGTAACTCAAAGGGGGAGAATCCCGTAGAGGATTGGGGCACCTCCCTAATAGCAAACATCAGATAAGGAAGTAGACAGTCCCAATCATTTCCATCTCTATCCACCACTTTCTTCAACATTTGTTTTAGGGTTTTGTTGAACCTTTCAACCAGCCCATCGGTTTGGGGGTGATACACAGATGTACGTAATTGCGTCACTTTGAACAATTTACACAGCTCCTTCATAACCCGGGACATAAAGGGTGTACCTTGGTCCGTAAGCAGTTCTTTACAAATACCCACCCGGCTAAACACAAGAGATAGCTCTTTGGCTATGGTTTTGGCCGAGGTATTTCGGAGAGGGATCGCTTCTGGATAACGGGTGGCATAGTCCATTATAACTAATATGTACTGGTGCCCCCTAGCGGACTTGATTATAGGACCTACCAAATCCATGGCGATCCTCTCAAACGGGACCTCAATGATGGGTAGAGGGACCAGCGGGCTACGGAAATGTGGCATCGGGGCCGACCTCTGACACACAGGGCAGGAGGAACAATAATTTTCTATGTCCTTCATCACCCCCGGCCAATAGAATCTCTGTAATACCCTCTCTCGGGTTTTCTCTGTCCCCAGATGACCTCCAAGAATGTGCCCATGGGCCAACTCCAACACCAACTTCCTGTAAGGTTTGGGCACCACAAGCTGCTCAACGGTTTCTTCTGCCCTTTTTGCCACCCGATACAGTAGGTCCTTCTCTACGCTGAAGTATGGGTAAGTGCAGGTATTATCTGGGTTCACTAACTCGCCATCTATTTTCACTACGTTTTCCCGTGCCTTTATTAGGGCGGGGTCTTTCAACTGTTCTGTGGCAAAGTTTTCCCTGTGAACCTCAAGATCAGAAAACTCCACAGACGGTAGGTTTTCGTCTGAGGAGGTGGGCTCCTCTCCAGTTTCTTGAGTCTCCCCTGCCAATACTGATAAGGGAAATTCCGGAGAGTCCTCACCACTCTCAGGGGAGTTCTGGCTATCACATTCCTGGTACATAGGGGCACCAGTGGGGGGCTCAGGATCATCCCACAGTTCCCAGAACTTCGGAAAATCCCTTCCCACAATGGCGTCATGCGGTAACTGAGATACTAAGCCCACTGGATGAGAGAGGGTACCTTTGGGGGTCTCGAAACACACTGTAGTCACTGGATACTCTCGGGTGTCCCCATGCACACAAATAACAGCTACCTTGCTATTCCCAGAAACCTCTGTTTTAACTAACTCAGCCTTTATCAGGGTCACAAGGCTACCTGAATCCAGCAATACCACAACATTTCTACCATTAACACACATTTTGCATAAATGTTTCTCAGTTCCTCGAATGGCAGTGCATGCGACTGTCGCACACAGCGACTGACGTCTGCCCGTCAGAAAGTCACACTGCATGGGTTCCTCCACAACCGGGCAATTGGCTGCAATATGTCCCGCTTGCCGGCAGCGGTAGCAAACGATCCTTCTTGCGGCCTCTTGAGCCGCTGATTTCCCAGGCTGTTCTCGCCAAACTTGGGGTAGAGCTCCCACCCTCTCACTCTCTCCACCCTCACCCCTTGGAATCCTCTTATCCGCCCCTGGGGATGGTCTGGTCTTAGGGTGGAAAGTCCGAGTGTCTCTGGAAGAGGCCGTCAGGTTCTCTGTAGCCAAGTATTTCTCCACACGATCCACAAGACCATCGGCCGTCTCTGGGTCTCCATGGCTTACCCACTTTTGGATGGCAGTAGGAAGAGCTCTCAAAAACCGATCCATTACAACACGTTCCACAATCTTTGGTGCGGACAAAGTCTCTGGCTGTAGCCACTTTCTGCTCAGGTGAATGAGATCATACATTTGAGACCTGGGGGGTTTTCCAAGCTGGAAAGTCCAGTTATGCACACGCTGAGCCCGGACAGCCTGGGTGACACCCAGCCTTGCCAATATTTCAGCTTTTAGCATCGCATAGTCTTTTGCTTGGTTAGGCTCTAGGTCATAGTAAGCTTTCTGCGATTCACCAGTTAACAGAGGAGCCACCAGTCCAGCCCACTGCTCCTCAGGCCACTTTTCTCTTTCAGCGGTCCTTTCAAATGTGGTCAAAAATACCTCTGGATCATCCTCTCCAGTCATTTTTGTCAATAAACGACTCACCCCAAAGGACGCGGTATTAGTGGGACGGCTTTCCTCACTGGTCTGCGGACGTTGCTGCATTGCTGCTTCCATCTGTTGTTGTAGTCTCTGCTCTTGCTTCTGTAACAGGTCTATGAAGCGGGCCTCAGATTGCTGCTGGGCTTGTTGCTGAGCCTCCAGACTCTGTTGCAAAGTTGCGTTTGTCTGCTGCTGGGCTGCAAGGCTCTGTTGATGAGCTTGCTGCTGGGCTGCAAGGCAATGTTGATGAGCTTGCTGCTGGGCTGCGAAGTTCTGTTGTTGAGCTGCAAGGCTCTTTTGCAAACCTGCATTTGTCTGCTGTTGATTGGCATTTGCTAGAGCCAGCTGCTTCAGTATCTCCTCCATGCTGGCTTAAAAAAAAACTGCCCGCATTCTCCACCAACTGTGAGGGGGTTAGCTCGGCAGCGGGTGTGTGTGACCCCCGAGATGGGCTCCCCACACAAAAAAAGGCCCAGCAAACGGAGGTTGTGGTTTTCAAAATCAAAAAGGTGCGGTTTATTTTCTATTTACAGTGACAAAACACAGCAAAGCAAAAGAAACATAAACAAAATAAATCCTGGTCAACTTGACCTCTGACTAAACATACAGGTTTCCTAACTAACAACTGGGATCAGCCTAGTGCTGTCCTAGTCCCTGGTTTTAAATGTCCAAGCAAATAGCCACACAGGCTTTGTCTCACTGCACAAGGGTTCACTCTCTCCAGGAAGTCCACACAGGTCTGCTTCCAGGCATGAGCTAACATCTAATGAATCTGGGAGTTCTTATAGAGGCCTAAATGAGCTGACAAGCTTCAGCTGGTCTCATCAACTCCCTGTCTGCACGACGCCCCACACTCTCCCTAGAGGTATGAGTCATCCATGAGCCCACTAGCCTTAGCTGGGCTTATACAACTCTCCACCTAGTTGTATAAGTCGGCGTAAAGCCTGAATCTGGGCGAAATATATCTACCCCCCTGGATGCAACCAGGTGACTTTACCTTCCTGCTGTCACAATATATATATATATATATACACATACATACATACACACACACACACATTATTACCTTTAAACTACCATAACATAAAAACCAATACCAATAATGAATATACATGAAGAAAGTGAAAAGACAGATTTGTTGCGCTAATAAGGAAATAAATATAGAAATAGCTGCTAACACAATATTGTTGGGTACAAAAAAGAAAATATGAGGTAACGGTGTAGCGCTAAAAAATGGTAGTAACAAACAAAAAGTTCATGTATAAAAGTTCAATAATGTGAAGATGCCAAAAAAGTTGATAACAAAATCCACAATTGAAGAAATTCAGTGAGACAAAGAAGGTAAAAAGCCGTCACCAACCCCCGATATAACTGACACTTACCATCAGTGTATAGGGTATACACAATAGGTATGTAAATCAAGGCAATATTCACAGTTCCTCCTATTCATTGAGCAGACCGATACAAAGGAAGAGATCTTGCTTTCAATGGCCCACCAGGTATGCTTGGATTTAATCCTAGCAGGGTTTGGCTACACATACACTCCAGGAAATGAAGCCACTAGTCACACTCATGCCTTAACAGGCCTGGCTTTTGAATGCTCCCATCTGTCTGAGGGATCCCAAGTTGGAGGTCTCCACAGTTCAGAAACCGTGCGTCAGTCACAAGCTAGCCTACATTGATCACTCAATTAGTCTATCTAACACCTACAGCGCTACACATTTACCCTAATAATGAATAACCTGCACTACAGACTGAAAAAATGTCTACCTTTACATCTTTATTAAGTAAAGCGTTTGGAACCTTGTTCTTGCCAGGTCAGAAGTTACTAAAGAGGTCCATCGTAAATAACCGGCACATATATGTAGCGCTACCCCCAGTTAAGAGAGCCGCTGGTTTGATTTCGGGCCCTGTATACAGTACCGCCACCCCCCGACAATCTTACTCGACCCACTCTGGCACAGTTAGTCTAGGGTTAAAACTTATACCACTTTCAGGTGTATTAAACTTAATGATCTCTAAGCAGTCAGGCAACACGCTAAGGCGAGAGATTATATATATCAGCTTTACTGGTAGAGAATAACAAAGAGTATAACATTCAACATGTAAATTGGCTTGCAGAGCCCTGCATTAATCAATCCAATAGTTGCAGCACAATATAATGGCGCAGCGCAATAATCCACCACGCGTAGCTATTATGGCGTGCGCGCCCTATGGCGCACTAAACAATATATTATTTCCCCACCTAAGGCGGCCTGACGTGAGATGAAACTTAGTCACTTTTCCTTAAAAGGGGGGGGGGGGGATTCTTCACATGCCAGCTTTCGTTGGTGCACTTGATGAAATAGCTATTTGTAATCCGCAATAGGTGATAACTTGAAAACACTATGCAAAAAGGGGGGGGGGTGTAGACACTTCAGCTCTGTCCTGCTACCGGTCCCACATGGAAGCACAGATAACCGAACAGTGGGCCTAGGCAGTCTATAGGCCTGAACACGGCACAGTCTATCGGCGCGATCCCAGCCCGGGTCTTCCACCGCCTGTGTGTCGCACACAGCGTCCACACCGATCGGGTCCCCGATCCAACTGACGTCCTTACTCGACAGGTCAGGATCCACCCAGGCTCCGCAGTGGGGTGGAAGGCTCTTCAGATGTCATGCAAGGCCTCAGGCTTCAGGCCTTGCATCGCAGCAGATCGGCACAGGAAGACTGGTTGCTTGCAGCACGGTGTCCAAAGAGGCCGAGCTCCGCCTCGCCTCTTCCTTAAGTAGCCCCTCCCATGAGTCTCTGCGGTGGAACTTCCACTCTGGGGCCGAATGGGGTTCTGGGTAACGTAGTCCTGGGGCCATTAAAGGAGACCCCGCTACACACTCCCCCCACTTAAACTCTTTGGTCCCCAAAGATAACATAACCTTAAACTACGGATCGTACAACATCAATCAACTTTTCATATGATGTCTGCAGAGGAAATTCCCACCACAAACGAGGTAGTGAACTCCTCTGCCCACAGGACACATTATCATCAGTATCCTGTCTAACTGTGCCAGAGAGTGAGCTGGGGTTGCCTCCCACCAAATGAACAGTGGGAGGGTCAGGGTCTTCCATACTCCTTCTGGCAGTAATTACAGTGTCTTCCGCACTCTCCCCCATTTGTGGGTAAGTCAATCTCCTGGGAGGTTTTATGGCCCTCCGTTTCCTCTGTCCTCTTGGAATTTCTGTTGGAACAGGCTCCTCTTCCGTAACTGACTTGGGGATCTCCTCTGACTCGGGAGCATTGGGCTCCGGAGCAGGGAGATACATGGCTTCCCTTGGATCCTCCTCTGGGGATAATTTGCAGGCACTCTCCCAGGCATCTGACCAAGGACTGGACGGGATGAACTCAGTAGCTTCTGCATTCAGTGTCTGATCTTCAGTATCTTCGTCAGGTGGAAGATCAATAGCAGAAGTTGTCGGGGCCTGGGAAGGCCAAAGCCAGCCAAGTTCCTCTCCCTCATCTTCACTTATCTCTGAATCTTCTGTATCCTCGGTCCGAGGGGTCTGAGACCGAGTGTTTGGTCTTGGAGTATCCAGGATGAACGTGGGTTCAGGGGAATCCATCATAGGGGGTAGCCGAACCGCCTCAGCTAGTGGAAGTAAGTGGTTCCGATGCCAAGTCTTCAAAGGCCCCAACTTCCCTTCTGGTTTAAGTCTGTAAACGGGTAGGCCCGGCAGTCTTTTGCAAACAACATAAGGTTCAGGTCTCCATCTATCTGCAAGCTTGTGTTTTCCAGGGACTCTCAAGTTCCGCAACAACACTCTGTCTCCTGGTTGTAGGTCTTGGATCCTAACCTTTAAGTCGAAATTCCTCTTGTTGCGAGCCCCCCTTTGCTCCGAGGCCGCCTGGGCCTGCTCATAGGCCATTTTCAAATTGCATCTGAGTCTATCTACATATCCCTTGTGGGAAGCAGCAGAACAATGGTCTATGGAAGTGCCAAAGGCCAGATCCACTGGCAATCTTGTTTCTCTCCCGAACATGAGTCTATAGGGTGAATATCCTGTAGCGTCACTGATAGTGCTATTGTAGGCATGCACAAGGGCCGCTATGTGATTGCTCCAATGTTGCTTCTTTTCACCACTTAAAGTTCCCAGCATGTTGAGTAGGGTTCGATTGAACCTCTCCGGCTGAGCATCGCCTTGTGGATGATAAGGAGTAGTCCTTGTCTTCTTGATCCCCAAGGTATCCAGGAGTTTTCGTATCAGCCTGCTTTCAAAATCCCTTCCCTGGTCTGAATGGAGCCGTTGTGGTAGCCCATAATGTATGAAGTATTTCTCCATAAGTATCTTGGCCACAGTGGATGCCTTCTGGTCTTTGGTTGGAAAAGCCTGGGCATACCTGGTGAAATGGTCAGTTACCACCAGAACATTTCCTAGTCCACTCAGGTCGGATTCGAGGCAGAGAAAATCAATGCATACCAGATCAAGTGGGCTTTGACTTTGTAGATGACCCATTGGGGCAGCTTGGTGAGGCAAAGTCTTTCTCTGGATGCATCGTGCACATGAGTGGCAGTATTCCTCAATTTCAGCCCTCATGCAGGGCCAATAGAAACGGTCCCTAACGAGTTGGAAAGTCCTTTCCGCCCCTAGGTGGCCATGGCTGTCATGCAGAGCAATCATGACAGTTTCTCTGTGTTTCTCGGGTAGGAACAACTGCCATTTGTCTTCTTGGTCATCAGAGGGGCCCCTTCGGTAGACCACTCCCTGACGCACCTGCAGTCTGTCCCACTTCTTCTTCAACAGGCGAGCTTCCTTTGAGGGGTGACGTAATAGTCTGTTTGGATCCTGGTTCTCCAACGCCTCTAGGACCAATCTTCCCATAGGGTCTTCCAATTGGTCGGATCTCAACTCCTTTTTGTTCAGTCTTGGCAAATTGTCTTCTCCCAGTTGGGTTACTCCACAGTACTGCTTGGGGACTCCTACTAGAGTAACCCCTATTTCCTCTGCTCTTGAGCCTCCCCTGGCTTGGAGTTCAGCCCCTTGACAGAGGGCCCGCACCCCATCGGGTGCCACTTGGGTCCAGTCTTCTATACTGCAGGTGGGGACATGAGATCTTCTGGACAAGGCGTCCGCATCTCAATTTCCCGCTCCAAGTCTGTATTTCAGGCTGAAACTGAAGGCAGACAGCGCCGCCAACCATCTATGTCCAGTGGCGTCCAGCTTTGCTGTGGTAAAAAGGTAGGTGAGAGGATTGTTATCTGTTTTTACCGTGAAGTCCGCCCCATACAGATAGTCTCGGAGTTTGTCAACCACGGCCCACTTGAGGGCCAGGAACTCCAATTTATGAGTAGGATAGTTCTTTTCGGAGGGGGTCAGGCTTCTGCTCACATACGCAACAGGTCTCAGTTGCCCTTCATACTCCTGATAGAGCACTCCTCCCAAACCGTCATGGCTGGCATCTACATGGAGTTCGTAAGGCTTCTTTGGGTCTGCATAGGCCAGGACAGGGGCAGTGGTTAAGTTCTTTTTCAACATCTGGAAGGCATCTTCACACTTCTCACTCCACTGGTCCTTGACTGACTCCCCTGGTTTTCTGGGGCCAGTGTCATCCTCTTCTCCATCCGTCTTTAGCAGCTCATTCAAGGGCCTGGCTATCCGAGCAAACCCCTCCACGAACCTCCTGTAATAGGAACAGAATCCCAGGAAGGACCTGAGTTCTGTCACGGTGGTGGGCCTTGGCCAGGAGGTGACTGCCTCCAACCTTTCAGGGTCTGTGGCCACCCCATCTTCAGACACTATGTGTCCCAGATAGTTGACTGAAGACTGATAAAATTGGCATTTTTCAGGTGAGAGCTTGAGTCCTTCCTCACTCAGTCTCTTCAAAACTTTCTCCAGCCTCGCCTCATGTTCCTCCAAAGTTCTCCCGAAGACAATGATGTCATCCAAGTATACGAGGACCTCAATGAGATTCATGTCTCCCACAGTCTTCTCCATGAGTCTTTGGAAGGTGGCTGGCGCTCCAGACAGACCCTGAGGCATCCGGTTGAATCCGAAGAACCCTACCGGGGTTATGAAAGCCGTCTTTTCTTTGTCTTCTGGATGTATCGGGATCTGATAGTACCCGCTCTTGAGGTCCATAACACTGAACCACTTGGCTCCAGACAAGCTCTGCAGGGCATCTTCTATCCTCGGAGTGGTATACTGATCCGGTGTGGTTCTCCTGTTGAGGGTCCTATAGTCTATGCAAAGTCTTAATGACCCATTCTTCTTCCGGACCACCACTATGGGGGAGGCATATGGACTTCTAGATTCTTGGATCACCCCTGTTCGCTTGAGCTCGGCGAGCTGTCCCCTCAGATCTTCGAGGTCTGCTAACGGAACCCGCCTAACCCTCTCCCTGAAGAGATTGTCTTCCTGAAGGCGGATTCTATGGGTGGCACTCCTAGCACACCCCACATCAAATTCATCATGGGAAAAGATCCTTTCCCATCGGGTCAACTGGGCCTTGGCTCTCTCTCTCCAAGCCTTGGGCAGGTTTGGATTCTCCATGGAAAGTTTCTCCCACACAGTACTTTCTCCATCTGTCTTCTCCACATCTGATGAAGCAACTGGTGTAGCTGGGCTCACCCGGCCCAGCAACAGCCTGGCTGGGATCCCCATGGGACCATCCGTGGTGTTTCTGACACTCACAGGCACCTTACAGTGGGCCTTCTTCAGGGCCCTCACCGGAACCACTTCTGGGACTACTTCTAAGCCCGAAGGTTCTTCCCTTGGGTCGGGTTCCAACATGACAAAAGGACCAGGCTCTATTTTTGTTTATAGCGCAAAAAAAAAAAACAAACGCAGAGGTGATCAAATACCACCAAAAGAAAGCTCTATTTGTGAGAAAAAAAGGAAGTCAATTTTGTTTGGGAGCCACGTCGCACGACCGCTCAATTGTCAGTTAAAGCGATGCAGTGCCGAATCGCAAAAAGGGGCCTGGTCTTTTAGCAACAAAATGGTCCCGGGCTTAAGTGGTTAAATACACTTTTTAATTGGATTTATGCTATGATGAGCCTTTTTTCTTTGCCGGTAACCTCCGATTCATCTGCACGTTACCTGAATTAATGCAAGTACCCAGTCATTCACCATCTGATCATTGAAGCTGCCTTTACGGCGAGTCCCTGGAGAAAGGCCCTGGCTGGGGTTTACAGCCACAAGCATACCTTTGCTTGCCATGTGATAAGCGTGCAATCCTTATGGTGTTAGCACTCTCTGGTGGTGGAATTTTGTGCTGATGATATTCACTTATGCACGATACTTAAATTTGATCTTCACTCAACATTGGACTATTTTTTGCACAATATGGTTTATTACTTTTATGTCAATATGTTTATTGATTCATTTGGTGTCAATTAATACCTGGTGTCATACCAGTGTTTGCTGAACCTCATCTCAATCCAGGATCACCTTTTATATATCACTTCCTGTTTATTAAATTTTTCCTTAGGTTGGGTCAGTGCGGCTACAACCCTTGTTGTTCTTTATTAGTGTGTATTTTCACGTTTTAGCTGCTGCTCATTTTGTTAGCGCAGTATTTTCTTTTCCAATTAACAAGTGGATCTTTAACACATCGGGGTATGAAGACATTACCAGCGTAGTGGAGTAATGTGAAGACCCAAATGGTTGCCTAGAGCAGGGGTCTCCAAACATTCTAAACAAAGGGCCGGTTTATTGTCCGTCAGACTCTAGGAGGGCCGGACTTTGGCCAGCAGGAGTTGACATTTTCCTGGCATCAGTGGTAGTAAGCATCTGGTATTAGGGGGAGGAATAGTGCCCCATCGTTTGTATCATAGGGAGGAATAGTGCCCCATTAGTGGTGTCAGTAAGTGAAATGGTGCTCCATTGTCGGTGTCCGATGGCAGAATAGTGTCTCGTATCAGTGGTAGGGATAGTGCCCCAAGGGCCGGATAAAGGCAAGCAAAGGGCCGCATCCGGCTCTCGGGCCACAGTTTGGAGACCACTGACCTAGAGTAACAGAAGTGTAACAAGTGTACCCGTTATGGGTGGCATGACCTCTAGCAGCGAGGCAGATAGCGCCGCAGAGGTTCCCATCCTTTACAGAGACTGCATAGCAAGGCATTGTCCCCAGAGGACGAACCACTCTCACCTGAGCAGTCTTCAAGGACAGGCCCTGGTATTCCAACCAGGAGAATATTGGCAATGGGGAACCCAACCAAACATCTGCCTCTGTTGCTTCCTCCATCAGGTCGCCCCCAATAATGAGGAGGGAGGAAATAGGGACCTGCCTACATTTGCTACCTATACGGTCCAACCAGCTTAATTCCACAATCTGTGCTGTCCCTCAGGCAAGCAAATGCAGATTCCTCGATAATCACACAGGAAAGGTGTCCTTGGGTATCAGAGCCCTAAAAGGAGACATTGACCTCACCGCCTTCTTGACGACTTAAGAGCTGCCAACACATATAGCGAGATTGATGCTGATACAGCGATCCAGGTCAGCTGAGAGACCACCATGCACTGGTTACCCAGCCTGTCAGTGCCCCATCAGGAAGGAGTATGCATGTGTTGCCACCAGGTATCCTTTGTGACCAGTCATTGTGTCTAAAGCCTCGTACACACGGTCGGACTTCAAACAAACTTTTCTGTGGATTTTTGTCCGTTGGCCGGGCACACCCATAGCATACACACGCTCTGACTTTTCTGCAAACTTTCCCAAAACTTTTCCGACATCACGTGGTTTTTCTGCCCTTTACCGCCACCCTTTGGTCAACTTCTGCTATTGTTGGTTGATTTTAACATTGGTTCTGGGCATGCTTATTTGTCCAGCGGACAAAAGTCCGATGGATTTCTGTACACACGGTCGGACTTTGCTCCATCGGACTTTTGTTGGCGAAAAGTTTGTCCATTTGCAGACCGAACATTTGTCCGATGAAAACCAAAAAAGTTTGTCCGATGGAGCATACACACAGTCGGATCTTTTGTCAAACTTGCTAATTTTGAAGTTTGTTGGTAAAAAGTCAGACCGTGTGTACGAGGCTTAACAGTTGGCATGTTCCAGATTGCAACCATGCATATCTGGGGTGTGTGTCTGTGGTGAAGAACACTGCCATCTGCTTAAATCATTTAAGAGATTCTCGATGAATACTCTGGATGCATGGCTGTGCCCAGGGCCGCTGTTAGAAATCATGGGGCCCCGTACAGCCTACCCAATGGGGCCCCTTTTAACTCCACCCTCGACCCCACCCCAGGCTCCTCCCCTAACCCAACCTCTGCAGATTTGTCACTGTTTACATTTGCACGCATACTGTGTCCGAGGAACTAGATGTTGCTGCTCACATCTTTAATGGGACCCTTGATTGCACGGGATAGCTCAGTAAAGGTGATGGAGTGACGGTGGTGGAACTCCCTTCCAGTGCCTGTAAAAGTAATCCAGGGGCTTCTTAGCCACTAGGATTACTTTTACTCCGTGCAGACTAGTTAGGGCTAAAAAATGATATGTTGATCATTGCTGCAGCGACCAAGATATCACCCTTCCAATCCAGCAATGTACCAGTACGTTGCTGGACAGGAAGTGGTTAAAGGGGGTGGTTGGGGGGGGGGCATGTTTACTGCCCTCCTCCCAAACACAAGTGTAGAGTAGAATCTCACTGCGTCTTATGATTATCAGTATTATGAAAATTGTGCAGGCAGCACAGTCAGCATGTGCTCTGTCATGGATCTCATTGTCACTTGGCTTTTGGGTGCTGACTTTGTTAACTTATGGCTGTATTGTGTGTTACAAACTATAACCCAGTACAGTCATAACAAAGTAAGCACCAAATAGGACACACTGTAACAGATCCATGACAGAACACCTGCGTGAGTATCACAATGCTGATAATCATGACAGGCTTACACACAGCATAGCAGAAGTGATACACAGTGAAGGATTCTATCTTGTGTGCAACACTCACTGTGTACAGTGCATGTGCAGCCACGCGTCGCTGTCCTCCAGGTTCTTGCCCCCTCTCATCCACTGAGCCGCATGTCCCCTCGCCTGAGTCTTGGCAGTCGGCACCTGAAAACGGGAGGCGGAGCTAAGCAGAGCCTTGTAATATCACTCCGCCAGGGAAGGCAGTGGGCAGCGGCAGCCGGGACTAATCAACTAGCAGAGCAATGTGCGGCGCGGCTTTATGTAAATGCGCCCGAAAAAAATAAGAAATAGTCCAAACGCTTCGCTCATCTCCTGGGCCCCTCTGTAGACCAGATGGGGCCCAGGAAAATGTAATTACAACCCCCCCCCCCTTCTCTAAGAAAGTAGTAGCGGGGTATCGTTTCGAAATTTTAATATGCATAAAATGAACTGTTGCCCGGGCCCCCCCTGTGGAGCTGATGGGGGCTGGGCCCGGTACAACAGGGCTGGCTGTACTGCCCTATCAGCGGCCCTGGCTGTGCCACCTGACATGGACACAGGCGCCACCTCACTCCTGATGTTCCCCGCCATTCTGCACATGAACACAAGCGGCCCAGTGTTTGGAGGTGGAGGGTGGAGAAAGAATCCCGACACCTCCCAGCTGATGCAAAAAGTCTCCCAGGCCTCCCTAAGAACCACATCCACTATATAGTGCTCCGGCAGCCAAGAGAGGTGCCTAGCAATGCAAGAGTGTAACTCCATCTAGTGTCCACAATGTGGTATTAGTATCACAGTGCCACACTATTGCCACTAAATGATCATAAGAAATACTTATATGAAATAAAATGCAGACAATATTCATCATGGACTGGCAAATGTGCGTCATATTTATTCAACTAGTTTTTTTTTTTAAAACAGACCTCTAAAGCCCTGTACACACGATCGGATTTCCTATGGTTTTTAAACCAATGGATTTTTCCATCGGAAATCCGATGAAGCTGACTTCCATCAGTCTTGCCTACACACCATCAGTCAAAAAACCGACCGTCCCAAACGCTGTGACGTAAAACACTCCGATGAGCCGAGAAAAATTAAGTTCAATGCTTCTGAGCATGCGTCAACTTGATTCTGAGCATGCGTGTGTTTTTTATCCGATGGAGTTCCCCACAGACGATCGGAATTTGCTATCGGTTTTTTATCCATCGGAAAAATGTAAAACATGTTCTATTTTTTGACACCGATGGAAAAAAGACTGATGGGGACTATACACGATCGGTTTGTCCGATGAAAAAAATCCATCCGACTGTTTTCATCGGTAAAACCGATCGTGTGCACAGGGCATAAGTGTTTGTGAAATCTCACACCACAAAATGTACTCAGCCAATGAAAGGTAAAGACTCAATTTTTATTTTTCTCCTGCTATCAATGGCCAACACAGTACAACACTTCATCCATGTCTTTGGTGATCTCTGATCTCCTAATGAACTGTTTCTTAGGCCTCGTACACACGGCCGAGATTCTCGTTGAAAAAAACATGTCGTTTTTTTCGACGAGATTCTTGGACAAGAAACTTGTCCCGGCCGAGTGTACACACGCTCGTTTCAAAGAACCCGCGGTTCTTTGAAAGGGGTGTACGCGGTGACGTCATCGACTACGTCGAGCATGCGCTCGTCACATTCGATGCCGTCGCCGCCATCTTGGTCTACCCTACGTATGCCTAGGAAGCTACCGCGCATGCGTCGAATTAATTTCGAACATGCGCGGGCTTCCGGGAGGACAGGTAAGTGTACACACACTCACTTTTCTCGTCGAGAAACATGCCGAGGAGAATCTCGACGAGAAAATAGAGAGCAGGTTCTCTATTTTCTCGTCGAGGTTTCTTGTCGGTTTTCTCGACGAGAAACCCGATAGCAGCGTACACACGACCGATTTACTCGGCAAGACCTCTCTGCCAGCAAGTTTCTTGCTGGTTCTTGCCGAGAAAATCGGTCGTGTGTACGAGGCCTCACATGATGAAGATCAGCCATGGAGTATATCTGAGGTGTATATCAGGGTGTGCTTCTTCCCCACATGAGAGCTGTGATGTCCAGCAACATTCATATAGAAGACATTTCCCGCACTCAAGGCACTAATACACCTCGAGGGTTGTGTGAGATCCCTGATGTACAGGAAGACAGGACTTCAGTGAGGAACATTTCCCTCACTCAGGACAGGAAAGTGGCTTCTCCCTCGTGTGAGATCTCTGATGTCTGGAAAGGTCTGACTTCTGCGAAAAACATTTCCCGCACTCAGGACAGAAATACGGCTTCTCCCCTGTGTGAGATCGCTGATGTTTGACAAGATCTGTTTTTTGTATGAAACATTTCCCGCACTCAAGACAGGAATACGGCTTCTCCCCTGTGTGAGATCTTTGATGTCTGTGAAGACTGGATACCTGTGAAAAACATTTCCTGCACTCAGGACAAGAATATGGCTTCTCCCCCGTGTGCAATCTCTGATGTCTGCTAAGACTATTCTTTTCTGAAAAACATTTCCCACAATCAGGACAGGAATATGGTTTCTCACCCTTGTGAGATTTCTGATGTGTGTAAAGATTGGACTTGACTGAAAAATGTTTCCCGCACTCAGAACAGGAGTATGGTCTTTCCCCTGTGTGAGATCTTTTATGTACATTAAGACCGGATTTACGACTGAAACATTTTCCGCACTCAGGACAGGAATTTAACTTCTCTTCTGTATGGGTCCTTTTATGCACATTAAGTTTGGATTTAGAATGGAAACACTTCCCGCACTCAGTACAGGAAAACCTCTTCTCTGTTGGAAGGACGGCTCCATCCCTCACAGTCTGAGGTTCCTCAGGATAAGAGGAATACGATGGTCCGGCACCGTCCCGCACAGTCTGAGGTTCCTCAGGATAAGAGGAATACGATGGTCCATCTACACTGTGTGGTGCCGAATGGACATCTGAGGTAGTCGGGTTTTCTCCTGGACTATACTGTGTGATGTCCTCATCTTCTACTTTACAGTCTGGAGACAAAGTGAGACAATCCTCTGAGGTTTTCCTCATCTCTCGTCCATCTACTAAAATAGAAATAAAAAGATTATTACTAGACATGAGCTGATTGGTTCCCCTAAACCAGGACTCCGCCCACATCAGGCAGCTTTGTCTCTGAGGATCTTACAATTCCCCCCTCAAGGTAACTAGTAAATGGGTCCTCTGATCTCCTACCAGTTCATTTCTTTATTCATGGACCTTAGTCAGAGAGTGAGGAAACAACGAGAACTGTCTTTTATAGGAGTGACAGTGATGAGGGGATTATAGGACGAGTGCCCCCCCCCCCTCTCTATCACTCATTGCCATCTTCCCAACACAAGAAGTCCTGCACTTCCTTATTTAGTCCATGATTTAGTCATGAATAACAGCGGGGCTGAGCCCCACCAGAGGTCAGAGAGTGAGGATGGGGGGAGAACAACCAAGATGAAGACTGGACTGATCCTGAAGACCACCATCATTGGGTTATTGACTCCTCCCTCATTATCACTTTCTGTTTAAAGTTCCAAAATTTCAGAATGTTATCACATTATTATCAACATGTAAAAAGTCTGTGCTCCAATCAAATCATCAGATATAAAATGTTCAGCTGGTAGGAAAAGTGTGTAAAAAGAGAATACATATTATGTTTATATATAGCAGTGGGTAGAGGGGAGAGAGCAGAAGTCAGGACTATGTAATGTACAACATATTGTATAAAATAGGACTATATAGTATCAGAATGGTGTAATGTACAACAGAGTATATAGTGTAATGGTCAGGAGTCATAATATTGGTATTCAGTGGAAACTTAAATGTTTACACGAGACAACTTGCAGAGGTCCCACTCCGCTGCCTCCCATCTCCTGAGACTGCACTCAGTGACTTGGGTCTGAGACTATACAGACATATCCCTCCACCCGGCACAGCCAGCAGACAACAGAACAAGTAAATGAAAAAAAGGGAAAAAACAAGGGCGCACCAGCCTGGTGTGATATCGTTTAGGAAAATTTATTTAAAATGAAAGCAATGAAAGGTACTCACAAAACTAGTACAAAAGTTTGCATTGTACAAACAGTGCCTTGGAAGCTGCAGCATGTGAACCCAAACCACACTTCGACCGATCAAGGAGACCGTGATGGGGCGCACTGTCGGCTGACGCGTTTCGAAGTAACCTTTGGTGGCTTTGATAAAGAAGTTTTATACTTCGAAACGCGTCAGCCGACAGTGCGCCCCATCACGGTCTCCTTGATCGGTCGAAGTGTGGTTTGGGTTCACATGCTGCAGCTTCCAAGGCACTGTTTGTACAATGCGAACTTTTGTACTAGTTTTGTGAGTACCTTTCATTGCTTTCATTTTAAATAAATTTTCCTAAACGATATCACACCAGGCTGGTGCGCCCTTGTTTTTTCCCTTTTTTTCATTTGCTACTAGGACACCCCTATCCACGAAGGGCAGCAAGGCCAGTGCTTTCGTTGTAGACTATTGAATGGTCGATGGTCATCTCGTGCGCAGGATTGTTTGTTGTTTTTTTGCCATTTTTAAACAGAACAAGTAACCCTGGGAGAATTGTTCTGTCAAAAATCTTGCTAGACCGGAGTATATTTCAGAAGACTCAAGACTCATAACCTAAGTGCCTATATCACGCAACATCTATGGTGAAAATGAACATTTTCCTGCCAGCTAAAGCCCAGAATCTCCATAAATCCAGTCTAGATACATAAATTGTGTCTGCAGCAGAGAGAAGGAAGATTATCTGAGAGAAATACAGGAATACAGGACGGGAAACACAGATCAGGAAAGTGACCAGGAGATTACAGGCTGATATCACCTAGTTCCCGCCCTACTCTGGACCAATCAGTGAGCAGTATGGGTGGAGGAATGTATTTAGTGTTAATGACCCACCTGTGCTGATCTCTGTAGGAGTGTCCTCCTCTATAAATGTCCTCATAATTCCATCCTCCTCCATAGACTGCTGATCATCCCTCACATACCTCTCTTCTTCTTCCTCCTTAACCTCAAATTCAATATCGATTGGATCTCCACTCTAAATCAAGAAAATTCGAGAAAATATCATCTGTAAATTATAATCTTTATTATTCTGACATCACACGAAGCTATGCAGTGGAATAACGTCCTTACAGGATGTCTCCAATTTACAAGCCGACCTCAATGCTCTGTCTAATTGGGCGACTATGTGGCAGATGAGGTTTAATGTTGATAAATGTAACGTTCTGCACTTGGGGGCTAAGAATTTGCATCCATCATACATACTAAAGGGAGTACAACTGGGGGATCCCTAGTGGAGAAGAATCTGGGGGTTTTGTTAGATCATAATCTTAATAATGGCATGGAATGAAAAGCTGCGGTTTCCAAAGCGAGCAAAGTCCTTTCTTGTATAAGAGAGGTATGGACTCCAGAGAGAGATACACCATCTGTACAAATCATTAGTAAGACCTCATCTGGAATATGCAGTTCAGTTTTGGGCCCCAGTTCTCAAAAAGGATATTGGGGAACTGGAGAAAGTGCAGAGAAGGGCAACCAAACTGATAAGAAGCATGGAGGAGCTCAGCTATGAGGAAAAATTAGAGGGGGGATATGATCACCATGTACAAATACATAAGAGGGGATATGATCCCCATGTATAAATACATAAGGGGGGATATGATCACCATGTATAAATACATGAGGGGGGATATGATCACCATGTATAAATACATAAGGGGGGATATGATCACCATGTATAAATACATAAGGGGGGAAATGATCACCATGTATAAATATATGGGGGGATATGATCACCATGTATAAATACATAAGGGGGGATATGATCACCATGTATAAATACATAAGGGGGATATGATCTCCATGTATAAATACATAAGGGGGATATGATCTCCATGTATAAATACATAAGGGGGGATATGATCACCATGTATAAATACATAAGGGGGATATGATCACCATATATAATTACATAAGGGGGATATGATCACCATGTATAAATACATAAGGGGGGGATATGATCTCCATGTATAAATACATAAGGGGGATATGATCACCATGTATAAATACATAAGGGGGGATATGATCACCATGTATAAATACATAAGGGGGGATATGATCACCATGTATAAATACATAAGGGGGATATGATCACCATGTATAAATACATAAGGGGGATATGATCACCATGTATAAATACATAAGGGGGGGATATGATCTCCATGTATAAATACATAAGGGGGATATGATCACCATGTATAAATACATAAGGGGGGATATGATCACCATGTATAAATACATAAGGGGGGATATGATCACCATGTATAAATACATAA
This sequence comes from Rana muscosa, assembly GCA_029206835.1. NCBI lineage: Eukaryota > Metazoa > Chordata > Amphibia > Anura > Ranidae > Rana > Rana muscosa. Next base: position 24,897,257 of record JARGYO010000094.1, on the reverse strand, counting down.
GGGGGATATGATCTCCATGTATAAATACATAAGGGGGATATGATCTCCATGTATAAATACATAAGGGGGGATATGATCTCCATGTATAAATACATAAGGGGGATATGATCTCCATGTATAAATACATAAGGGGGGATATGATCACCATGTATAAATACATAAGGGGGATATGATCACCATATATAAATACATAAGGGGGATATGATCACCATGTATAAATACATAAGGGGGGGATATGATCTCCATGTATAAATACATAAGGGGGATATGATCACCATGTATAAATACATAAGGGGGGATATGATCACCATATATAAATACATAAGGGGGATATGATCACCATGTATAAATACATAAGGGGGGGGATATGATCTCCATGTATAAATACATAAGGGGGATATGATCACCATGTATAAATACATAAGGGGGGATATGATCACCATGTATAAATACATAAGGGGGATATGATCACCATGTATAAATACATAAGGGGGGGATATGATCTCCATGTATAAATACTGTGAGGGGGTTAGCTCGGCAGCGGGTGTGTGTGACCCCCGGGATGGGCTCCCCACACAAAACAGGCCCAGCAAACGGAGGTTGTGGTTTTCAAAATCAAAAAGGTGCGGTTTATTTTCTATTTACAGTGACAAAACACAGCAAAGCAAAAGAAACAAACAAAATAAATCCTGGACAACTTGACCTCTGACTAAACATACAGGTTTCCTAACTAACAACTGGGATCAGCCTAGTGCTGTCCTAGTCCCTAAGTCCCTGGTTTTAAATGTCCAAGCAAATAGCCACACAGGCTTTGTCTCACCGCACAGGGGTTCACTCTCCCTAGACAGTCCACACAGGTCTGGGTCCAGGCATGAGCTAACATCTAATGAAGCTGGGAGTTCTTATAGAGGCCTAAATGAGCTGACAAGCTTCAGCTGGTCTCATCAACTCCCTGTCTGCACGACGCCCCACACTTTCCCTAGAGGTATGAGTCATCCATGAGCCCACTAGCCTTATACAACTCTCCACCTAGTTGTATAAGTCGGCGTAAAGCCTGAATCTGGGCGAAATATATCTACCCCCCTGGATGCAACCAGGTGACTTTACCTTCCTGCTGTCACATACCCCCCCCTCTTGTTTTAACCTCGGGGTTGGAACACCAGCAATCAGGCATTCATGTACTCGAGACAAAGCATCCACATTCCCCATTTGAACGCCAGGGCGATGCTTTACTGTGAAGTTGAATTCCTGGAGGGCCAGGAACCACCTATTCACTCTTCTATTTGTTTCCTTGTTTTGAGCCATCCACTTTAACGGAGCGTGATCCGTAACCATGTCAAAGTGCCTACCTAGCAGGTAGTACCGAAGGGAATCTAGAGCCCACTTCACCGCTAAACACTCCTTTTCAACGGTGGCGTAATTTACCTCATGGGACTTCAACTTCCTGCTGAGGTAAATGACTGGGTGCTCTTCCCCGTTCCAGACCTGGGACAATACTGCTCCTAACCCCACATCTGACGCATCACTTTGTACGACAAAGTCTTTAGAGAAGTCGGGTGAGTACAACACTGGCTGGCTACATAAGGCTTGTTTCAAGAATTGGAATGCTGCCTCAGCCTCGGGGGTCCATTTAATCATGACCGACCCTTTCCCCTTCGTCAGGTTGGTTAGGGGCACAGCCTTAGAAGCAAAGTGGGGAATGAATCGCCGATAATACCCAGCGATTCCCAGAAAGGCTCGTACCTGCTTCTTGCTGTTGGGACGTGGCCAACTCTGGATGGCCTCGACTTTGTTGAGTTGGGGTTTTATTACTCCCCTCCCAATGGTGTACCCAAGATATTTGGCCTCCTCCTGACCAATGGTACACTTCTTGGGGTTAGCCGTAAACCCCGCTTCCCGAACAGAGTCCAGGACTGCTTGCACTTTTGGCAGATGTGAGGCCCAATCTGTGCTATGGACAATTACGTCATCCAGGTAAGCCGCAGCATACTTCCGATGGGGCCTCAGCATCTGGTCCATTTTCCGCTGGAATGTGGCCGGCGCATTCTGTAACCCGAACGGCATTCTTTTATATTGGAACGCCCCGTCTGGGGTTACAAATGCGGTTTTCTCTTTGGCCGACTTGGCCAGGGGGATTTGCCAATACCCTTTTGTGAGGTCAAGAGTCGTCATGTATCGGGCTGTTCCCAGCCGGTCGATCAACTCATCTATACGTGGCATGGGGTAGGTGTCAAATTTTGTAACTTTGTTCAACTGACGAAAATCGTTACAAAATCGCCAGCTCCCATCCGGTTTAGGCACCAACACGATGGGACTAGACCAATCACTTTGGGACTCCTCTATCACCCCTAAGTTCAGCATTTTCTGTACTTCCTCCCGTATTGCCTCCCGTCGGGCCTCTGGGATCCGATAGGGTTTTAACTTCACCCTTTCACCGGGCGGGGTAATGATGTCATGCTCTACCCCAGATGTTTGTCCCGGCAGCTCAGAGAATACCTCCTTGTTGCGAAGCACAAACTCCTTAACCTCCTGTTGTTGGGGTTGTGACAAGGTGGCTGCTATTCCAACCTCAGGAATCACGCAACCAGTTTGAGCTGGTGACCAAGTGTCCGCGACTAGGGACTCTCTATCCCTCCAGGCTTTCAACAGATTAACGTGATAGATCTGTTCGGGCTTTCGCCTTCCTGGTTGTCTGACCTTGTAATTCACTTCGCTCACTTTTTCCATTATCTCGTAGGGGCCTTGCCATTTGGCAAGGAATTTACTTTCAACCGTAGGGACAAGTACCAGTATCCTATCCCCCGGGGAAAAGGTACGGGTCTTGGCTCCACGGTTGTACACTCTCTGCTGTGCCAACTGCGCTTGGGCCAAATGTTCCTTCACGATGGGCATTACCTGTGCAATTCGGTCTTGCATCAGGGCGACATGCTCAATCACACTCCTGTGGGGAGAACTCTCACTTTCCCAAGTTTCCTTGGCAATATCCAACAGCCCTCTTGGGTGTCTCCCATACAGTAACTCAAAGGGGGAGAATCCCGTAGAGGATTGGGGCACCTCCCTAATAGCAAACATCAGATAAGGAAGTAGACAGTCCCAATCCTTTCCATCTCTATCCACCACTTTCTTCAACATTTGTTTTAGGGTTTTGTTGAACCTTTCAACCAGCCCATCGGTTTGGGGGTGATACACAGATGTACGTAATTGCGTCACTTTGAATAATTTACACAGCTCCTTCATAACCCGGGACATAAAGGGTGTACCTTGGTCCGTAAGCAGTTCTTTACAAATACCCACCCGGCTAAACACAAGAGATAGCTCTTTGGCTATGGTTTTGGCCGAGGTATTTCGGAGAGGGATCGCTTCTGGATAACGGGTGGCATAGTCCATTATAACTAATATGTACTGGTGCCCCCTAGCGGACTTGATTATAGGACCTACCAAATCCATGGCGATCCTCTCAAACGGGACCTCAATGATGGGTAGAGGGACCAGCGGGCTACGGAAATGTGGCATCGGGGCCGACCTCTGACACACAGGGCAGGAGGAACAATAATTTTCTACGTCCTTCATCACCCCCGGCCAATAGAATCTCTGTAATACCCTCTCTCGGGTTTTCTCTGTCCCCAGATGACCTCCAAGAATGTGCCCATGGGCCAACTCCAACACCAACTTCCTGTAAGGTTTGGGCACCACAAGCTGCTCAACGGTTTCTTCTGCCCTTTTTGCCACCCGATACAGTAGGTCCTTCTCTACGCTGAAGTATGGGTAAGTGCAGGTATTATCTGGGTTCACTAACTCGCCATCTATTTTCACTACGTTTTCCCGTGCCTTTATTAGGGCGGGATCTTTCAACTGTTCTGTGGCAAAGTTTTCCCTGTGAACCTCAAGATCAGAAAACTCCACAGACGGTAGGTTTTCGTCTGAGGAGGTGGGCTCCTCTCCAGTTTCTTGAGTCTCCCCTGCCAATACTGATAAGGGAAATTCCGGAGAGTCCTCACCACTCTCAGGGGAGTTCTGGCTATCACATTCCTGGTACATAGGGGCACCAGTGGGGGGCTCAGGATCATCCCACAGTTCCCAGAACTTCGGAAAATCCCTTCCCACAATGGCGTCATGCGGTAACTGAGATACTAAGCCCACTGGATGAGAGAGGGTACCTTTGGGGGTCTCGAAACACACTGTAGTCACTGGATACTCTCGGGTGTCCCCATGCACACAAATAACAGCTACCTTGCTATTCCCAGAAACCTCTGTTTTAACTAACTCAGCCTTTATCAGGGTCACAAGGCTACCTGAATCCAGCAATACCACAACATTTCTACCATTAACACACACTTTGCATAAATGTTTCTCAGTTCCTCGAATGGCAGTGCATGCGACTGTCGCACACAGCGACTGACGTCTGCCCGTCAGAAAGTCACACTGCATGGGTTCCTCCACAACCGGGCAATTGGCTGCAATATGTCCCGCTTGCCGGCAGCGGTAGCAAACGATCCTTCTTGCCGCCTCTTGAGCCGCTGATTTCCCAGGCTGTTCTCGCCAAACTTGGGGTAGAGCTCCCACCCTCTCACTCTCTCCACCCTCACCCCTTGGAATCCTCTTATCCGCCCCTGGGGATGGTCTGGTCTTAGGGTGGAAAGTCCGAGTGTCTCTGGAAGAGGCCGTCAGGTTCTCTGTAGCCAAGTATTTCTCCACACGATCCACAAGACCATCGGCCGTCTCTGGGTCTCCATGGCTTACCCACTTTTGGATGGCAGTAGGAAGAGCTCTCAAAAACCGATCCATTACAACACGTTCCACAATCTTTGGTGCGGACAAAGTCTCTGGCTGTAGCCACTTTCTGCTCAGGTGAATGAGATCATACATTTGAGACCTGGGGGGTTTTCCAAGCTGGAAAGTCCAGTTATGCACACGCTGAGCCCGGACAGCCTGGGTGACACCCAGCCTTGCCAATATTTCAGCTTTTAGCATCACATAGTCTTTTGCTTGGTTAGGCTCTAGGTCATAGTAAGCTTTCTGCGATTCACCAGTTAACAGAGGAGCCACCAGTCCAGCCCACTGCTCCTCAGGCCACTTTTCTCTTTCAGCGGTCCTTTCAAATGTGGTCAAAAATACCTCTGGATCATCCTCTCCAGTCATTTTTGTCAATAAACGACTCACCCCAAAGGACGCGGTATTAGTGGGACGGCTTTCCTCACTGGTCTGCGGACGTTGCTGCATTACTGCTTCCATCTGTTGTTGTAGTCTCTGCTCTTGCTTCTGCAACAGGTCTATGAAGCGGGCCTCAGATTGCTGCTGGGCTCGTTGCTGAGCCTCCAGACTCTGTTGCAAAGTTGCGTTTGTCTGCTGCTGGGCTGCAAGGCTCTGTTGATGAGCTTGCTGCTGGGCTGCGAAGTTCTGTTGTTGAGCTGCAAGGCTCTGTTGATGAGCTGCAAGGCTCTTTTGCAAACCTGCATTTGTCTGCTGTTGATTGGCATTTGCTAGAGCCAGCTGCTTCAGTATCTCCTCCATGCTGGCTTAAAAAAAAACTGCCACTGGTTCTCCACCAACTGTGAGGGGGTTAGCTCGGCAGCGGGTGTGTGTGACCCCCGGGATGGGCTCCCCACACAAAACAGGCCCAGCAAACGGAGGTTGTGGTTTTCAAAATCAAAAAGGTGCGGTTTATTTTCTATTTACAGTGACAAAACACAGCAAAGCAAAAGAAACAAACAAAATAAATCCTGGACAACTTGACCTCTGACTAAACATACAGGTTTCCTAACTAACAACTGGGATCAGCCTAGTGCTGTCCTAGTCCCTAAGTCCCTGGTTTTAAATGTCCAAGCAAATAGCCACACAGGCTTTGTCTCACCGCACAGGGGTTCACTCTCCCTAGACAGTCCACACAGGTCTGGGTCCAGGCATGAGCTAACATCTAATGAAGCTGGGAGTTCTTATAGAGGCCTAAATGAGCTGACAAGCTTCAGCTGGTCTCATCAACTCCCTGTCTGCACGACGCCCCACACTTTCCCTAGAGGTATGAGTCATCCATGAGCCCACTAGCCTTATACAACTCTCCACCTAGTTGTATAAGTCGGCGTAAAGCCTGAATCTGGGTGAAATATATCTACCCCCCTGGATGCAACCAGGTGACTTTACCTTCCTGCTGTCACAATACATAAGGGGGATATGATCACCATGTATAAATACATAAGGGGGGATATGATCACCATGTATAAATACATAAGGGGGATATGATCTCCATGTATAAATACATAAGGGGGATATGATCTCCATGTATAAATACATAAGGGGGGATATGATCTCCATGACTTGTATCTTAGGCAGAATTCTGGGAAAATTGGTGAGTCAATCACACAAGCAGGAAATTATGTTTCTGGGGAGTGGTCAGTACACACTATGTACAGAACAACTCCAGGTAGCCATATTGCAATGTATTTACAGAAAATTACAGCGCCTGCTGATTGAAAAGGAAAGGTAATTTTTAATAACATTCAATTACAATATCGGACTTGTGTCGCAATTGTATATGCTATATTATTTTTTCTTTATTTGCAATTTTTTTCACCGTGAAAGTGGAGTTACCCTTTAAGGTCATAACAGAAGGAAAGGGGCCACGCTTTACGTCTAGAGGAAAAGACATTTCATCTCCAAATACGGAAAGGTTTCTTCACAGTAAGAGCTGTGAAAATGTGGAATAGACTCCCTGCAGAGGTGGTTCTGTCCAGCACAGTAGATTGCTTTAAAAAAAGGCCTGGATTCTTTCCTAAATGTACACAATATAACTGGGTACTAACATTTATAGGTAAAGTTGATCCAGAGAATATCCGATTGCCTCTCGGGGCATCAGGAAGGAATTTTTCCCCTGTTGGAACAAATTGGATTGGCTTTTCTGGGATTTTTTTGCCTTCCTCTGAATTAACCGTGGGCATCGGATTGAATATATATATGTATATTGTGAGGGGGTTAGCGCAGCAGCGGGTGTGTGTGACCCCCTGGATGAGTTTACTACACAAAATCAGGCACAGCAACACAGAATTGCAGGTGAAAAAACAAAGGTGCGGTTTATTTCTTCCTCGTACATCACGGGACACAGAGCGGCATAGTCATTACTATGTGGGTTATATAGAATTACCTTCAGGTGCTGGCACTGGCAACTTCCAAAACAGGAAGTACCCTCCCCTATATAAGCCCCTCCCATCCGGGAGTACCTCAGTTTTTTGCCAGTGTCTAAGGTGTTGGCCAAGGTTAACATGTATTCATCTGGGCTTGTGTACAGGTTCTCTGGGCCTTAGCAAGCTATTCCGGATCCGACCAAAAAAGCTTCATAGCTAAACGGTCGGTACCCGGGCCTTGCAGAGAAGAGCAAGGTTTTGCCTGTAATGCCTCTCTTAGGAGGGCTGGACCCTGGGATCCAGAGCTCTGGTCATACCCAAAACCAAGAGGCTATCTGTGCAGGGTGCTATACAGGTCCAGGGGAGTGGAATCCGGTCCCTGAAGGTCTAGTACAATGCCTGCCGTCAGAGGTGAAGTTTGGGCTTCTGTGGACCAAACAAAGTCCTGCGGCGGGGAAAAGGTAAGTGGGGGCCCCTCAGGAACTTGGTTCTATTGAGGGGACCCCCAAGCCTAATATGTCTTTCTGCCTGTTACCTAAAGGTATTCCCGCTAATAGCTGTATATGCCTAAAAAATCCTAGAAATGTCTTTTCATAAAGGAAGTTTTAAAAAAAAAAAAAAAAAAAAAAAAAAAAAAAAACAACTGTAAACCTGGAAATGTTTTTCATAAAGGAGGTTTTGAAAAAGAAAAAAAAAAGACAAAAGTGCGGTACCTGTGTTTGTCCACTGGAGGCCGCTGTGGAACGTCTTTTTTTCTTGGGACTATTCCTTCCATGGTGAAAGTCCAGGCAGATGAGTGAGCTCTCTATCAGGGAAGCTGCATTCCTCTGTCATGCTGCCAAGTAGTTTCTTTCCATCCCCCGGTCCTGGTGAAACAAGGACCCTGGCTCCTCTCCCTACATAGCGCCAAGAGCGCACGCGCACGCACACGCTTTCTCTTAAAGATTTAGCTTCAAAAAGGGGGCGGAGCCTGGCGGATGACGCGCTCTGTGCGCCAAGCGCTTCTGCGCATGTGCGGGCGTCCCAGCAAGATAAAAGGACTCAGTCCACGCTGCTTGCTATGGACACAGAGCATAAAAAGGAGCTGGTAGCATGGTATAGGGGCTTACAGCGGGCGGTTGATACAGGCATCCCCAGAAAGACGCATTGGTAGACACCCACTGATGTACATAGCAGCAAATTGCATTAGACTATTTCAGTAAAGGGGTGTATTGCGGCTGGAATACCTCAGCTTTGAACTAAGGAATATGCCGCCTAAAAAACTCCGAGATATACCTCTCAGGAAGTGTAGGGGGTCTCCATCGGGCTCTGAGGATCTTGAGCAGTCATCTGCACCTTCCTCCCCTGAAAAATCAGAGGTTAATGCCCATAAGGAACCCCCAGGAGTGCCAGGTACTGCGGCTGTCCTCAGTCCACCTGCTCCTGCATATATAACAGAGGAGGTTTTTGCCTCAACTCTGGAGGGATTGGAGCAGAGATTGGCAGCATTGATCGCTTCTTCTCTACAGGAAAGAAAGCGTGCCAGATCTCCATCACCTCCATTAGAGTGCCTGTTGGCAGAGCAACAGTCCCAGGAAGGGATTGACCTACCTGAAGGGGATCAGGAGGAGGTTAGCTCTGTTTTTGAGGAATCGACAGTAGATGAACCATTTTCAGCATCACAGACTGAAAGATTGTGGGTCCAGACCCTAACTGACATGGTTCGATCTGCATTTAAAATGCCTCTTGTTGAACCATCAACTACTGCTGTCTCCTCATTGGGGTCGCTAAAAGCTCCCCAGATTAATTGCTCCTTTCCAATTCATCCATTATTGGAAGGACTTATATACCAGGACTGGGAACATCCTGATAAACTATTTGTTCCGCCTAAGAAATTTCCGGTGATCTATCCCATGGAGGAAAAGTTCACCCAGAGATGGAATGTTCCTACGGTGGACACAGCCATCTCTTCTGTGAACAAATCACTGACATGTCCAGTAGATAATGTTCAAATGTTCAAGGATCCAGTAGATAAAAAATTGGAATCTTTATTAAAATCTGCTTTTTCCACAGCAGGGGCTGTTACACAGCCAGCAGTGGCAGCTATTGGGGTCTGCCAAGCTTTAAAGGATCAGATGAAAATGGTCCTGAGGGATTTGCCAGACCAGCAGGCCCAGGCTCTGGCTGATCTGCCTAGAGCATTATGCTTTGCGGTTGACGCCATCAAGGATTCCATCCATCAGGCCTCCCGCCTCACGCTGTCTTTGGTACATATGCGTAGGCTTCTGTGGCTCAAGAACTGGTCTGCTGAGGCTCCCTGTAAGAAGCTCTTAGTTAGCTTCCCATTTCATGGGGAACGCCTTTTTGGCGAAGACCTGGATAAGTATATCCAGAAGATTTCCAGTGGTAAAAGTACTCTCTTACCAATTAAAAAAAGGTCTAGGGGTCCATCTTTTAAGAGGACTACCTCTCCTATCCCTGGGACGTCTGCTACTAAGAAGTTCCGACGGCCTCCTCGGTCAAACTCAGGGGGTAAAAATCAGGGACAGTCACAGGGTCCCTGGATCCGAAGAGGTACTAAACCAGCCTCCAAGTCAAGCCTATGAAGGGCTGCCCCCACTCAAATGGGTGGGGGGAAGACTTCAGTTGTTCGCAGAGACCTGGCGGGAGACGATCAAAGACAGATGGGTGCTCTCCGCAGTAACTCTGGGATACAAGTTGGAGTTAAAAGAGTCTCCTCCTTCCCATTTTATGTGGTCAGGCATGCCAAAAGACCCTCTGAAAAGAGGGTCTCTCCTAGTGACGTTAGAACAACTATTGATCCAAGGAGTAATTATGAGGTTCCTATGGAAGAGTGGGGGTTGGGTTTCTACTCAAACCTTTTCACAGTCCCGAAACCAAACGGGGACATAAGACCCATATTGGACCTAAAGAGTCTAAACAAATTTCTAAACATCCGGTCCTTCCGGATGGAGTCGATCCGATCGGTCACCGCTGCCCTACAGGGGGAGGAATGGTTAGCCTTGATCGACATCAAAGATGCTTACTTGCATGTTCCCATCTTTCCAGGTCATCAAAAATGTCTACGCTTTGCAGTAGAAGGGCGCCATTTTCAGTTCAGAGCCTTACCATTCGGTCTGGCCACAGCACCACGAGTGTTCACAAAAATTCTGGCCCCACTGTTGGCCGATCTAAGAACACGAGGTGTAACGATAATGGCATACCTAGACGACCTGTTGTTGATGGACCACTCAGTTGCCAAGCTAGAAGTGGTAATTGTCGATACAAGCAAGTATCTAGAATCTCACGGTTGGGTCATCAACCTGGACAAGTCAGCCCTACAGCCAGTGAAAAACCTGGTATATCTAGGGCTACGGCTGGATTCAGACCAGAGGAAGATTTTCTTACCTCTAGACAAGGTATCCTCTTTGAGGGGCTTGGTCCGTCTGCTTTGTGCAAAAAGACAGCCGTCCATACGCCTGTGCATGAGGCTGCTAGGAAAGATGGTAGCATCATTCGAAGCTGTGCCATACGCCCAATTCCACTCAAGGAATTTGCAGAGGGCCATATTGTCAGCCTGGAACGGAAAAATTCAGGCTCTAGACTTCCCGATGGCTTTGTCCCCTTCCGTTCGGAAGAGTCTCTGCTGGTGGTTGATCCCCCAGAATCTCCAGAAGGGAAAACCCTTCAGTCCGATATCCTGGAAGGTGGTCACTACAGATGCCAGCCTTATAGGCTGGGGGGCAGTACTGGAGCAATGGTCTCTCCAGGGCAGATTGTCAAATGTAGTTAAAACCCTGCCCATCAATCTCTTAGAGATACGAGCAGCCCGGTATGCCCTAGTAGCCTGGACATCCAAACTCCAAGGGTCCCCTGTCAGAATTCAATCAGACAATGCCACAGCAGTGGCATATATCAATCATCAGGGAGGCACCAGGAGTCGTGCAGCCCAGAGGGAAGTAAGTCACATCCTGGAATGGGCAGAAAAGCATGTCCCATGTATATCAGCTGACTTCATTCCAGGGGGTGGAGAATTGGAAGGCGGACTTTCTGAGTCGCCAACAGTTATGCCCAGGGGAATGGTCCCTTCATCCCGAGGTCTTCCGAGCAATATGTCAGCGGTGGGGAACACCGGATGTAGATCTGCTAGCATCCAGATTCAACGCAAAGGTGGACAGGTTTGTCTCCCGGACAAAGGATCCCCTCGCTTGCGGCTCGGATGCCCTGGTGTTCCCTTGGGATCAGTTCAGACTGATATATGCATTCCCTCCGCTACAATTGTTGCCTCGACTCCTTCGCAGAGTCAGGTTGGAAAAGAAGCCGGTGATCCCGGTGGCTCCAGCGTGGCCCCGAAGGGCCTGGTACACGGAGATCATAAAAATGTCTGTGGGGAGTCCTTGGACCCTTCCACGTCGTCCGGACCTGCTTTCGCAAGGACCGATATACCACCCTTCCTTACTAACTCTAAGTTTAACGGCCTGGCTATTGAATCCCACATCCTAAAAAAGAGAGGTCTCTCTAACTCTGTGGTATCAACTATAATCAATGCCAGGAAGCCTGTATCCAGGCAGATCTACTATAGAGTTTGGAAGGCGTACATCACTTGGTGCGAGGCCAGAAAAATAGGATTTTTATAACAGCTTACCTGTAAAATCCTTTTCTTGGAGTACATCACGGGACACAGAGCGACATAGTCATTACTAATGGGTTATATAGATACCTTCAGGTGCTGGCACTGGCAACTTCCAAAACCGGAAGTACCCTCCCCTATATAAGCCCCTCCCATCCGGGAGCACCTCAGTTTTGTAGCAAAGCAATAAGTGTCCCTAAAGAGGGGTGGGAGCTCTGTGTCCCGTGATGTACTCCAAGAAAAGGATTTTACAGGTAAGCTGTTATAAAAATCCTATTTTCTTTCTCGTACATCACGGGACACAGAGCGACATAGTCATTACTAATGGGATGTCCTAAAGCAATGCCCAACGAGGGGGGGATACACCATACATAAGCTGAGCGCTATCAGACATGAGGATCTTTTGCGGCCTGCAACACACTGCGCCCAAAGGCGACATCCTCCTGACTTCTAACGTCCACCTGGTAGAACCTAGTAAACGTGTGTACTGAAGACCATGTTGCGGCCTTACAGATTTGAGCCAGGGAGGCCTGGTGATGCACTGCCCATGAAGTTCCAACTGCTCTCGTGGAGTGCGCCCTAACTTTGAACGGAGGCGGTCTCCTTCTCAAGCCATAGGCTTGTATTATGACCTGTCGAATCCACTTGGCTAAAGTAGATTTTGACGCTGCCTGACCCCTTCTGGGGCCTTCCGGCAGAATAAACAAAGTATCCGTTCTGCGAATCTGAGCAGTGGCTTTTAGATAAGCTTTAACTGCTCTTACTACATCCAAAGAATGCAATAACTTTTCCTCTACTGAAGTAGGTTTGGGGAAAAAAGAAGGAAGAACCACGTCTTGGTTCAAATGAAACCTCGATACCACCTTAGGAAGAAAGGCTGGATGAGGGCGTAACATTACTCTATCCTTATGGATAACCAGATATGGCTCCTTACAGGACATAGCTGCTAATTCCGACACTCTTTTAGCCGAATAAATGGCTACTAGAAAAATCAATTTCCTGGTGAGAAGAACCAAAGAAATATGCTGTAATGGTTCAAATGGTTGTTTCTGTAGAACCGACAGAACCAAGTTTAGATCCAATGGACATATGGGGATATTAACCGGAGGACTAATACGCATCACTCCTTGTATAAAGGCTTTGACTAGTGAATGCGAAGCCAAGGGCCTTTGAAAAAATATTGACAAGGCCGAAATCTGACCCTTGATAGTACTCAAGGCAAGCTTCCTATCTACAGCCCATTGTAGGAAGTCCAGAATCCTACCTATTACGTATTTACGTGGATGCCATTTCTTGGCCTCACACCAGGCGATGTACGCCTTCCAGATTCTATAGTAGATCTGCCTGGATACCGGCTTCCTGGCATTGATCATGGTAGATACCACAGGATTAGAGAGCCCTCTCTTTTTTAGAATGTGGGCTTCAATAGCCAGGCCGTCAAACCTAGGGCTGGTAAGGAAGGGTGGTATATCGGTCCTTGCGAAAGCAGGTCGGGACGACGTGGGAGAGTCCAAGGACTCCCCACTGACATTTTACAATCTCCGCGTACCACGCTCTTCGGGGCCACGCTGGAGCCACCAGAATCACTGGTTTCTTTTCTACCCTGATTCTGCGGAGTAATCGAGGTAACCATTGTGGCGGTGTGAATGCATATATCAGCTTGAACTGATCCCAAGGGAACACTAGGGCATCCGAGCCGCAAGCTAGGGGATCCCTTGTCCGAGAGACAAACCTGTCCACCTTTGCGTTGAATCTGGATGCTAGAAGATCTACATCCGATGTTCCCCACCGCTGACATATTGTCCAGAAAACCTCGGGGTGAAGGGACCATTCCTCTGGGCATAATTGCTGGCGACTTAGAAAGTCCGCCTTCCAATTCTCCACTCCTGGAATGAATACCGCAGATATGGCTGGGACATATCTTTCTGCCCATCTCAGGATGTAATTTACTTCCCTCTGGGCTGCACGACTCCTGGTGCCCCCCTGATGATTGATATATGCCACTGCTGTGGCATTGTCTGATTGAATTCTGACAGGGGACCCTTGAAGTTTGGATGTCCATGCTACTAGGGCATACCGGGCTGCTCGTATCTCTAAGAGATTGATGGGCAGGGCCTTTTCCGCATCCGACCATCTGCCCTGGAGAGACTATTGCTCCAGTACTGCTCCCCAGCCTATAAGGCTGGCATCTGTAGTGACCACCTTCCAAGAAATCAGACTGAAGGATTTCCCTTTTTCCAGATTCTGGGGAACCAACCACCAACGGAGGCTCTTGCGAACGGAAGGGGACAAGGACATTGTAAGTCTAGGGCCTGAACTTTTTTGTTCCAGGCTGACAGTATGGCCCCTTGCAAATTCCTTGAATGGAATTGACCGTAGGGTACTGCTTCGAATGATGCCACCATTTTTCCCAGCAGCCTTATGCACAGGCGTATGGACGGCTGTCTTTTTTGTACCCACTAAGTGGATCAAATCTTTCAAAGACAACACCTTTCCTCGAGGCAAGAATATTTTTCTCTGGCCTGAATCCAACCTTAGCCCCAAGTATTCCAGACTTTTGACTGGTTTTTAGGGCTGACTTGTCTCGGTTGATAATCCAACCGTGAGATTCCAGATACTTGATTGTCTTGTGAATGACCACGTCTAGTTTTTTCACTGAGTGGTCTATCAGCAACAAGTCATCTAGATATGCCATTATCATTACACCTTGTGTTCTTAGATTGGCTAATAAAGGGCCAGAATTTTTGTAAACACTCGTGGTGCTGTGGCCAAACCGAAGGGTAAGGCTCTGAACTGAAAATGGCGCCCTTCTACTGCAAAGCGTAGAAATTTTTGGTGGACTGGAAAGATGGGAATGTGCAAATAAGCATCTTTGATGTCGATCGCGGCTAACCAATCCTCCCCTTGTAGGGCAGTGGCCACCGATCGGATCGACTCCATCGGAAAGTCCTGATATACAGGAATTTGTATAGCCCTTTTAGAATTAATATGGGCCTCCCGTCCGCGTTGCTTCGGGACTGTAAAGAGGTTTGAGTAAGACCCGAACCCTCATTCTTCCAGGGGAACCTCCATAATTACTCCTTGGAGCAATAGTTGTTCTAGTGCCAACAGGAGGGACTCTCTCTTCCGGGGATCCCTTGGCACGTTTGACCTCAAAAATGGGAAGGAGGAGAGTCTTTTAACTCCAATCTGTATCCCAAACATACTGCGGAGAGCACCTATCTTGATCGTGTCCCGCCAGGTCTCTTGCGAACAACTGGAGTCCTCCCCCCACCCGACTGAGTAGGGGCAACCCTTCAATGAATTTAACTTTGGGGGAGGTTTTGTACCTCCCCTGACCCAGGGTTCCTCATTACCCTGCTATTGTCCCTGTTTTTTACCCCCGGGAATTGACCGAGGAGGCCGTCGGAACTGTTACACAGCCGATGCCCCAGGGACTGGAGAAGCAGGCCTCTTAAAGAGGGACCTCTAACTCTGTTTTTAACCGGCAAGAGCGTATTTTTACCGCTGGAAATTTTCTGGATATATTTGTCCAGGTTTTCCCTGAATAAGCGTTCACCATGAAATGGGACGCTAACCAGCCATTCCTTACAGGGAGCTTCAGCAGACCAGTTTTTGAGCCATAGAAGCCTACGCATATGTACTACAGACAGCGTAAGGCGGGAGGCCTGATGGACTGAATCCTTTATGGCGTCAACCGCAAAGCCTAAGGCTCTAGGTAGATCAGCTAGGGCAAGGCCTGATGATCTGTCAAGTCCCTCAAGACCTGTTTTAACTGATCCTTCACTGCTTAGCAGACCCCAATAGCTGCTACTGCTGGTTGTGTCACCAAGCTTGCTGTAGAAAGAAGCAGACTTTCATAAGGACTCCAATCTTTTATCTATTGGGTTCTTGAACATTTGGACATTATCCACTGGACATGTCAGTGATTTATACATACAAGAGATGGCTGCGTCCACTGTAGGGACCTTCCATTTTTTTTTTTTTTTTTTTGATGAACTTATCCTCCATGGGATAGACCACCGGAAATCTCTTGGGGGAATAAATATTTTCTCAGGACGTTCTCAATCCTGGTAAATAAGCCCTTTCAGTAAAGGGTGAAGTGGAAAAGAACAGACAGTCTGGGGGCTTCTAGCGACCCCAGCGAGGAGACAGTAGTGGTTGATGGTTCCGCAAGGTGCATTTTTAAATGCCGATCGGACCATGTTAGTCAGAGACTGAACCCATAATCTTTCAGCTTGAGATGCTGAGAAAGGTTCCTCCACTGTTGATTCCTCTATAACAGAATCAACCTCATCCTGATCCCCTTCAGGCAGGTCGATCCCTGTATGGGACTGTTGCTCTGCTAACAGGCACTCTGAAGGAGGAGACGGAGATCGGCGTGCTTTCCCTGACAGGGAGGCAGCGATCAATGTTGACAATCTCTCTCTAATCCTCCCAGAGCTGAGGAAAAAACCTCCTCTGTTACATACACAGGAGCAGGTGAACTGAGGACAGCCACAGTACCAAGTACCCCTGCGGGGTCTCTACGGTCACTTACCTCTGAACTTCAGGGGAGACTGGTGCAGCAGAAGCATGCCCAAGATCCTCAGAGCCCGATGAGACCCCCTTTGCTTCCTGGAAGATTCAGTTCCGGAGCTTCTGGACGGCATATTCCTAAGCCTAAAGCTGAGGTATTCCAGCCGTAATACACCACTTTTACTGAGAATAGTCTAGCACAATTGCTGCTATATCACAGTTGGTGTCTACTAAAGTGCCTTTCTAGGGGATGCCTGCATCAACCGCCTCTGTGTGCCTTTATACTGTTGCTAGCTCCGTCTGTGCACTTCAATAGCCAGCTATAATGTGCTTTAAAACACGCTGGACGCCCGCACATGCGCAGTAGCACTGCGGCGCACACCTGAGCGTCATCCACCCGCTCCGCCCCTTTTTTCAGATCGCCTCTATGAATAGAGGCGCGTGCCCGCGCGCGGGCACGTGCGCCTTCGGCGCCTTTTTTGAAAACAATAAGGAGCTAGATGGGAGCCAGGGCCCCCTTTGCCGCAGGGCCCGGGGATGGATGAGCGCAGCAACAGGGCAGAGGAGACAGCTTCCCAGCAGAGAACATACCAACTGCCTGGATTTGATTCTGGAAGAAAAAAAAATCCACATTACAAGAAAAAGAACCATAGCGGCCTCTAGTGTCTAACACAGGTACCGCGGTCTTACATTTTTTTTTTTTCTTGCCTACTATTAAAATTTTTAAATTTTCTCAGTAGTAACAGGCATACACAGAATATTAGCGGGAATACCTTAGGTAACAGGCAGAAAGACAAAATAGGCTTGGGGGTCCCTCAATAGAACCAAGTTCCCGAGGGCCCCCACTTACCTTTTCCTCGCCGCAGGACTTTGTTTGGTCCACAGAAGCCCAAACTTCACCTATCACGGCAGGCATTGTAATCAAACCTTCAGGGACCGGGTTCCCAAGGATTCCACTCCCCTGGACCTGTATAGCACCCTGCACAGAAAACATCTTGGTCGTGGGTATGACCAGAGCTCTGGATCCCAGGGTCCAGCTCTCCTAAGAGAAGCATTACAGGCAAAACCTTGCTCTTCTCTGCAAGGCCCGGGTACCGACCGTTTAGCTATGAAGCTTTTTTGGTCGGATCCGGAATAGCTTACTGAGGCCCAAAAGAACCTGTACGCAAGCTCAGTGAAAAACACATGTTTCTTCTTGGCCAACACCTTAGACACTGGCAAAAAACTGAGGTGCTCCCGGATGGGAGGGGCTTATATAGGGGAGGGTACTTCCGGTTTTGGAAGTTGCCAGTGCCAGCACCTGAAGGTATCTATATAACCCATTAGTAATGACTATGTCGCTCTGTGTCCCGTGATGTACGAGAAAGAAATGGCATCCACGTAAGTACGTTATAGGCAGAATTCTGGACTTCCTACAGTGGGCTGTAGACAGGAAGTTTGCCTTAAGTACTATCAGGGGTCAGGTTTCGGCCTTATCAATACTATTTCAAAGGCCCCTGGCTATGCATTCACTTGTCAAATCCTTTATGCAAGGGGTGACTCGTATTATTCCACCGATTAAAGCTCCCATATGCCCATGGGATCTAAATTTGGTTCTGTCGGTTCTGCAGAAGCAGCCATTTGAAGCTTTGCGGCACATTTCCTTGGTTCTACTCACCAGGAAATTGATATTTTTAGTAGCCATATGCTCGGCTAGAAGAGTGTCGGAATTAGCCGCCATGTCCTGTAAAGAGCCATATCTGGTTATCCATAAGGACAGAGTAGTATTACGTCCTCACCCAGCCTTTCTTCCTAAGGTGGTATCGAGGTTTCACTTGAACCAGGATGTGGTTCTTCCTTCTTTTTTCCCCAAACCGAGCTCGGTAGAGGAAAAGTTATTGCATTCTTTGGATGTAGCAAGAGCAGTTAAAACTTATCTAAAAGCCACTGCTCAGATTCGTAGAACGGATTGTTTGTTCTGCCGGAAGGCCCCAGAAAGGGTCAGGCAGCATCAAAATCTACTTTAGCCAAGTGGATTCGACAGGTCATAATACAAGCCTATGGCTTGAGAAGTAGACCGCCTCCGTTCAAAGTTAGGGCGCACTCCACGAGAGCAGTTGGAACTTCATGGGCAGTGCATCACCAGGCCTCCCTGGCTCAAATTTGTAAGGCCGCAACATGGTCTTCAGTACACACGTTTACTAGGTTCTACCAGGTGGACGTTAGAAGTCAGGAGGATGTCGCCTTTGGGCGCAGTGTGTTGCAGGCCGCAAAAGATCCTCATGCCTGATGGCGCCCAGCTTATGTATGGTGTATCCCCCCCCCTCATTTGGCATTGCTTTGGGACGTCCCACATAGTAATGACTATGTCGCTCTGTGTCCCGTGATGTACGAGAAAGAAAATAGGATTTTTATAACAGCTTACCTGTAAAATCCTTTTCTTGGAGTACATCACGGGACACAGAGCTCCCACCCCTCTTTTGTGGGACACTTATTGCTTTGCTACAAAACTGAGGTACTCCCGGATGGGAGGGGCTTATATAGGGGAGGGTACTTCCTGTTTTGGAAGTTGCCAGTGCCAGCACCTGAAGGTAACTCTATATAACCCACATAGTAATGACTATGCTGCTCTGTGTCCCGTGATGTACTCCAAGAAAAGGATTTTACAGGTAAGCTGTTATAAAAATCCTATTTTTTTGTAGAGGCCTTAATGAGCCAACTTAACCACTTCCCTACCCAGCCATAGACAAATGACGTCCACAGATGGGATCTCCCATCCTGGGTGGACGTCATATGACGTCCTCGGCTTTGTAGGGGGATATCTGAATGATGCCTGCAGCTAGAGGCATCATTCAGATATCCTTTTAAAGTGCCGGCGATTCTGTGCACCATAAGAACGATCATAGCGGCGGTTCCGCCGCTTGATCGTTCTTATAGGCGGCGGGAGGGGACACCCCCCCCTCCCGCCGCCATCCGGTGCTTCTCCGGGCTCCCCCGTGCGATCGGGGACCCGGAGCGAATCTTCCGGCATCGTTGGTGGAGTCACGTGATGAGCATAGAGATGACTGGTGACCAGATGGTCACCAGTCATCTCTATGATCGTCGGAGGCCCGGGCGCGATGTGATGACGTCACGCCCGGGTCCTCAAATGTAAACAAAGCCGCCATTGCGGCTGTAAGTATGAAATCAGTGAAAAAAAATTCACTGATCTCATGCTTTCCAGCCTGGAGGAGAGATGTGGGGTCTTATTGACCCCGCATCTCTCAATAAAGAGAACCTGTCACACACATTCCTATTACAAGGGATGTTTACATTCCTTGTAATAGGAATAAAAGTGATCAAAAAAAAAAAAAAAAAAAAAAAACTAAAATCATTGTAAAAAAATAAATAAATAAGTAAAATAAATAAATAAATAAAAAAAAAAATTAAAATTAAAACGCCCCTGTCCCCGGTAGCTCGCGATCAGAAGTGAATGCACACGTAAGTCGCCCACATATGTAAACGCCGTTCAAACCACGCATGTGAGGTATCGCCGCGTGCGTTAGAGCGCGTGCAACAATTCTAGCACTAGACCTCCTCTGTAATTCTAACCTGGTAACCTGTAAAAAAAAATAAAGCGTCGCCTATGGAGATTTTTAAGTACCGAAGTTTGGCGCCATTCCATGAGTGTGCGCAATTTTAAAGCGTGACATGTTAGGTATCTATTTACTCGGCGTAACATTATCTTTCATATGTTCCCAAAAAATTGGGCTAACTTTACTGTTTTGTTATTTTTTAATTCATGAAACCATTTTTTTTTAAAAAAAAAAGGCGTTTGAAAAATTATTGCGCAAATATTGTGCAAGAAAAAATGTTGCAATGACCGTCATTTTATTCCCTAGGGTGTCTGCTAAAAAAACATATAAAATGTTTGGGGGGTTCTGAGTAATTTTCTAGCAAAAGAATGATGATTTGTACATGTAGGAGAGAAGTGCCAAAATAGGCCCGTATTGAATAGGTACAAAAATCCCTGTATTGAAGTGGTTAATTCAGGTGGGCTCATTATCTCTACCCCTGCAGGACTCTCAGCACTTCCCCCTAGTCGGCATAAGGCCTGATTCTGGGACACACATATTTCCCATCCTGGATGCAACCAGGCGATTTTACCTGCCTGTTGTCACATACCCCCCCCCCCCCTCTTGTTTCAACCTTGGGGTTGGAACACAAGCAGTCAGGCACGCATGTATCAGAGAAAAAGCATCCACATTCCCCATTTGAACGCCAGGGCGATGCTTTACTGTAAAGTTGAATTCCTGTATTGCCAGGAACCACCTATTTATTCTTCTATTGGTCTCCTTGTTTTGAGCCATCCACTTAAAAGGAGCGTAATCAGTAACCAGGTCAAAGTGCCTTCCTAGCAGATAGTACCGAAGGGAATCTAGAGCCCACTTCACCGGTAAACACTCCTTCTCAATCGTGGCGTAATTTATCTCATGGGACTTCAATTTCCTGCTGAGATAAATGACTATGTGCTCTTCCCTGTTCCAGACCTGGGACAACACTACTCCTAACCCAACGTCTGATGCATCAGTTTATACAACAAAGTCCTTAGAGAAGTCTGATGAGTACAACACTGGCTGGCTACATAAGGCTTTTTTAAAGACTGGAATGCTGCTTCAGCCTCTGGGGTCCATTTAACCATGACAGACGCTTTCCCTTTTGTCAGGTTGGTTAGGGGCACAGCCTGAGAAGTAAAATGGGGGATGAATCACCGATAATAGCCAGCGATTCCCAGAAAGGCTCGTACTTGCTTCTTGCTGTTGGGATGTGGCCAACTCTGTATGGCCTCGACTTTATTGACTTGGGGTTTTATCACTCCCCTCCCAATGGTGTACCCAAGATATTTGGCCTCATGTCCAATGGTACAATTATTTGGATAGCCCATAAACCCAGCTTCCCGGATAGAGTCTAAGACTGCTTGCACTTTTGGCAGATGTTGAGTTGAGTTGAGAGGTATCTTAATTTAGCGCGGTCTTACCCCGAAGGGTCCCGACACGCATAGCAGAGTTCCTGGGAAAAGAGGAACCAGAAGCAGCACAGAGCGGCAGAAAGGGTGGAAGAGAGAGGCTACGCAGGAAAGGCTTGCGTGAAAAGCCAAGTCTTCAGTAACCCGCGGAAGACCGGAATAGTAGGGGCCTCCTGGAGCTCGACAGGGAGGCTATTCCACAAAACGGAACCCTGGTGAGAGAAGGTCCGACCACCACGCCGGATCTTCCTGGGCACCGAGATGTGGAGGAGATCTCTGCCGGTAGATCTGAGTGATCTAACAAAAGCTTGTTTATGAAAACGAGAGCAGAGATAGCTTGGGGCCAGGCCTCTCATAATCATAATACATCCAGCCTTAAATAAGGTGCGATAGTGGACCGGCAGCCAATGCAAGGCGCAGAGGACAGGGGTGATATGATCCCTCAGCGGGACATCCATGAGTAACCTAGCCGCAGCATTTTGAATAAGTTGAAGCTTCTGCACTAACATCTTTGGCAATCCCAGATAAAGAGAGTTGCAGTAGTCTAGGCAGCTACCTATCGTGACGCAGATGACAGTTTTTCTGTCCGAGATATCCAAATATTTAAACAGCCCCCTCAGGAGTTTTAGCTGCCAGTGACAAGCACGGACAACACTCTTTACCTGAGGAGCCAAAGTTAAACCTGAATCTAGGACAAATCACAGATCACTGACCTGGGGGGCCACCTCCGGAGTAGGACCAAATGAGGGAGGCCAAGGTGGGATATCTGGAGGGGTGGCCAGATCGCTGAAGATGATCACCTCAGTTTTTCCCCCATTAAGTTTCAGGAAGTTGGCAGACATCCCTGTGTTGATGGCCTCCAAACAGCTGGCAAGGGTGGCATCAGCCGTGTGGTTCCTAGGAATCTTTAGGTAAACCTGGGTGTCGTCCGCATAAACATGGTAATGGACGGCATGGGACTTTAGCAGGTCGGCAAGGAGCCTCATATAGATATTAAACAGCAGGGGTGACAAGGCAGAGCCCTGTGGCACTCCGCAATCCAGGGCAGTGTACTTAGAGTAAAAGGGGCCAGTCTTGACTCCCTGAACTCTGCCCTCTAAGAAAGAGGCCAGCCATGCCAAAGCCGACCCACTCATACCCAAAACAGATCTCATCCGCTCCAGTAAGATTCAATGATTAATAGTTTCAAATGCGGCCGACAGATCCAAAAGAACCAGAGCTACTGAGTCACCCCTGTCCAAGCTGTGAAGGACATCATTATAGACACAGATGAGGCTCGTCTCTGTTCCATGTCCAGGTCCAGGTCGAAATCCGGACTGGAATTCGTCCAAGAGATGGAAAGACTCAAGGTAAGCCTGTAGCTGGATAACCACCAGGCGCTCCATCACCTTTGCCACAAAAGGCAAGATGGAAATCGGCCTGTAGTTGTGAGACCCAATCTGTGCTATGGATAATCACATCATCCAGGTAAGCTGCAGCATACTTCTGATGGGGCCTCAGAATAGACATGTGCGCCGTCAATAAATTTGTTTTGTTTCATCCCTTCCGTATTAGCCGTTAATTCGTATTTCATAATTCGTGTCCGAAATTGAATTTGGATTCATACGAAATACGAATTTTCATTAGGTTTGTTAACTTTTCGTAACAATTACGAATGTTCGTTATGATGAATTTAAAAAGCAAAACATACCTTTCTCAATATGGCAGTCGTCGGACTCATTGTGCTCATTATGAGGGGCTCCCACCCTCGCTGTGCTGACTTCCTCCTGGGTTTGTACCCCTGCTGTGCTCATTATGAGGGGTGCCCACCATCCCTGTGCTGTGCTAACTTCCTGGGTTTTTAACTTCATCATAACGAATAATCGTTATTGTGACAATAATAAAACAATATTAACGAACATTCTTATTTTGTCTGATTCTGAATCTTCCATCGACTACCAGTACCAGTCTCCCACTCCCATATTAAAAAAGGTAATTTTCCCAACCCTCACTCAGCAGCAGAAGAAAACCTCTGATTGGTCAACAAAACACCAGTCATGTTTCCGTTATAACGGAATTTAGATCCGAAATTCGTCAACGAAATTTCGTATAAAATTCGGAAGCATAGCAATTCGTATTACGAATGCTTCCAAATGTACGAATTTTCGGAAATTCGTATGAATTTTCGATTCGTACGAAACCAATCGCACATGTCTACTTCAGAATCTTGTCCATTTTCCGCTGGAATGTTTGCCGGTGCATTCTGTAACCCAAACGCCATTCTTTTATTTTGGAATGCCCCGTCTGGGGTTACAAATGCAGTTTTCTCCTTGGCCGACTCGGCCAGGGTAATTTGCCAATACCCTTGGGTGAGATCGAGTGTTGTCATGTATCGGGCTGTTCCCAGCCTGTCAATCAATTTGTCTATACGCGACATGGGGTAGGTGTCAATGGGAAGGTGCTTTGGCGGTCTGTGACCCCTCAAAGCACCTTGTCCCCATGTTGATGGGGACAAGGGCCTCATCCCCACAACCCTTGCCCGGTGGTTGTGGGGGTCTGCGGGCGGGGGGCTTATCGTAATCTGGAAGCCCCCTTTAACAAAGGGGACCCCCAGATTCTGCCAGCCCCCCTATGTGAATTGGTAACGGGGTACATTGTACCTCTACCATTTCACAAAAAAAGCGTCAAAAAAAAAAAAAAAACACAGACAGCTTGGGAAAAGTCCTTTAATAAAAAAAATTAAAAAATTCCAGCGATGTTCATCCTTCCACGACCCGGACCCGTGATACCCACCGCTACCAACGAAACCCCATGACGCCCCAGAGGGGGCTGGGTCACCCGTGACACCTCGGGGAAGCCGCCGGAAACCTCCGTTACGTCAGAACGGGGCGGGGTCACTCGTCACGTCATGGGTGACCCCGCCCTCGGGTATAAAATAAAATGTCACACGGCTCAGGCGTCATTCGCCCGGGAGCCTTCTATGGAGGAGGCTGTATCGTTGATAGCGGTGGGTAGCACGGGTCCGGGTCGTGGAAGGATGTACATCGCTGGAATTTTTTTAATTTTTTTTTTATTAAAGGACCTTTCCCAAGCTGTCTGTGTGTTTTTTTTACCTTTTTTGACACTTTTTTTGTGAGAAATGGTAGAGGTACAATGTACCCCGTTACCAATTCAGATAGGGGGGGGAGCATAATCTGGGGGTCCCCTTTGTTAAAGGGGGCATCCAGATTACGATAAGCTCCCTGCCCGCAGACCCCCACAACCACCGGGCAAGGGTTGTGGGGATGAGGCCCTTGTCCCCATCAACATGGGGACAAGGGGCTTTGAGGGGTCACAGACCCCCAAAGCACCCTCCCCATGTTGAGGGCATGTGGCCTTGTATGGTTCAGGAGGGGGGGCGCTCTCTCGTCCCCCCCTCTTTTCCTGCGGCCTGCCAGGTTGCGTACTCGGATAAGGGTCTGGTATGGATTTTTGGGGGAACCCCACGCCATTTTTTTTATTTTGGCGCAAAGTTCCCCTTAAAATCCATACCAGACCTGAAGGGCCTGATATGGAATTTGGGGGGACCCCTACACATTTTTTTTTAAATTTTGGTTCCCTGCACAAAATATAATTTTTGAAGGAAAAAAAACTAATTTAAAACTACTCGTGCAATTAATGAATTGTCGGGTCCCGGCAATACAGATAAAAGTAATTTTTTCAATGACTTTTCTCTGTATTCCCGGGACCGACAGTTCATGAATAGCCGGAGTAGTTTTAAATTACTTTTTTTCCTTCAGAAATGACACTTTGTGTAGAGACAGTTGTAAACACGGGAAACATGCGCTACTTTACGTGCATACTTTAGACACCCGCCAGGTACGAAATGTAAAGGATTTTTTTCACTTCTATTATTAAAATCACTGCTCCCGGAAAAACTGCAGTTTTCAAAACTTTTTTTTGCATTGATACATGTCCCCTGGGGCAGGACCCGGGTCCCCAAACACTTTTTATGACAATAACTTGCATATTTTCCTTTAAAATTAACACTTTTGATTTCTCCCATAGACTTTTAAAGGGTGTTCCGCGGCTTTTTGAATTTGCCGCGAACACCCCAAATTGTTCGCTGTTCACTGAATAAGCATACAGCCAATGTTCGACTCGAACACAAAGCTCATCCCTATTGCTGAGTTTCCAGACTCTGCAGGTGAGCTTGCTGCTGAGCTGCAAGGCTCTTTTGCAAAGTTGCATTTGTCTGCTGTTGATTTGCATTTGCTAGAGCAAGCTGTCTCAGGATCTCCTCCATGCTGGCCTTAAAAAAAAAAAAACTGCCCGCATTCTCCACCAACTGTGAGGGAGTTAGCTTGGCAGCAGGTGTCTGTGACTGCCTGGATGAGTTCACTACACAAAATCAGGCACAGCAAAACAGAATTGCAAGTGAAAAAACAACGGTGCGGTTTATTTACACTATATACAGTGGAAAAATAACAGCAAATCAGCTAGATACAGCCTTGTGCTGCCCCAGCACCTATCTCCCTGTTTTAGAGGTTTTCCACACAGGCGTTGTCTCACCGCACAGGACAAGTATCACACTCCCCAGTCTACACTGACACAGAACTGGTTCCAGGATGGAACAACTCCCATTGCATGCTGTTTTTTTTGTAGAGGCCTTAATGAGGCAACTTAATTCAGCTGGGCTCATTACCTCTACCCCTGCAGGACTCTCAGCACTTCCCCCTAGTGGTACAAGTTGGCTGAATCTGGGACACACATATTTTCCATCCTGGATGCAACCAGGCTAGTTTACCTATATATATATAGTTAGCCTCCGTTCCCAGTTGATGCCATTTTTGGGGAAACGCGTCGGGTGGAGCCAAGATTCCTAACGTCATCACGTATTGGATATTGATGTATTGATGCAGTCTATGTTTGCTCTCTGACTAGCATACGGAAACATTAGAAACCTTTTTTACCCTTGTTACGTTGCTGTTTCCTTGCCTATTTTTCTATTTGTGGATTGGATGTGGACTTTTTGATTTTGGCTTTTTTGCTGTGTGTTTTTACAATAAATCCTTTTGAATTTTTGGAAAATACTGCACCATGAAGTCCTTTTTTTAATCCTTCCTTGCTGAGTTGAACAAGCTCTTAGGAGTACACTTGGAAGCTGGAGCGATTCTATTCCCGCCTACCTTTTTCGTTTTGGATACTGTGTGTCAAGACATCTGATTACCTGGTGGAGTGAGGACAGGCCACCTGGGATAAAGGAACAGGTGAATACCATCGCTGCCGGCAGGCTGATGCACACGCCTTTGTGACCTCTATGATCTGAGGTCCCGTCCATCTGGTAAGCGGCTTTAAGATTATCTGTTATCACTGAACATCTATAGAGTAAGTCTCCCTTTGGATATCCCTTATCCATATGAAGCAAGTGGATTTCACCTTTGGAATTTAAATGTGTTGTGGACATTTTTTTCAATCTCACCTTTATAATTTTAATTTTTAAATTAATATTTGCCTTTGGAGAACAATTTCACTTTCACTATTGAGATTCAGTATATATTCTCTTGTGTTTTTTTTTCACTATTGAGATTCAGTATATATTTTCTTGTGTTTTTTTTCCACATAGTGTGTTATTAGTAATATATTCATCATTTTTTATTTAATCAATGTCAGTGGTTGCGCGCTTGTCCTTTTACACAAGGCTAGTTTACCTGCCTGCTGTCACTATATATATTTATTTTTTCCTCTATTGGTTGAAGTAGATGGACGTGTGTCTTTTTTAAACCTGACTAACTATGTAACTATAAAAAGTCCACACATTGTCTACATGAGTCTGTTTTATAAGCTCCGCCCCACCAACCTTGTAACAGTGAGGGATGGTGTGACCTACCTGTGTGGAATCCTGGAAATACAGAGGACGGGGACATTTCTCTGGTGGGTTCCTGGTATTAGGTGGCTCCATCATATCCTTGTGTCCTTCTGAAAACTCCTCCCTTACTCCATACTCCTCATCTTCCTCTGTATACTCTTCTTTAACAACAATATTATAATCCCCAAGGTTTCCACTCTGAATATATAATAAAACATTCAATGTAACAAACATGCTTCTATACAATTCAGAAATACCAAAAATTTACAATCATCTACCTGATGGTGAGGGATGGTGTGACCGTCCTGTGTGGAATCCCTGCAATACAGAGGACAGGTACATCTCTCTGGTGGGCTCCTGGTATTAGAGGTCTCCATCACTCCATACTCCTCATCCTCCTCTTTATACTCTTCTTTAACATCAATATTATCATCCTCAAGGTTTCCACTCTGAAAGATATAATAAAACATTAATTGTAAAAAACTTACTTGTATATAATTCAGAACTATCAGTAATTGTTCCTCACCTACCTGATGATGGTGAGGGATGGTGTGATCTTCCTGTGTGGAATCCCGGGAATACAGAGGACAGGGACATCTCTCTGTTGGGTTCCCATCACTGGATCCATCTGTAGGAAACACACACACTGACTGAATACATTGTTTGTATGTGTTTATCAGATGATGGGGGATCTAGGTGGACCCTCCGTACTGCTCTCTCCTTTAAAATAAAGTCTCCTCTTACCCGGTGATGTGAGGGGCGGCTGATTCTCCATATGATGTCCTTTTGAGATCCTTGTGTCCTTCTAAATACTCCCACTCCTCAATGGAGAAATAGACAGTGACATCCTGACACCTTATAGGAACCTGACACACACAATGATACAGTCACCATCCAGACACATCCCTTGTCTGTTACTGGATAATCTCCCAGAATTCCCGGCACTGCTCACCTCCTGCAGATTTCACAAATAGTAAAATGAAATAACATTCACAAAATCTTCTTCACCTCACCGGTCAGGTTTGTGTTTTATTAAAGCCCTACTTCAGGACCCCCACGCTCTGTAGGTTAAAGGCTTGGCATAAGGAATTCTGACATCATTACATAACATACAGGATCAACATTTCTGCTTTGGTTGTGAGGATGTGAAGGGTCCACATCCTAAGAGCATCAGTCTCGGGGAGCTAGCTGTAAGATAGTTGCCCACAGACCTGGCACATTAGCCAACTCTTGGGTATCAGAGTCAATATGGCCACCCCCACACAAATGCGCGCACACCTAATGAGCGAACGCAAGGGGTGCTGGCACACAACGCATGGTCTTCAGCTTCCTGGTCCTGTGTTTGCTTTTGATCACCTGTTATCGACCCAGATTGCCCTTGGATACCTCTTGTTTCACTTCCAGACTGACTTCAGATTATGCACAGATCTTTTTTTGTCTTCTGTCTTGTGTATGACCCGGGCTTGCCTTACCGTGACTCTGATGACCACTGGCTTGCTGACCACAGCTACCATTTCAGACTATGCCTACGGCTGTGCCCTGTCTGCTGTGATCCACCTTGGTGCCTACCTGCTGTACCCAGCCTGCAGTACCTACCTACAGTACTCACCTATGGCTCAGGCCTGCAGTACTTACCTACTGTATCCAGCCTGTTGCACTTACCATTGCAACCTGCTTCCTGCTGTGTGCAGTCTGCACCACTATCAGCTCTCCTGGGTCCTACTGTTCACCTCATCTGTTACCCACCTGCAGAAAGATCTCCCCACCACCATCTCTCATCTGTGGCACAGCTGGCAATCCCTGCTTCTTTGGGCTTTGTGTTCCCTGTTATCACCTTTGAGGGCGCTGAGCACTCAGCCGCAAAGAGAGCACTCTCAGCATTTCGGCTTCAGGAAAAGTGCGTAACAATCGGAAAAAAGAAAAGGATTCTCTGACTCTGGTTGGAGGGCATTGGGAGGCGGGGCTGTGAAGTTAGTGCGACGTCATAGGATTCATTAACTCTGGGTGGCAGTAAATTGGGAGGAGGAGCTGTGAGGTCAATGTGATGTCATAGGATTCATTAACTCTGGGTGGAGGTGAATTGGGAGGAGGAGCTGTGAGGTCAGTGTGATGTCATAGGATTCATTAACTCTGGGTGGAGGTAAATTGGGAGGAGGAGCTGTGTGGTCAGTGTGATGTCATATGATTCTCTGACTCTGGTTGGAGGGACATTGGGAGGAGGAACTGTGAGGGGCTCTCTGTGAGGCTTCTGTACACACATAATAATTTCTCTCGGGTGCGTCCCACCTCTCTTAAACTGAAAGGTGAACGTTGTCTTTGGACTTTGCCAGGACACATAATTTTCCTGTGATCTCCGTGTACTCCGGAGACTTTACTGATCAAATTTTAGGATGAATATCTGAGACTGGAATCATTATGGAGACATTCGTTTTCAATACATTTACTACATATTACATTTTAACACTTTCTTTCTATTTGAAGCTTATAAAATAAAGACATACATATTCCAATCCTCCCTAAATAACTCCCCATCCCCCGCCACTAATAAAAGTGGTATAATCCATTAGTATAGACCAGGGATTTCCAAACTAAGGCCCTCCTGCTGTTGTGGAACTACACGTCCCATGAGGCATTGTAAAACTCTGACATTCACAGACATGACTAGGCATGATGGGAATTGTAGTTCCTGAACAACTGGAGGTCCAAAGTTTGGAGACCCCTGGTATAGACTGATGAGGTGAGAAAGTGATTGGTGGTTAAGGTGACACATCTCCAAAATTAGGAATATGTTCCCACAAGTAGGGAAATGTTCTGACCCTGAAGGGGTTAATCTAGGTTTCCACACTATATATGTGTGTATCATCATCTGCTGGAGATAAACAACATCACAGTGACTATGGAGGAAGAGGACGGACATGACAGGGTTACTGGGTGTAAATAGAAAATAAGATCTTCTTACCTCCTCTGCTGCCACTTCCAACAATGTCTTCTCTCTACTTCCTCCCAAACATCTTGTCTGTACCTGACATCACTTCCTGTCTTCCATAGAGACTTTATGTCTGGGTAGAAGTGAGAGCACCACCATGTGGAGCTCAGAGGAACTGCAGCCCCAAGGAACATCTCGTAGTGCAGGGGTGCCCAACCTTTTGAAGAGCGTGGGCCACTTAAAGCGGGGGTTCCGCGGCAAAGTGTTTTTTTTTATATATTTCAGCATTCAATGGGGTTTAACAATACTAAGGTACATGCACTTGTTTGGTCTCTGCAAATGTCCGGTGTCCGTTTTCGTGGCAAAGAAGGAGTTATAAAATCCGTTGCAGGGAGTTTCCATTTTGCTTGTGGGCATTGTGAAGCCCACAAGCAATCATTTCCTGGAAGTGGTGAATGCTCATCTCCCAGTATTCACCGCTCATTCTCGCGCCTGCGCAGTGTTTTACGGCAAGTAGCGCCGTAAACTAACTAGTTCCCATCACAACGAGCGGCGTCATTGAAAGTTCACGCCCCATTGTAATGGTATGCACAACCAATAAAAAAACTGACACGGCTCAGTACGGGGATAGAGCTGCAGCTGTATAGGTAGTGTACAATAATCGCTCTGACACAATAACATGCCCTTTTTTAAAATGGCGAAATTAGAGACGCCCTCATCACGTGACCGGCGTCACCAGTCACTTCTTATGTGAAATCTCTCGAGATTTTGCTGCACGGCGTTCCACAATGTATCTTGGGAAGCACGACACTGTGCTCCCAGAAGACATTGCAGCGAAGTCCCACATTGCATT